>LAZJ01000354.1:1091-470684 GCA_006503525.1 Cryphonectria nitschkei | reverse complement strand
AGGCAGGCAGGCAGGCAGGCACCGAAAGACACACAAGAGGAAGCGCCGGACGGAGGAAACATCAGGGCAGGAACAACAGCTCTATGTAGGGCATGATCGGTAGGACGGGAGTGAAATAGGATGGGATAGAGGCTGCCAGGTCGGGCGAAGGAGGTACGAAGAAGAACACTGTCGATTTTCATGTTTTTTTGTAAAAGAAAATCTTGACTTGATTTGTTCCCTCATACAACAGAGCAAGCAGAACCTGATCCGTCCAGTCAGCCGGTCCTCGTGAAGCGCCTTTTTCTCCATAAGAGGCTGAGCGCCTTCCCTTGGCTTTTGCTCACCCGTAGCCCCTAGCCCCCTCTTTGCTTGAGTGAGTTTTTCGGATGCCCGGGCTCCCTCTCGTCGTGACTATGATTGGAACCCTTCCGGCCCGACACGAAGGTATGACGATGGTGGCATTTCCTTCCATACCAACATGTACCATACCAAAAGATAAAGAAGGAGAAAAAGAAGAAACACTTGTCCAGAATTGATGTAGCATTGATCATGCGGGCAGTCTGACAGTGTCTTCAAATTCTGTCTACTTGGAGGGAAAAGAGGGCGAGGCGAAGGGCTGGACAACAATATTCCGCCATCGCAGCACTAACTCTTCGGCCTTTGGCTTGTTTCGCCCCCCCCCCCCCCGCCCCCCCAAAAAAGAGAGTAAAAGAAGAAAAGATGCAAAGAGAGAGAGAGAACGTTTGCCATACCAGTCCCATTCTCAGGGCACAGGACCCAAAAAAAGTGTGTTGAGCCATGACTCATCAACTTCAACTGTCATGGCAATCCCCCCCCCCCCCGGGACGACGATGTCCGCCGCAAACATCATCGCCCACCCCCTTCCTCTTTCTCAGTACGTACGGCCTTGCCTATATCTGAAAGGCATTCACAAGATACAAGTGTCAAGTCGTTAAACCCGCCTTGGAGTTCACATCTTGGCAAGGCTAAGCATGGCGTGGAATGATGGCTGGGATATCGCTTGTCTAGGTGGCAGCAGGTGCACATGGTCTCGAGAACATGTTGTGGGCCGATGCCACAAGTCAAGCGGTGGTGTGTATGTGTGTGCGCGTGTGGGTGTGTGTTTGAGGCGTAAACGTTCTCGTTTCGACGAACGACGAGCCTTGTGGCTGTTCAATAGATCCGGTGATTTACTTCCTCTCTCTTCAACCAACAGTCTCTAGCTCATTCCGTGGTGGACATGCGTGAGATTCTTGGAAGCAAAACACCTACTACCTTACTTTACCCGACAGGCCTTCATAGACTGTCGTCCCAAGGAGACTGAATCTAGAGACAGAATGCATCCCAACTGTCTCCTCACGTCCCAGAACTTAGCTCTTGGAATGTTCCTGTCATATCGGCACTTTTGTGCTTCTCTGCGTGATATGCACGGCAGGTCTTGGGTCATCTTTCATCTGGCAAACCTTCAATCACATGCGCCATGACACCCCAAGGAAGAGGGGGAGGGGCGAGCAAACTCAATCCAGAACCACGGCCATGCCTTTCGTCCCTAGGGATGGAGGGGGGGTTGGCGCACCTGCATTTTCCTTGCCCCATGTTAAGTCAAGTAGGTCGTATTGAAAGGTGTACCAGAGCAACTCCGCAGTTCGAGTCAGGGCAGTGTAGTAGGTCAGATGCAAACCCACACAGCCTGGAATAAGCTTCCCCGCGATATCGATACGCTGGTGGTGTGGGGAGAGAGGAACTAAGTTGCTGCAGCATGGCCTCCACTGGGAGGATGGAGGGGAGGAGGGAGAGACAGACAGAAGGAATAAGAGTAGGAAAAAGAGAAGAGAAAGTTGGAGCTGACTGACTGACGGGACAGCCAGGCCCGAGACAAGATGGGGTTTTGCGATCAGAACATGTTAGCGAGTCACCTTTCTTGCCGTCCCTGCCTGTCTTCGACGTCTGTCCTTCGAAATCCTGCAGCTCTGGGCATCACGAGGGGTGAGGGGAAGAGGTGTCTATCCTCTCCTCAATAAGTGTTGTATAACGGCTCCTCTCTCTCTCTCCCTCTTCCTCGTGTCGTTGGGATTGGAACCAAGAGACCTAGCATATGGTGCGTGGGTGGGAGTTGTATTTCTGGCGTCCAATGGTCTTGTGCTCCCCATCCAGCTTTCATTGGGCTGTTTCCCTGCAGGATCCGTCATCTTGATGAACTCTATATCAGTATATATTGGAGTGCAGCCAATATAGAGCTGGCCGTTTCTGGCGGCAGGTAAGATCCGCGCTATTGTGTAGCAACCACCACCCGTTATTCCTATTTGGTTTTCTTGGTGGTTGCTTTTTTTTTGGGGGGGGGGGGCTCTGAGAAGAAAACATCATGGTGAAACATGGCGTATGCCCGCCAGAGACACAATCAGCAGCAATGGCACCAATGACGATGCTAGAGATGCACGACTCACGGGTTGCTGTCAATCGAATCGCGGTGGGAAGAGATCCTCATGATAGGCCATCTTTACCGTAAGGTAACGACAGGAATACTATCCCCCCCCCCCCCCAACAGAAGGTCTCGTCAGCACCGCCCTTGCAGGCACCGTTACATACCAACAGTGATTGGCGTTGGCATGGCCAAGGTGAGCTAGTTTTCACCGTGAACGACCTGAGACCAATGAGAAAAAAAGAAGGAGCAAAAAAGAAGAATGGTGAGGGGTAGCAAAAGATAGCACATCTTATGCAGATCCAGGTGACCGGGGAAGATGAATGACCAGCGAATCGGCATGTAAGCCTTTGGGGTAGATCGTGACCGTGGAAATCGATCGCAGTAACCAATCAACACTGGTCGGTTTTGGCTGGGAGGGATTGCGACGAGAAGGCGGCAGTGCACCCAAGGCGTCATCTTCTCAGCGGTGAGTTGGCGTCTAAGAGAGGTGTGTGTGTGTGCGTGTGTGTAGGGGAGATGATGATACCTCACATCAAGCGTCAGGCTCAGCGGCCAGCCGCCCGATTCAGTCTTTGGCGACCGCTTTGATCGGCTGTGGGAAGCGGACCTCAGTCGTTTTCCTCCTGTTCCCCTGCCTATCCTAACGAACATCATCCGAGCAAGAGACACCATTGGCTTGATGATTGTAACATGGCCGCCATTGCCCCTGCTGGCGTGAGTTGGAGGCAGGCACGCGACAACGGAGATCAAGTTCTTGACCATCATCACACCCTCCTCCCCCCTCCCCCCTCAATACACGCACACACAAAGACAGTTCCCATAGTGAAGGAAGTTTTGCTCGTCATACTTTATACTCTCTGTCTGATGACCAGGTTTCAAAGTTCATGCTTCGGGCGTCTTCTGCTGTGGCACGAGTTGAACCATAAAGGGGGGGGGGGGTGGTAGTTGGAGGCGTATTCTAGCGCTGCTGATACTGATAACGGACAGAGGTGCGAAACCAGAGTCTCCTGTTGTACTTGGAAGTGGTGTCGCAATTGTTCGACTGACATCGGAAGTGGCCACACGAGTGCATCGTGACATAGTAGATCTGCTAGGCGACGTCGTGCATGAGTGACCCGAACGGCTCCTGTGCATGACGCTCGGAGGAGCCAGCGTCCATAGAGTTCCAATGGGGGGTGCGACAGTGGGATGGAACGAGATGGACTGTGACTGGCCACAAGGAAACCACTAGGGTTATAGTCGAGGGATGGAGATGCATCATCATTATGCAGAGTAGCCCGTGGGTAGGGTTTCGAGGCATGAAAGGCCAAACCCAATTATGCAACCGGTGGGACAGTGTGATTTGCCGTGGCGCCCGCGGCCGTAGGAGGGGCCCCAAGAGGACGGGGCCCAGGCAGCACGGCATCACGGAAGCCCCTGGCGCTGTGTGTGTGTGTCACTGTGGTAAGCAAGACCGCACATACCTGGCACCAGCACGGGCTTGCGGATCATTTTGGGTTCGACTACCAGATAGATCATCTCGATGGCACGTCCATACGTGTTACCGGTGGCCAGTGGCTCTCAAGTGGTGGCAGCGAGCGCGGGCTTTTCGAAGGAGGGGTTGCGGTGATTCAGACGAAGGTTCCCGTGGGTGGAATTTAGTCTGGAAGATGTGGAGGCCAAGGACAGGCTCAGGTCATGCCAGGAATAGTAAAACGACCTGCAAGGTGGTGGTGGTGGTGGTGGTGGTGCGGGCTGGCGTGGCTTCCAGGCATACACTCGAGAGGAACACACCCGAGAGGGCATCCATAGCCCACATGCGATCTATAATCCATCCTCTCTTCCGGATCTCGTGAAAAGTCAGTTCTGATGGTGGTGATGCAACTCTGCCTCGCAAGTCAGTGCTGGGCGGGGCCGAGGTCCCCAAACCCCAGTGTATGATATGTGAAATGTCTTTGCGCCTCCGCTCTCCAGTGTTTGCAGAACCTAGACGAACAGGAGAAAAAGCAAAAAGAAGGCCGCCGCTCATGTTTCGGGTACTATAAAACTTCCTCGAACAGTGAGTGTAATGTTGCCAGAGTGCAATGGTCGACGCACATTGTGTAGTCAAGAGAAAGTGAAGGCTCTCAATCTGCATGCTTAGTACTGGAAATGCTCAGCTCCCCTTGCCCCCATGCCCATGCTGACATCTGCGACATCCGATCTATACAGCTGGAGGGTGGGTGGGCTCCTCATGTGCGGGATGGCGAGAAGTCTAGCCGGAGGTTGTTGCGCTGGAGAGACGGTGTGACAGGCCAGAACAGGGGGTAGACTACAGCACGGGTGTGCAGGATGGTCACAGTGGTTTGGTTCGGCCTCTCCCTCTGGCATGTTCTCTGCAACCAAAATGCAATAATATGTTGAGTTGCAAGAGCTGGCCATTATAGTGCACAGGCCGTGCGTAGTAGCCGTGAGCTAGCCTGGGTGGAGGTCTCGCAGGGTGGAGTCTAGCTGCCGTAACCCCCCAAATGAAAAAGAGATTGATGGTGTTGAGCGTCATCAGGGAGAACGTGAGCCTGCAGGCCGACCAGAATTGCGTGTGTCGAATCGAGATTCGGCCGCTCAAGGCCAATGGAATTACCAGACTTATGGATAAGACGGCAGCCCCTTTCCTGGTTCACAGGTAGCAGAAGGCCGGCTGCCGCGTCAAAGGAAGCGAGAGAGGACCAGAGAGGAAATCGGGTTTCCATTTCGACTTCTTTGAGGGGGACTGCAGGCCGCAGATCTGGTGGATTCTTCGGAGAGAGTCATTAGCCAAAGAGAATTCTGGGCGTCCCTAGGTGGGGGCCCCCCGACATCGTCTCCAAGCTCCGGCAATTGTTGATTGGTGTGGTCTTGGACGATGCTGATGCATGCGTATGCGTGCTTTGACTCTAAGGCAGGGCCACTTCAAGGTACCGTGTCTCCTGTGCAACCCAAGGTCATGCGGACGTGGTGTCTTTTTGTCTCGAAATCAGCCAACCAATGGCTCGAGAGAAGGGGGGGGGGGGAGGCTGGTTCGCCCGTCTTGAAGCCAGGTCCGTCCCGAGGCTTGTCGATGGACGTTTGCAGTGTAGTGCCTTGGTGCGTGATCGTGAGACAGTCGGACGGGGGGTGGTCCTCGGTGGTGCCGCTGTGCTGTGGTAGCTGTAACCCATGTGATGAACATCTCTGTCTAAGCATTGCAGCAGTGGATCCTCGCTTCCTATAGCAAGACCATAGTCGCTGTTACCACGAGGAGGTCAAGAATGCATACACGAGATTGTTCTGGGTGGGCCTGCCTGCTCTGCCCTAGAGTCACTCCTCTTGTCTGGCATCCTGACCAGAGGCAGAGAGGCGAGACCAAGCTAGACGTACACAGTAGGAGGTAGACGACGACGACGACGACGACCACAACAACAGCGACGATGCAGATCCCCTATTCCGAAACGAGATTGTGCATTGGTCTTGCACCACAGTGGAAACTGGCCGTCTTCTTCGTTCTTTGTCCCGTCGGCATGGATGATTAATATGTTGGTGGGTGGGAGGCAGAACTCAACACCAGACACTGGCTGATTGGTGCTTTGTGGATAGTGCTAAAAGTGTGAGAGATGATTGGAAGGAGAAGGGGTAACAAATGACGATGAGGCTTGAGCGAAGAGCTCTGTACGTTTCAAGTTGAGAGCACAAATCGAACCTCGTCAGCGTGCTAAGAAGCAGATTAGTTGTCGCTTCTGCCAGATGTAGATTGAATTGACGTTTTCCATCCAGTGAGGTCACGGGCACAGCACAAGCAGGAGCGATTCTGAATGCTGTAGTACTATCAAAATGTGCAGGAGCGTTTGGTAAGGCGGGTACGGGTAGCTGTGGTACGGAATACCACCTCTCGACTCAAAAGCGGCACCCGTAGCGCCAGGATAAACTGTACTCAGTACCCTGCACACAGAGGCCAGCCCAAGTTTCTCTTTTTTCAGACTCTCAACCAACAGGGCTCATGAGCCGCAAACGCAGGAAGGTGATGATCTCTTGTCAGCGATTGAGTGCGGCAGCGGTCATGAGACGACCAATTGAATGCCTACTATATCTCAGGAATATCTCGCTATAGGATCATATACAGTAGCTGTTGTTACAAGCACACACCGTACAGTGTAGATCGCCACAAGGGTGTTCTGGGTGATCTTGTCCAGAGTTGACGATGGACTGTTCGTTCCGTGACGTGCGCCGCAGGGGGCATTTGACGAAAGAGACAGGTCAAAAGCCCCCAGAGGTCCTTACGTAAAAAGGACATTCCTGCTAGTATATACATACATCATAGTACATTTCAGTACCATGAGGTTTTCGTCCCATAAGGCCAACTTGATGTGGTCACCTCGATCATCCTTGCTCTTCTTTGGGGAGGGGGGGACAACGGTACAGGGCGTATGGCTGCCTTTCTCGTCTGTTGTGGAAAATGGGACCGAAAGAGGAGGAACGAGGACAGAGAAACGAATCGTGGGGGAAAGAGAAAGAGAGAGCGAGAGAAAGAGGAAGGGGGGGGGGAGGGGACAAGAGCCAAGGTTGTGTGGGTGTCTTGTCTTTGCTTGTCTCTCTTTTTCCTCTTTTCTATTCCGGCGCCAGCGTCCCCTTGCAGCATCTTACATACGTGGAGCTACCTCAGTTTCGCGTCACTTGCCGCTGATGTGCCCTCCACCTTTTCTCGTCACAAGGTCCTGTCTCTTGCAGTGCCGTGTCATTCAGTGGGGTCGCTTGCTTGGTACATTAGTACGCAGTGGGAATAAACAGGCACTGGCACTATGGAGTAGGGCCAAGTAGGGCGCAGAACACACTACGTCCAGCTCTGGTCTAGCCTGTGCCGGAATGCATACTGTACATAGTGAGCTGGCCCCACCTACGCACAACCAAGCCCCCTAGCGTGGCCTACGGTCAGTGGTGGTGGCACCCCCCAGAAGGTGTTGTCGTTTCCCACTGCTGCACTAGCAGCAACTGAGGCAGTAGCTGGTGGCTAACACACGCCAACTTGTTAGTACCAACAGTTGACCCGTCACTTTCTTTTTTTCCTTTTTTTTTTCCCCCCCTTCCTTTCCTCCTTTACCTGCTGCTTTGACCTGGGTCTTGGGTGGGACTGGCCTGCTAAGACACAAAGAGATAGCCTTCCTTGGTCTGCTACCCAACAGCAAGGTTGGCCAACCCGGCTCTCGGAAGGTTAGCGTCTGTGCCGCCCTGTATCTGGTCCACAGGCAGATTGGGCCCAGGAAGGAAAGTCCAAGTCCCAAGGCACGCTGGCTGGGTCCTTGGAGTACAATTCGACAAATTGATTTCACGTCCACCTCATTCCTCGTCCACGTCGACGACCGCTCCCACGCGCACAACCCCACGCTGGCACGCACGCACGCAGCAAGACCACATCACACTCCACCTCATACACGGGTTCACAACGCACTCACTCATCTGTCTACACGTCTTCTACGCGCCCCTACTTGGACTTGACCTGTCCACCCCCCACCGTCCCCTTCCCCCTCCCCTTCGCTCGGTCTTGATTTCTCTCGCTGGCGCTGGCACTGGCACTGGCAGGCCCTTACCTCTCAAAAAGCCCGACATCTCGAACCTCCCAGGCGGGCCGATATTCAAGATCAGCTATGTCTCGGGTCGTCTTGAGCTGGTGGATGTAGCCTCGTCCTCCTGCCCTGGCCCCCTCCGCCAGACCACGGAAGACAGTGACCGTCCCTTCCTGTCCCTTTCCCTGGCGTCTCGGTTCGTCTGCTCATCATTTCGGCGCAAGAAACAGCAGGCTTGAGGGCCTCCTCGCCTGGTCTCTCTCCGCTGCCAGAACCTTACAGCTTCGCCGCCAAATTCTTCTCTTTCGAGCTTCAACAGCCTCCCTCGACCGCGCCGTGACCCTGCTCCAACGTTTCTACTCCAGAATCTCCAGACCCGTCTGCTCTTCATGCGCCCTATCCTCGTCGACGCGTCTACTGCCGTAGGTACCGCTCTTGGAGCCACGCTCTCAGCCACATACACTCACACCGCCACGTACTCTTTGCGGCCTGTTGTCCATTGGGCTTTGTCGCGCAACCGCAGATGAGCTCGTTCAGGTCGACTCGGTCGCCCAAGCTCCATTCCCGATGGATTCAGACCCGACCAAGCTAGCCTCGCCGGCTGTGATGTCACTACGTGCCCAGGCGGCCGGTGTCATGGAGAGGACCCTCAGTCAAGACATCAGGGAAGAGAGGGAAGATCTCAGAGAGGCTGCTGAACAGACTCTGAACGTCATCGTCGACCTCAACCTCAACGGTACCGTCCGCTGGGTCAGCCCCTCTTGGGTCGACGTGATTGGTACCTCTCCAGATGACGTTCAGGGCAAGCCCATCTCCGGTGTTGTTGTCAGCGAGCCCACCTCCATCTTTACCGATGTTGTCGACTCTATGCAGGGGGACGACTCCAGGAGCCAGTTCATCCGATTTTCAGTCAAGCTTGGTCCCCAGTCCAAACTCTTTGCGCCCGCTGAGGGTGTGGGGGAGGACATTCAGGAGCAAGAGGATGAAGATGTGAACAAGGAGACAAGCTCAGATCGAGGGTCGGAGATGCAGCCAGCAACGGAACTGGAGAAGACCACGACAGACACAGACACAGACACAGAGCCCCAGGTGGTCGATCTCGAGGCACAAGGCATCATGGTCCATGATACTGGCGGGGAGAGCCACGTAAGTTTTGTTTTGTTTTCCCTTTTCTTTTGAGTCTCAGGTCCAATTGTCGTCATGGGCGCAGCTAATTGAGACTTCTATAGACCATGTGGATGATTCGCCCGTGGATGGCTCCTCGAGAGATCCAGATCGACTTGAACTCGGAGCTCGTCGACTCCCTTGGCTCTGGTGCCGAACTCTTAGCCAGCTACTTGACGCATCTGGCCGAGGCAGGCAGCGAGGAGTTCCCTGACCAAGCCCCTCCGTCGACTCTCCTCTGTCGAATCTGCGAGCGTCAAATCCCTTGTTGGTGGTTTGAAAAGCACACCGACCTCTGTTTACAAGAGCACCAGGCGGAGATGGAGGTCCAGATGGCGCAGGAGGGTTTGGCTGAGCATCGACATGCTATCGTCAAGGTCCTAGATGCTCTCGAGGCTCGAAAGAGCCGCTCTCTTACGGGTGAGCAGACAAGCTTGCCTTTTGCCGAGTACAAAGGCATGACGATCGGCCCGCCACCCTCCAGCTCCTCGTCGCCTGGGACTGCCTCGCCGACGACCACTGGAGGCCGTTCTCGCGACAGGTCGGCCGGCTTTGGCCACGCGAGAGCGAGGTCATTCGCCATCAGGAGGCCCCAGGCCAGGATTGTCGAGCTCTTATTGGATCTCTGCGACACAGCCATGGAGATCAGCACACCGGCGATCAAAGATTCTTCGGCGCAGGTTCCGGGCGAGTTTCGTACCCAGTCTCCGCAATCCGAGTCTCGCATAGCGCAGGTCATGCAGTGGCAGTCTCCAAGCACCAACACGCTCGAGCAGGAGCAAGGGCTGGCTCTTCTCTGTGCTGACACGGAGAGGATCGCAAAGTCCAAGGTTGATGCAGTGTTCCGCCACAGGAAAGTCATAGAATACGCCGAGCGCATTCGGGTGGAGTTTGCCATCAAGGTTCAAGACTGCATTGATGATGCTATGCAACGGGCTGCTCGTATCGCTGCGGGCCGATTGAGCGATTCGACCGAGTCTGAGGAAGATGCCGAAGGGGTAACCGAAGAAGAGGAAGAAGACAATGAAACCATACCTCCACAAGACAATCCCCCTGATGAAGAAGGGATCTTTCCAGGCTCGTTCGACGGCGATTCATCCCTTGCCCTAGCTCTTGAGAAGGCAAACTTGAACGATGATCCGGACAAGCGGCGCTTCTCAGCAGCCATTGACTCGACGAGGTCCAGCAGCCCAAAAGAATGCCCGACGCCTCGATCACACCATGGCATTGCCACTGTTCTTGGACAACAGAACAACACAAGGGAGTCGCGACGAGGATCTATGCTGCTCGAGAGCGACACTGCAGAAAGCGAGGGCAGCGTCAGGTCCTCGTCGGTGGCTTCGCGCCCTGCCCCAAGGACCGAGTCACCAATCTCAGAGTTTGGGGATCTGAGGAGACAGGCAAGCTCTCGGTCTCACAACCGGCGAAGCTGGATCCTGCCCGGCACCATCTCACCAATCAGGCAGGAATCCCCCTCGAGGAATTCTCAGCAGCAGCAGCAGCCCGCCTCGCCTCTGCGGATCACAAAACCTCGGAATCTTCCGGACGGACTCACCTCCCCTGAGCCCTCCCCCAAGCTCGCGAACAGCGAGTTCAGCTCTCCAGTCGCTGCTCTTAGCCACCACAACAGCCACCATCATCACCACAGCAACAACCACCATCACCACCACCGGAGACAATCTTCGGCAGCCATATCATCGTCTGCAGGCGAAAGCGTTAAGCTTCCACCGTCTCCTCGGCTGAATGGGGTGACGGCACAGCCACTGGCGCGCGCGGTGCCCCCATCCATCAAAGACTTTGAAGTCATCAAACCCATCAGCAAGGGCGCCTTTGGCAGCGTGTACCTCTCCAAGAAAAAGTCGACTGGCGAGTATTTCGCCATCAAGGTCCTGAAGAAGGCAGACATGGTGGCCAAGAATCAGGTCACCAACGTCAAAGCTGAGCGCGCAATCATGATGTGGCAAGGCGAGAGCGACTTCGTTGCGAAGCTGTACTGGACGTTCTCCAGCAAGGACTACCTGTACCTGGTGATGGAGTACCTCAATGGCGGCGACTGCGCGTCACTGATCAAGGTCCTCGGCGGACTACCCGAGGACTGGGTCCAGAAATACCTGGGCGAGGTTGTCCTTGGCGTCGAGCACCTCCACAGCCGAGGTATTGTCCATCGAGACTTGAAGCCCGACAACCTCCTCATTGATCAGAAGGGACACCTCAAACTCACAGACTTTGGTCTTTCGCGGATGGGACTTGTGGGTCGGCAGAAGCGAGCTCTACACGCTGGTGCAAGCGAGCCAGCGCCTGACCTGCTCAAGTCGGGCCCTTTTGCCAGAGCACTCTCTGTGGGATCATCGGCATCACGATCAACCTCGCTCGACGTTCATCTGCCGAACCACCACTCCCCTACGCTGACACCGCAGATGACGCCAACCGATTTCGGTGTCAATCTTGGGCAGCCTTCCTACTTCAGCCTGGGCCCTGCTGCTCAGAATGAGCCACGCCGCATTTCCAACGGCCAACGTAGCGACAGCGGTGGCAGCGACACCTTGGCACACATGCTCGGTAGCTTCTCGCTCAATGACACCACGCACGGCTCGGCCGCCCAGGCCGTCGCCTCGCCCAACGAAGGAAGCGAGGGAGGAAGCCCGTCCCCAGATGTGGCGTCTCTCCGACATACCAACACTGGCAGTACGCAGGGGAGCTCCGACCCAGTCAAGGGGACCCCTCCTCAGGCCGGCATGGCCCCACCAAACTGGGCCCTGTTCGACCCTGAAGACACGAGCCGCCGTTTCGTGGGAACTCCAGATTATCTTGCGCCCGAGACCATCCGTGGAGAGCCACAGGACGAGACCAGCGATTGGTGGTCTGTCGGGTGCATTTTGTACGAATTTCTCTATGGTATCCCTCCCTTTCATGCCAGCGAGCCTGAGCAGGTGTTTGAGAACATCCTAGCCCGGAGGCTGCGTTGGCCATCCGAAGACGAGGACGAGGTATCTGCCGAGGCCAAAGATCTCATCAACAAGCTGCTCTGCATCGATCCGCGGGAGAGATTAGGCTCGAACAAAAACGAGAAATTCGCATCTGGAGGTGCCGAGATACGCAATCACCCTTGGTTCGACGGACTGAACTGGGAGAGCCTCCTCCAGGACGAGGCTCAGTTCGTACCTCAGCCCGAAAATCCCGAAGATACCGAGTACTTTGATGCTCGTGGCGCCACGCTCCAGGCTTTTGCAGAGGAGATGGAAGATCAGTTATCGCCTCCCGTGTCAGCTCCGGCCACGGATTATCCAGACCGACCGCACGACGCTCTCTCGCGTGTTCGCTCACAGGTACAGGTCAACTCGATCAAGAGGGGGCTCATGCCCCTCCACATACCGCCTCACGTCCGCGATCTGAAGAGCAGGAGGTTAAGCGAGCCAACGGTCAACGATGATTTTGGCAATTTTGCTTACAAAAACTTACCTGTGCTAGACAAGGCCAACAAGGATGTGATACAAAAGTTGCGCGCCGAAGCACACGCCGCCCAAAACAAGTCTTCGACTGCCATCAGCCCCGGCGGGATCAATCAGGTCACGTCACCAGGCGGCGTTGGCCTCGAAGGCAGCCCTGTTCTCTCCAACCCCGTCCAAAGAACACTGTCGAATGCCAAGGCCTCGCAGCGGCCTCAGTCGCCGTCTGGCATCAGCAACTCGCATTCTTCGCCGAGCCGGGTGTCGCAGCCGTCATCGCCTCTTCTCGTGTCGTTTGTTGCTGGACAAGAGGGAAGACGTAAGGCTTCCAGCACTTCTTCTAATCTGTCACAACAGACAGGCTCTGGTAGCTCACTTCAGCCAGGCAACTTCTTCGATGTGCCACGCGTCCCACCTAGCCTGCAGAAAGCAGCCACGTCGGTGGGGGCGTCTCCGGTCAAGGGTCGTGGATCTGCACCACCGCCTCTGACCCTCGCATCGCCCCAGAGGTCCATAGCCTCACCTCGCCAGGGCAGCGGCTCGTCCCCGGCCCGTTCAAGATCCCTTACCGTTGGCTCTCAAGAGGGCAGTCCGGTGGCTGCAGACCTCCTGTCCCACAGGAATCGTCGTAGCCAAGTATTCGACATGTCACCTTCATCTTCTGACAATGAAGGAGAGAAGGCCAATGCAGCCCTCCTCAGGGTGCAGAGGCGTCGGCAGAGCTCCCGGCGCCTATCACAGATATCCTACGACAACCCTGCCTTCCGCGCCCTCGACGTACTCATCTGTGAAGATCACCCTGTTTCTCGGATGGTCATGGAGAAGCTGCTTGAGAAGCTGCGCTGCCGTACCATCTCTGCCTGCACGGGCCCTGAGGCAGTCAGATACGCCATGAGTGACATCAAGTTTGATATCATCTTCATGGAGTTCAAGCTGCCACAGATTATTGGGGCTGATGTGGCAAAGATGATCCGTGAAACCAAGAATGCCAACTCACACACCCCTCTTGTCGCCATCACGGCCTACCTGAAAGAGCTCCAGGCACCCCACTATTTCGACTCCCTGATCGAAAAGCCCATCAGCTCATCCAAGCTGACGGAGGTCCTCACCCACTTTTGTCAATGGAAGCCTGCTTCCCCTAGCCTGAAGAGCTCAGTCTCGTCGTCGGCTGCTGCTGCTGCTGGTGCTGCTGGTGCAGCCCCTCACCCGACACCAACCAACCTGAGGCAGGAGAGTCTGAAATACGAGGGCAGCCCCACCAGTGGTACGTCTTCTGCTGGCTTTGCGAATCGTACTGGGAGCAGCTTCCGCGGTTCAAGCCGCGAGGACTCCATCTCCTCTAGCCTCTTTGGCGACTCAGAATCAGTGTCGGCTGATGAGAATTCTGTCGCAATCAGTCGCCATACCACGAACGACTGGAAAGATCAAGGTCTGGGGATCGGCATGCCACCGGCGTCGGAGGAGCATCTATTAAGCAGCGACACGGTCAAGAGTGTGCTGATCCCGACTCCAGCCCCAAATGAGACGGCCAAGGGCATGACGCTCCTGACGCTCCAGCACAGCGCTCCCGGACAGATGGAGCATGACACGGCGGCAGTGCCTATCGCAGCCCCCCGACCACGGCGCTCCTTTGAGAAGCTGAGAGCAAAGCGCGAGGTGATGGAAAGAAGGCGGCTCGAGGGCAACACGGGTATCGATTCTGCAGACGACGAAGATGACGAACTTGGCCTCGGCATGGGAGGCAAGCCCGTAGGCTTCGGCCCACCCACCGCTGCGGCGGCAACAGCTCAAGCCGCAAAGCAGCATTTCCGGAGGCAGTCGGTGCTCCCATCGTCCAAGCTCGGTATCGAGATGATGCGTGCCAACAGCCATGATAGCGTCAATGTGCCTGCTTCTCAGGGCGCGAGCGCGTCCGAGCCCACTACACATGCCATGACCACACCTAAAGGCTCCGTTGAGCACTCACCATTGTCTAGGCCTACTATGCTAGCACCGCCTGACCTGCATGCTGGCGGATTATCGCTGAGCCCGGCTCCGATCCTCGATGAAGAAGAGGAAGACAAAACGGTCATTGTCCACACGCCACCAAGAATTCAATCCAGTGGAGAAGGTGGCATGGCAGACATCGAGGACACACCAAGACAATCCGCCGCCCCGGAGCAACAAAAGACACGGGCGGAAGCCGAAAATGGGGACGAGGAGCCTACTCCGAAGAAGACTGCAAACATTATCATTCACACCACGATGGCAACTCCGACCTCCGAGGCACCTTGACTATTTCCCTACGGGTGTTGAATGCGACCAAAATATTACTACTTGCATTACTGCACAAAGAGACGAAGATTTCTTTACTTTGTAATTTTTTATCTCTTTTGTTTTTCGATCTTTTCCTTCTTCTTCTCTCTCTCTCTGTCTCTCTCTCTCTGCTTCTTTTTCTTTCTACGTCTCCATTCATTGATTTTTTTTGTGATTTTTTTTTTCGATCGCAAAACGGTCACATCATAGGTTAAGCGCGGCGTTCAGCGGGCTCTTGAACCCAGTTCTTGAATCAAGAAAAGGTCATGGCACGTAACCTTTGCTTGTCTCCTTATCCTGCCACAACACCTTTAAATTTCCAGACAGGAAAGTTCTCTGCGCGCCTTACAGCGCAAGGCCAGTCAGTAGACTCTGAATTTGGAAAAGAAGGCGATGGGTGATAGGATGGAATCAAGGCTTTAGTGGGTTGGGAGGGTGGGGGTTGAGGGTGGAATGGTTGTTTGAGGGACTGCGGCTGATTTTGAATCACGACTTTCAGCACCGGCGTTCGGAAGGGGGGTGAAAGAAACAACGAAGCAAACTCAGGAACATTGAAAGAGAGGAGGGATAGGCATGCTGATTTTTCCCCCTTCCTTCTCTCCTGCACACCAATCAGAAATAAGGGCATATGTTTGAGGTGTTCCTCTGCTTTCTTCTGTGGATTGCCACCCGGGGCAAAGCTAAGCCCTCTTCTCATTATGGATTTATCTTTCCTTACTCGGTAAAAAACCAAAACAAAGCAAGAAATGGAGGAAAAAAAAAACTATGGCGTTTCAAGGATCTTCATTCCAAGGACATGGGCAACGTTCTATGAGCTGACTTTTCGTTCTCTTTCTTATCTCTACGTGTCTAAGCCCTCCTTTTTTCTCTTTTCTCTTTTCTCTTTCTTCTTTTTAGTCTCCTTCTTGTGAATCACTTCACTATTCAACCTGCTGGCTGAGGTGCAGGTGTGTGTGTGTGATGGAGGTTAGATAGCAGGAGCCAAAGTAAGATGATCTAACCTGTCTCTGGCCATGTACTACATCATAGCAATGCCCAAACCCCCTGAAACATCAAATCACTAGGCAAGAGAAAGAACAGAAAAAGAAAGAAAAAAACATTATCCTGGGAGCACAGAAACTATGCGTGAGTGTGAGTGTGCCGATGTCTCATGCAAGGGGAAACCAGGGGCACTTGGCAGCTAGCAAGAAATAGAAGTAAATGTCTCTTTCTTTTCTTTCTTTTCGCAAAGATCTTGCAAATTGCCTTCCCCCCACGCCCCCAATTTCGGCATGGAAGGCCCATTGTGCATTGCATCGGCATTTTGCATTGTGGTTCTGACACTGCATAATTGATGGATTATCCGTGTCCTCCTACTCGCTGCAAACAAGTACTTGACCGTAGCAAAGAGAAGTCTTGGGTGTAAGATGGTGCTATAATCTAGAGGAAGAAAAAAGGAGACGGAGAGAATGAGAATGGAAAGAGAAAACAAGGGGGAAAGAATTCACAGATAAGACATGGGGAACGGAGAGACATTGTAGTTAATAAACAAGTCGATTACTTTCTTTATCTAATTCCTCAACTCCAGTGTGTGAATGAGTCCTCTATGCTCCATTTTCTCTTTTAGTCTGTCTGTCTCTCATATCTTGTCAGAGGGACCTCCCCCCCCCCCGTCTTTACACCAGCTCCATCTTCACCCCCCTCTTGCCCGTCGTCTCGTCCTTCTGATCACTAATCCGGACCCTTACCTTCTGGAACAGCTCCAGAGCCACTTCCCGCGACCCGGTGGTGGTAAGCCTGTACGTCTCGGCATCATAGGTAGCCGCAGGTTCGGGCTCGGCCAGGTCGCGCAGGCGGATAACGCTCTCGATGCCAAACCGTGGGACAAGCACCACGAAGCCGTTGCTAAAGATCTTCATGACGAAGCCGTCCTCCTCGGTGACTTTGCCGCGGACGGCCTGGCCGACGTAGTAAGCGATGCTGGCGCGGCCGGCCAGCTGCGCGTTGCGGTGCCGCACGTTGATGTTCTTGCACACGGCCTCGAGGCGGCCACGGCTGCGGACCGACGGGGCGACGGGCTCGTACTCGATGGCGGCCGCCAGCTGCCTGTGGGCGACAAGGTCGGCGTACCGCCGGATGGGGGAGGTGAAGTGTGTGTAGATTTCGGAGGCGAGACCGTAATGGCGGAACTCGGGTTCCGACTGTGTACCGGAACAAAAATACTCGGCCGACATCATGCAGCGCGTGGCCATGATGCGCACGATGGTGTTGAAGAAGGGTTCGTCCTGGTCGACGCAGCCGTCCAGGCTGTCGGCGAGGGCGCGGGACGAGTCGACGCGCAGCTCGAGGCCCTTCTTGACCTTGAGCTGGTTGGCGAGCTCATCAAAGTTGGTCTTGGGCGGCGCGCCGTGGCGCCGGAGGATGGCGGTCTGCGGGAAGGCCTCGTAGATTCTTCTGGCGACGGAGACGTTGGCGAGCAGCATGAACTCTTCGACCAGGGACATGGTCTCGAGGTGTTGCTTGGTCTTGATGTCGATCGGGTCCGATGTCTCAGATTCCATCTGTACTTTGACCTCGGGCGAGGACAGGCTTAATGCGCCAGCGTCCATGCGCTTCTGTTTGAGTTTCTTGGACAGCACGAGCAGTGTCCGTATCCCCTTTGTGAGGTCGTCTTGCTGTGACTCGTCTTCGACCCTGAGCTGGGCCTCCTCGTAGCTAAACGCCTCCCGCGACTTGATGACAGACTTTATAAACCGCACATTGATGATGTCGGCCTCAGCGTTCATCTCCCATATGGCCGAGAATGCGTATCGCTCGACGTACGGCTTCAGAGAGCAGAGGTCCGTGCCGAGAAGCATCGGAAGCATGTCAATACGCTTGTCCACAAGGTAGACGGTCGTGCCGCGGATGCTCGCCTCCGTGTCCATTGCGTTGTTAGGCTTAACAAAGTGGGACACGTCAGCGATGTGCACGCCCACCTCGAAGTTGCCGTTGGGTAGTGCCCTCGCGTGCAGGGCATCGTCGATATCCTGACAGCCGATGGGATCAATACTGCAGATCAGGAGGCCGCGCAGGTCCTCTCTGTCCCTCCACCCCGGATCGTCCATGCTAGCTGGCACTTTCCAGTCGTGTCCCTCCTTAGGCAGACAGTCTAGCACGGTCTTGGGGAATGGTCGGTACTGCACGTCATACTCGAGCAGCAGGGCCTCTGTCTCGGCAGCCTTGGTCTCCATCTCGCCTAGGGACCGCACCAGGTGACCCACCGGGTGCCTGGAGTCCCGGTCCCAGGCGTCCATGGTGACCAGGATCCTCTTTCCCAGCAACTCGCTGACCTGGCGTGTACGGAGCCGAATCTTTGGGATTTTCTTGTCCATAGGGATGAGGAAGACGGTATCCTGCCTCCTCCCCTGGGCAGAGGATGAGCTGACCGACGACTGGTCGATGTGGCCGACATATTGGCGCCAGTTGCGCTTGATGACGCCGACGACCTTTGCTGTGGGCTGGAGGTGGCCTTCGCCCGTCTTGCCCTGCGTCCTCTTCACCTCGTCCTGGAGGGCCTTCCTCTCCTTCTCCGAGATGATGAGGTCGTCATCGCCCTCTTCGGCATCTGCGTTCTCGTTCTTGGTGATGGTCTCCTCCTCGACAATCTGGGTCGAAGGCTCCTTCCACTGGTCCTTGGGCAGGACCTCGATGACCACGACATCGCCGTCCACGGCCCTGTTGATGTTCTCCCTGCCGAGGATGAGCAGCGCCTTGGGAAAGGCCGGCACCCGTATGGATCCCTCCAGGTAGTTATACGGCGAGACGTTGAAGATGCCCTGGTGCAGCAGGCCACTCTTGACGCCCGTCATCATCTTGGACATGGACAAGTACTCTGGGTAGAGGTGCTCGCCGGGCTTCCTGAGCCTGGTGACCTCGGTGGCTTGCGCCTCGGGGATCATATCCATCAGCTCATCCGCGTTCTCCAGGCCGCCCACGTACTCTGCAAGCGACGCAGCCGCAATGCCCTCGGCCTTGGCCTTGCGGAGGTTGTCCCGGTCATTGCTCAGCATCACGATCGCTGGCAGCCTCTTGGCCTTGGGGGCGGTCTGCTGGAGGTGCTCGGCGTACCACTTTACGGCGCTGCGCACGGCGCGGTCGTTGCGGTCGTTGACGGTCTCGCCCTGGTCCCGCGTGACGTACGTCTCGAGGCGGAACTCATTGAAAAAGACATAGAAGCGCTTCTCGTCACTCTTGGTGAGGCCGATGAGGCGGTTGTAGAGCGGCAGGGAGCGGCCGCGCAGCTCCTCCAGCACGACCTGCAGCACGATGACGTCGTAGAAGGCCGACGACTGCTCGAAGAGGTCCATGGCAGTCAGGAAGGCGTTGGTATCGGGGACCAGATAGTGGCCCTTTGGGTACGCCTTTGTGCCTGCTGGCTCCTTGGCGAGCACAAAAGGGGCGACTGTGTATGGAGGGAAGGATGATAATGAAGGGCCCTTGTTAGCCATCTGTTGTTATGGACGGGGACCCGTCGAAGAGAGAGAGAGAGAGGGGTTCAGGCATTCTTTTTGCCTTACCTTTTCCAGCAGCATCTCGAGGCGCGTTTCTCAGACAACTCAAGCACAAATTCGACGAGCACGGGATATCTGACCGCAGATACACCTCCCTCACGATCTTCTGAACCTTGCCGCTCTTTGTCGACCGCACGTAAACCTTGCTCGAGATGTTAGATGCCAGAGGATCAGACCCCAGCGTCCTCTTGAGACTCGTCATATCTTCTTCTTCTTCTTTGTTATTGCGACAACTTTCGCGTTGATGCGAGTTGTTCTGTTGAGCAAGCTCAAAAGTTCGTCTTGCTGTTTCGACCCGTCGTCTGGTATTGATGAGGTAACTCACTTGAAAATTTCTGCTTAGGTAATCACGACTGGAGTGGTACCTGCCGCCGTTCACTTGCACCCAAAGTATAACGGAAGGAACCTTCTTTCATCATCAAAACACCTCGGATTTACATTTGTGCCTTCCCTTACATATTTTCTTCTTGTCTCATTTATTTTTTTAATACGGCAAATTGAACTCATAATCACGTCTCAAACCCATCACCTCTTCAATTCCCCACTACACACAATCAGTTACAGTGTCACTCCACATGGTCGCATAATCACCAACGTAGTAGTGTCTGTACTACATACAAAAGGTAAGTATCGTCCAGCGGCACAATTATAAACAGGTACAGTAACCTGTCCTACCCCCATGGTGAGTTACACGGCCTCTCCAACCAAAACACAGAAGAATACAACCCTCCCAACGAGCACAGTTACGCACATCACGATTCACCCAACCCCAGGTAAATAAATAAACTAGAACCAATAATTAAAAATGCAGAGGAAACCACCAAGAATTCAATGCACTAATCAACATCCCAGCTTCCGACTCGCCTAGACTTCCCCTTTACCCAAGCAACGGACACCCGAGCTGGTGTGGCCTTCCCAATCCCCTCCCACCCACCAGCAGCCCCAATAGCAGTCACTCGGTAAGAGAAAAGACAGGAAAAGACTTAAGTATTGCCTAGTAATTAATACCAAACAAATAAAACATCCACCACAACGGGGCTAGCAGACCGGCCGCCACCACTACTACCACGACCATCAAGCACCATCACACTGGGCCATCATCATGTCGAGAATCAGCATGAAATGTTTTCTAGATGACCAAGAGAGATCCCATGACATATCACAAGACCCGAACCATCTGCGCAATATTCACCCCACATTATAAAATTACGAGTAATCCGCTTCGTGTGGTTGTCTTTTCGTTCGGGGGGTGGGCGCGGGGCGGCGGGTGCATGGGGGAGGAGGAGGAGGAGGAGCAACAAGAATGAATGGGGAAACATGGAGGAAGGCGAAGGGGTGGGGGGGGGACGGTTTCGTTCTTTGCCTGCTGCTGGTGGAGGTGAGTGAGCCCTTGTGTGAGCAAATGCTGCGCAGACGGGAGCATTGGGCTGTCATCCTCTCGCCTATGGCCTGTGTGCCATTGGACTTGCGACTCTGTATGTGTGTGTATATATCTGTGTGTGTGTGGACACGCGTGTAGTAGTGGTGTGATGAAGATTGACCCCGGGAGATCTCAACCACGTTTCTCATGGATCATGTTTGTATAAGAAAGTACTATGGCCATTGGGTCCCCGTACCACGATCCCAAGCCATGTTCAAAATCTACCAGATATAATTTACTACATATACGTGACTGAGGGAGGGGGGGGGGCAGCGAGAGGAGAGGAGGACCGAGACTGATTGCTCAGCAATTGTCATACCCCTCAAAAGAAAACACTAACCCGTGCTCGCTTGCTTCCTGTGTAGGGTTGGGTCACAGCAATCTGCATGGCACGTCCTGCTGCTGCTTCTGCTGCTGCTACTGCTGCTGCTACTGCTGCTGCTGCTCATGGTCGCTTGCAAATGCTTGTGCGAGTCTGGGTACCGTACCTGCGGTCATGCTCACATCCCCCATCCATCCCATCATCATCGTCCATCCATCCACCCATCCTCTCATTCATCCATCCATCCATCCATCCATCCACACTGCCCGCCCCATTTCACCTTCCACACACACCCCTTCCTCTCCGCACCCCACGCACCCACCAAGCCAGTCAGCCAGTCAGCCAGTCAGTCAGCCAACCAGCCATTCAACTTTGCCTGACCATTTCTTATGTACATTAGCATGTACACGTAACCCACAATCACTATAGTGGTCCAAGTACTGGGGTCGACCTGGTTGAAAGCCCCTCCCAGGCAGCCCAGTCTTCGAAAACTAACACTTAACCCCCCCCCCCTCTCTCTCTCTCCATCCCCACTCCCCAGGGAAAGGGCTTTCAGCGCACATGCCACCCAGAATTCCCGGAGCAAAACCCGGCAGCATACACAAATAAATAATTCGACAAAGCTGTAAAGTTTTGGACCATAGCACGCATGACCATACAATGTATAGCACAGTAGTAACCGTAAGTACTGCAGAGGCCCCTCTCCCTCTCCAGGGCAGCCTAGGGTATGAGTAACATGGGCTGGATCCACCCAGAATTCATGCCCGTCAGCCCAAAAAAACAGCCCCAAAAGCGGACTCCACACAGTCCTGAAACCTGACGCGTACGGGGCAGCGGGGTTCAAAAAGGCAGCAGCGAGAAAAGGAAGAAGTAGGGTGTAGTGAGCGCCGGTGGCAAAAAGGAGAAGGTGACAATCGAAGAAGACAAAAATAAGGAACAGAAAAAAGAAAGAAGAAAGAACAAAAGCCCTGTAAGCATTGATGTTGGGGGTGGAGGGGGAAGAGGCCAAACTGGGCATTCCCAAACAGAAAAACCCCTTGGATGAGCAATCCATACACTACTTTTAGCATCACGGCGTTGAACGGTGATAAGATAAGTTCCCGATGGGTAAACCCTTTGGGCTTGGGGTTGGGAAACACAAAACAAGAAAAGCTCATGCTCATGCCGTGGGGGGTGGATCGACGGCTTTCTGGGTGGGCCCCCGCCGCGGCTCGAGGGTACCTCAGTAGGCTTCTCTTCGAGGTACGGGAAGGAAAGCGAGAGGGCAAAAGAGAGAGGAAGGAGGGACGGAAAGGAAGACAGGGAGGGGGCGGGGGGGACAAAGAGAAGGAAACAGCACAGACACAATGGTCGCGTGGTGAGGAAGGATGATGGCAGGATCCACTGCCTGCAAGTTCCGCACGTCTTCCTGGCTGGTCTGAGCGCTTCCCAACGAGAACTCCACTGGCAAATGCTCCACCGACAACGACATTTCGTCTTACTGCGTGACGAGTGATCCTTTCGTACCTTTTGGTTTCCCTCGAGCTAAACTTCAGCCCGTACTCGCCATCTGTACTGTGTACCATACTTTCCATGCTGCATCCTGTAGTCAGTGCCCCACAGTGTAACGTTGGAAAGAAGACCCAGAAAAAAATGACTGAAAATAAATCAGAAAACATGAAAAGTGAACTGAAAAGAGGCACTTGACCCTAAAAGCCTTGTCCTAGTCCTTGCAGGGGAACAGACAAAAATGACTCTAGCAAGCCATCAGCAGCATCATCTTCGTCGCCCTTGCTGCCGGCATGACCAAAGAACTGCACGCTTGACATCATCGGGGATGTGAGGGTTCCATCAGCTCCGAGACAAGGACGGGCGTACCGCATCAGTCAACTCGGTTGGTTGGTGGGGGTGTATCTTGGAAGCAATCGGGTTATTAGGGAACCAGAGAAAAAGATAGAGAGAGAGCAGAAGAAAAAGAAAGAAAAGGTCATGCCCAGCAGCTCTTTTCCTCTTTCCTCCATCCCAGCTTCCCGGAACGGAAACCAGCTCACCAATCTCGACGGCATGAGGAAGAGCGCTGCTTGCTTCGCCGCAGGGTGTGCTTGCACACGTCTCGGCGTGCTTCCTTGCAGGGCGCCTGCAGGCCCAGCAAGGGTGTGAGGCATCTGACCTCCTTTCGGCCCTCTTTGTGCGTCAGCGTGCGGCGTTGCTGGGATTCGAGGAATCCTTGCGGTGGACGCCACTTTTTTTCCCAGACCACACGCCCCCCCCCCCGACCGACCCACCACCCGCATTCGCCTTTATTCCTCGTGGCCCGATGTGCCTCTCTTTCTCTCTGCCTCGCTCCCTTCACTGCCTGTGCCGGACCACACCCTCCTTTCAGCTGCATGTAAGTGGGTGGTTTGTTTCGCGGTCGCGGATCCCTCGGGGTTGCAGTGCAGATTTGTCGTGTCCGCGTACTATGGTAGATTGCGAGCATATCTGCTCATCCACTCGTTGGATCTCGACTTTGAAACCCTTTGTCCCGTCTTGCCTCCCGGCCCCACCTTCATCTTCCAACTACCCTTCGGCAATGGTCCAAACCTAGGCGGCGAGGGGTAGAAAAGCGGTCTGGAAGAAAGAAGAAGAAAGAGAGAGAGGGGAGGGGGAAACCTCCATCGGAGCCCATGTCGAAGACTCGTGTTTGCTGTAGCCCACTAACCCCCTTCGCCAATGGCGAACGACGGAGGTATCAACTCCAGTCGTCCCGACATGGTCTGTTAAATCATGATCAATATTGTGGCCTAAACCGGAATCAGCCACTAATTTAGCCCGGTCCACGATATTGGTAAATAGCTAGCTCCGCCTGTCATCTTCTTCCCGTCTCCTGTCGTGGCCTGGACGCACGGCGGCGCGGGAAGACGAACACACCTGATGGGGTGCGACTTTCACTAAGGGAAGAGGTCCATCCTGCAGTCCTACGTGAGGTCGCGCTACCCTCGCACTGCAGCAAAGCAGCCAGACGGGAACAGGAGCTCAGACCACTCGTGCGACTGCGAGACAAGACCTAGCACCTAGCATCTTCGACTAATCGCAACTCAGGAAACTCGCCGGCGTTGCGACGCCATTGAGAACAGAGTACTCAACGGAGGAGGTACAAGTGCACGGCTTGGGCGGCGGGCAGGGTGAACCAACAGCTGGTCCCGATATCTGACGAACCCCCCAAAAGGCCCAGAATTCCTGCTTCTTGCGCAATAGAACCCGTTTCCGAGATCCCACTCCCCAGAAAAGGCCTGGAGTGTGTGGAAACCCTCTCTTTGAAGGAAGAAGAGGGAGGGGGGGCCAAGAGGCGGCGCGGCATCGGGCCTCGTGGCCCGTGGTGTGTGGGCGGATGACTTACAGGATACATACATCGGATCTTGACACAAAGATGTGCTCCACCACACGCGATCTTCAGCGGAAAAGCGTATAGAAGGATCGTGAAGGCCTGCAAGGGAAGGGGTGAATCAAGCTGGGGATCCCCAAGACGCAATGCGGGAAACAAGGGTGGGCTCCCGCTGGAGTGGCCTGCAACGCACACACAACGAACAGGTCCCCATGCCCTGGCGCTGCTTGATGGTGGTGGTGGTGGTAGTGGTGGCAGTGGTTGGTAGTGGTTGGTAGCGGTGATGGTGGTGCCCCGGATCGTCATCGAGTTGGTGTGGTCACCGCCGCGGCCACTACCTCCTTCGCCTCGCCGCTCTGAGGCTCTGCCCTGTGTTCTCTCCTTCGATTCCTCAGGCGGTAAAAGCTTGGCAGCTTAGTGACCTTCTGGACGATTGCAACGGGCCCAGAGTGGCTTGTCGCGGCTCAATCTCTCACTTCTTCCGGTTCATGACACCGATAAGGCTCGGCTAGAGAATAACCTGAAAGTGCTCCGAAGCCACACCACGGTGCTGCTTCCGAATCGAGCTTGTACAACGCCCGCCTCCCGAGAATTCGACGAGAGGTCGAGTCTGCGTTCGGTCCATGATTCGACGATTCGACGAGATCTGTGAAAGGCGTGAAAGTGCTTGGAACATCAGCTGGACACGCTCCGCTGCGACGCTGCGAGGAGCCAATCAGGTGTTGTACCTTTGATGGCCTGGCCAAGAGTCAACCCCCTTGCCGTGAAGTCGCACACCCGTCTCAACTTTGGGGTACCTACGCGCCCAGGCCTAGTCCTGGCGCAGTTTTCCTTCACACCCTCTTCTTACTCATGCCTGAGTCAAAGCTCTCATGCTACACACCCTCGTCACGCAACGTACCATAGTACACAAAAGAGAAGTTGGAGGGGGGGTGAGCAAGGGGTGTGCTATGTAGACGGTGCCTCCACCTGCCGCTGCGTTCTTTGCTCTCTTCGGCGCCGTTCTGGAACATGGCCCGGGATCTGCACAGCATTTTGCGAGGGACAGAGCTTATTGCACATGCTATCTGTTGAGGGGTGGTTTATGTTGGGATGCCTGGCCAGGGAGGGGGCCACATTGCTGCGACTGTGGTCGTAGTGCAAAATGGATAGAGATTGAAGATACGTACTAGGTACCGGGTGCCTTTGAGATTCATGAAGCTGACGCCAAGGCTTTTAAGGCCCGTCATGGACTGCGCTATGCTCGACCAATTGAGAGGGTCGGATTCCATTGGCCTCGACGAAATGGGTGATATGTCGAGTCTGTTAAGTTAATCTTTGCCGGCCGGCCGGACAGTGCTTCAGATACAGTATATCTTCTTTCGGGCCGGCACTGTCGCCCTGCGTTTGTGCTGACTTTCCATGTCGGAATGGTCTCAGCTTGCAGTGATAGTCTTCGACCAGGCCTCGACCTGGCGCTGACGGCGACGTCACGTCTGCCATCGTCAGCTGTTTTCTCAGCCGGTGCCAGCTCTCTTACCAGGGATCAATGGCATTTAGTGAATTTCTCACTGCCTTGGGGGAGAACTTCCCGTAAAGAAAGCGTCGGCTCGTTCTAGAGTTACAGCTTCAGCTGTGGCGCGTCCTCCTCCCATCCTGGAGGCCGGGGTCGTAACCAATCTCCACCAAGGCACAGCATTATGTTCTGCCCGTCGATCCGGTCAGCATCATCTACTGTAGGTGACCTTGAAGCGGAGCCTTGCCGCCTCTTGATCGTAGAGCTGCCCGTGGGCCATCACAGACTTGTACATAGTAGCTGAGCCCTCATCTGCTCCCATGGACCTGCGAGGCCCAGTCGATGAGTTCCTATGCGCCAGAACATGTTCCATACACGTATATACGTACCTTGTACGTGCAGTCTGCTTGGTGGAGGGGGTACCGGCAAACGTGGTCACGGATGTAACTGTCCATGGCTGCAGTCTGTGACCACTTGCACGCTGAAAAGAAAGCATGGGTGTCCCCTCCATGAGCCCGTGAACGGACATCTCGTGATGGGGGGTTGTGTGTGTGGGAACTTTGGCACGGCTGGATCCTGGAACTTCGTACTAGTAGTCCTATAGGGTATTCGGTAGCTCCTCTCGATCCGTTTCAGGGATGGATGTGGCTTGGCTAACACACCCGTACAATGCAGCCTTGCGCATGTGCTGTGGTGAAGAGACTTGTGTGCCACCTACCCCTTCTGGCTAGAGCAGAACTCATCTATCACAAGCTTTGTACTCTTTCTTTCTTCTTTCTCGTTTTCGTTTTCTTTTCTTTCCTTTCTATTTTTCTCTCTGTTTTTGGATGGGGGAACGGGATCGAGAGGAATTCAGGATGTGTTTACACAGACAGCTGGTGGTTGTGTTTGCGCAGAAGATGTCCTGCGGCTGGCGGTGATCGCGGGCGCAAAGACGCCAGCGACAGTTGCGAAATGTAATGCGGCAGGACACCAAAATGGAAGAAAACACGGTACTTTTCGGCGCCTTTTCCCGTCTTGACTTTCTCTGCCGGATCTCTAGAGGAGAATTGAGCGCGTCCAAATCGGAGGGAAATCAAGCTAGAGCAGGGCGGCTTGTGGCAACTCTGTAGATCCGCCGCGACACGCAGAGACAAGATGCTAAATGTCATGGAAGTCTTGTTGCGATCTGATACCCTTTCCCTGTCTCGCAAGGCATTCTTTCCCGAGGCGGTCAAAATTTTTGGCCTGCAGGAGTGAAGCGCCAAGCACAGAGTATACGGAGCCTTCAGTAGCATCCGGACCTGAGCGGTGTTCTGCTCGCCTGTACTTTTGGGAATGTCTCGTCTGATTACCACCATCTTGCCCTTGACGCAAATCTAGATGAAAGATGGAGCTGCGCCTCTTTGTCAACACCAAAAAAAATTAGGGCCGGGGAGGATGGATTCCGAGTCGTGAACCTGCATCTGGGACCAAGCGAGCTGAAGGCATGTCGAGGATCAGATCCGCCGTTGTAGGATATCCATACCCTCGCATGCCTAGATGGACTCAGTCGGGCGCGAAGTTAAAGTCCGGGCACGCGGGTGATTGCAGGACATAACTCGGTGGTGATCCACTACGCCGTGCGCCGTGCCGAGGGATGATCAAACCCCGGACGGATTAGAGACAGATGTACTGTAGCCCTGGAATCCGTGCTAGGTTGTGCATGACGGTGGCTGTAGGCTGAATTACAATGGTCGTAAATGTGGAAGAAAGTGTCGGCACGTCGGGCAGTCAGTCAAGCGACAGCCCTGTCCAAACTGTACTATGATATGCTCAGCACACATGTACAGTGAATGTGACTATGTAATTTCGAGGACCGCAGCTGGGGCATCCAGGTCCTTGATGCGCATCTCGCAACGCAGGTCGATGCGGCCGTCGTCGGTAAAGCCCCATCCAGACCACTTGTCATGCACAAACCATCAGGGATCGGGTCGTAGCATGTACCGTGATAATTGTTGGACGCTCGAGAGTGCTAGGCAAAACGTTGTCAGTGCGAGAAAATCGGATTGTCGGCCAGTGCAATCCCGGGAAGGACTCTGGATCCCATCGGGCCAAGACGTAGCGAACAGCGGCGATGCGGAATGAATCCTTCAGCCCTGTACCATAAGTATTATGGTGGTATCTTCTTCCCAAGCCCAGGGCTCGCCACTCATGCCGTGCCATAGGTAGTGGTTCCCAGCACTCATCTGGCGGTACCCACAGTGGATAGGGCATGTTGAGACGGCGGCTGCAGTGATAGGGCTCCCACGGTTATCGCGAGAGCAGGGCGTATGCGAGGTCAAGCTGCAAGAGACCAGCCCTTGGAACGCAGCATGAGCCGAAGAAAAGTGAGAGGTGACATGCATGCTAAGTCATGACTTGACTCGACTTGACATGACTTGACGCTGAGAATGACCAAGGCGAGAGCCAAAGGTGGGTCGAATTTGTTTTTGTGGTGCCTGTTGCCGCCTCGTTTTGTGGAGTTGATCCGTCACGCACGGGCGCTTCACGTCGGACGGGAATTGATTGCATTCGATGGATCTTTGAAACACCCTCCTGCAGGGCAGGGCAGCATGCAGCAGGAGGAGGTGATGGTGCAGGAGGTGCAGGAACAGGAGAGGAGAATGGAAAAAAGTCCCCTTCCCTTTTTTTTTTTTTGTGTGTGTGTGAGAGAGCGAAGGAAAAACTCATTGGTTGAAAAGGTTAGCACCTGCAGCAAGCTCGGGCTCCTAGGGCAAGTACGTACCGCCGAATAAGGAAGGCCGTCGTGAAATATGACAGACACCATTGTAATGACATTGTGAGGGAGGAGCAGCCATGTACGTACCAAAGTACTCGGGTACCTTGGTACAACGGTACCATAGTACATGCCTACTGCATATAAGAAGAATAGTGCCTCGAGCAGCATCACGAGGTTACTTCTTTCGGACAGGGAAGTGACCCGTCACAAGGTGTATTTGCAGCTGGAGATGAACAATCAATGCTCCCAGCCAGGCCACGACTTAACGTTGCGTTGACAGCGGATGAATAGTGCATGCTATTACTCTTACTATTTTTATGAGGAAAAGAAGAAAAAAACCCCTCTCTTCTTTTGGTACCATGATGGGTAGATATTGCTCCTTGTGGAATAGCTTGCACGCACATGAGCTTGTAGCTGATGATACATGTGCTTGACATTGTCTGCTGCCATAATATCGAGGCTACATATACTCTGGTCTATGGAATCACGCTTGGCGATTCAGGAAGAGGGGCTCAGCACTCAGCAGGGTAGCTCGCGTCCGTCATGATATTCCATGCGATAGATCTAGCCGACAGCCCCAGCAGTGAGGACGAGCATTTGCCGCCCTTCAACAACTGCGGTCCAGTGATCTGCATCGATCAGTTAAGATTGCGTTTCTTTTAAGCTTCGGGCACATGCATCCCTCTTGTCGAGAACGAGGACCCGGACACCCAACAGGTTGCAGAATGAGTTCATACTTCTTGATTGCACCCTTCTTGGTAAGTCTGCTTTCCAGGACCTAGCATCATCAGCATTCCTTCCATATGCACGGTCATCCTTTTCTCTTTTGTTCTTCTTCTTCTCTTTTTGCCTGCGTCCAGATCTGCCTTCTCAAACACGTGGGCTGACTGTACAGAATACACCACCGGCATGCAGGAGGACTTTTATCCCATGTCAGACAGTCACCTGGTCGGGGTCTGTGGCGAGCTGACGAGATAGACCCTCATCAGTGAGCTGGGCATCGAGTCTAACGCAAAAGGGCAGTATACATACAGCATTGAAAAAAGAATTTCTATAAGGACCCGGCGACATGGGGGAGGTGATACCATGGCGAGCATGAGTCCTTGCGACTTGCATTTGTCGCATGCTCCACTGTCGTTTGTCTTGTCTGCCTCCTTGATCTCCTATTGACCTTTGGCACACCTGTACTTTCGTAGTCGAACGGTAACTTTTCACTATTCAAGAATGAATTTCTTCGTCCTGTGCTGCTGGAGCAGAGGCAATCGAGAAAACCCCGTCGCTTCATGCCTCTCGGACGAAATTGGCACGAGCAGCAGGATCGATGGCAGTCCCAGCTCATGCACCGCTTACATAGTACGCTGGCCCCTGTTCATGCACGGGGAAACTATCACAGGGCGTATTGCAGTACCGCTGGGACTTTCTTCGTCCTTGCAGGATCTGCCCCATGCGGTGCCGTGCAGCACAGTGGACCAGTGGACCCCTCCCCCCTTCAGGCTTCGATCCGCCCTGGAGTTGGGGTCCTCTGACGGGCGGCGCAAGGGCCAAGCAAGGGAAGAGACCCTCCCAACAACTGTAAGCTACAGCACAGGCCGCCCGCGTCCGTACGTAAGTACCACAAGTACTTTGCGCCTTCCCGTGGGCTACAGTGAAGCACCCACTGGCACTACAGGGCCCCTCCTGCCTTCCTACTGCTGAGCTCAACGGCCAACACTGTACATAGTAACATAGCCATGCCTGGCGCCTTCCTTCTCCACTAACTCTTGTCTCCATATCTTTATTATCATTCCTCCTGTTTCTTCAACGTTACACCAGCATTGTTATTATTAATCATGTCTGACCGCTTTCAATTCAAAGCTCAGGCGAGTTGTCTTTTTTTCTCCTTCCTTTTTTTTTGGCCTTAGGAACTGGAAGGGGATGAAGAAGAGGACAGAGGAAGGGCAAGAAGAAGCGCGCTGAAGAGGCCGTCCTATAAAAGCCATATCGCCGACTTAGTGGCTTTGAAATCCCATCCTACGGATTGCTATTCCCAAACCCTACTTCATCGATGCGATCCGATATACTCCACTCCACCTTCGCGTCGACCCCTCCCCGTCCGCTCACACGCATCGGTTTAGTACGCTTAACCCCCCCCCCTCTTTCAGTCTTTCTTCTTCTCTCTCAGCGACATCCGCCTGCAGCGCAAGGATACTGCTGGTATCCTTTCTACATTGTTGGATACACACACGTAGCGCAGGGTTCTTCTCTCTGAACGGACCCCTTGTCAGTGTCTGGGATATCAAAAGCACCCTTGAAAGCACACTGGCACCCTTCTCTCTCCGGCGCAAGCTCTCACTCTGTTCTTTGAAGGGGCAAAAGAAGATCGACCACTCCAGAACGGCAAGGGCCACTGCTACCTACCACCTGCCGGCACGTCTCGGCAAGCACGGGCATCTGCAAGTGTTGACGAGGGCCCTCATCGGCATTTAGGACACAGCACAGCCTTCCTTACGGGATAGTGGACGTCTTGCCATCGTCTCAGGTCGACGACGCGCATCCCTCGAGACACGGCAGAGAAGGAGATCCATTTTTTATTTTTTTCCCCATCCAGCTCGCTCACGAGGGTACGAACGGCCCGACACGAGACGGGCCACATGACGAGGCTACCAGAATCAAAAAGCGGTTCGCCCAAGTGCACCCCTCCCCCCCGGTCTCTTGGCCGGACGCACAGTGTCAAGTCAACCAGGCTGCCCCATCATTCCAACGACCCTCGACAAGTCTCATCGCTAGTAACTTTGCTACTTGACACGCTACAGTAGCCAGTAGCTAGCTGGACTTACTGGACTTTGTCCTTCTATCCCGGATATTTTTGAGGAAAAAGTCTTGGTCGCCAACCCATCCTCCCGGGTTTTGACGCCTCATGCCTGAGATCCTTCTCCTTACGTCGACTCATTAGGGTTAGTTCTGATCTTGGGAGGCGTTGCCCTGATCAGAAGCAAGTCTTTTTTTATTTCCTTTTTTTTCTCTTTCTTTCTTCCGACCGCCAGGGCAAAATTACAGAGGGGACTGCTCCAGGTCTCTTGTCCTTTTTTTTTGTGGTTCCCGCCGTGCAGGGCAGTGCAGTGCAGCAGCAGCAGCAGCAGCAGTAGCAGAGCATTGCATTTCTCCCGCTGTTCGCGCTGGAGCTCCAGGACCCCCGTGGCTCTCCACTGACGTTGCGACTTCTCGCCACCGACCAAGCCGGAACGGGCGACAACCCTACATCATCACCCAGCTCGTGGTCGCGTACCGAGAGTACCTTGGACCCAGCACTGGGGGTACTAACCGGGAAGCGAAGCGAACCATCTCTGCTCTTTCTTTCTTTTTTTCCCTTTCCCTTTCTCCCACTACCATCAGAAGGGAAGGGGCGCCTGGACAAGGACTGACACACAAGATCCCCGTCCCAGCAAAGCAACCTCAAAGAAAGGGCCTCGACTGCCCATCGTCCTTTTTCTTTACTTATCCTTTTTCCCCCTCCTCACTGCTTCGACACGGCCCTCTGTTTTATTTATTGATTTGGTATTCCTGGGCAGTGGGATCTGCGCCAACCACACACACAGAGGCCTGCTCCGCGCGCGGCCCCCTTGCCTGCCCTGCCCTGCAACCAGATCGCCGCTTGCCGACCCAGGACGAGCTTCGCCATCTCCTTGCATCGTATCCATCCATCCACCCTCGACCATTTCTCTCCAACTATATCAAGACACGTCGTTGCGCAGACCCATCTGGTCTCTCTTGCTCGTTGACAAGACTCGCAGCTGTGCTCATGTACTCCGCACAGCCCAAAGGCGTTGATAGTGCGACAATCAATCCTGCTGCCCTCGCCTCCTCTGGTAAGTTTCGCCGCCGCCCCTTTGTTAAAAATATCCAAAAAATGTCACACATGAACCATCGCGACCCCTCCTCCCGCTGGGCCCGGGCGTGCCCTGTCTGGCCCGCGCTCTGCTGCTGCGCTGCGCTGCCCTGTCCTGCACCCGCACCACCACCACCTCCTCCCATGGCCACCACCTCCACGGCCGCCGCTCCCACCACCACCACCACCTACACCTCCACCACACCGCGTGCGCGCCCGCCGCACCGCCGCCGCACTGCATCGCAGCGCACCGCTGCACAGTCCTGCACAGCGCATCGCATCCCACCGCGTCGCATCGCGTCACCAACACCAGCAGCAGAAGCAGAAGCAATCCGGCCCACCCCCGCCCATCACACATACACTCTCTCCACGTACACATACACACACAAACACGCACACACACACACAGCCTGTCGTCTTCTTTACACATGGCAGCACTCGTCTTGTCGTCCTCTCTTTGCAACATTTCATGACAAAATACTGGTGCTGATGATGCGCGTTGTTGTTGGGTAGACCCGCTCAGCCAAAACTCCCGAGGCGCCAAGAGGGAGCGATCGCCAGATAAGTCTCAAGCGCCGCCGTCTACTGCTACTGCCGCTGCTGTTCCGGCTGGGGATGACGGTATGTTGTGGTCAAGCTTGTGTAGCTATACCTTGGTCGCCATTGACATGTCTCATGTTACATGTTCAGGGCGGTGCGACGCCGAAAGAAAAAGCAGCGAGGAATCCAGGCTGATGGCGCCGTCGCGCAAGTAGCAGATCAGAACCCACTTTGGAAACGTGTAAAGCCCATGAAATCATCCGTTGCTGGCCCCGTCGCAGAGAGCCCTGCTCCGCCGACAGCTCCAATGCAGCCGCCCATCCCGCCGCAGACGCCCCAGTCGCAGACTGCACCCCTTCCGGGGCCGCAGCAGCCGGCATACACGCCGTCCCAGGCCTCGGCCTCCTCGCCGCCCAAGCCCACGCCGACCAAGTCGACCCTGAAGGCCCTGCCGACCGTCCGCGATCACACCACAGACCAGCTCGGCCCAGGCGGCGACGAGTATCTGCCCAGGGAGATCGACGAGAACGGCGAGAAGAAGGTCATGCCCAATGGCGCCCTGACCGGCAACCGGGAGTACCGCTGCAGGACTTTCCTCGTGCCCAACAGAGGGGACAAGCTGTTCATGCTGGCCACCGAGTGCGCCAGGGTCCTCGGCTACCGGGACTCGTACCTGCTCTTCAACAAGAACCGCTCCCTCTTCAAGATCATTGCCAACCAGACCGAGAAGGACGACCTCGTGAGCCAGGAGATCCTCCCCTTCTCCTACCGGTCGAGGCAGATTGCCATCGTCACGGCCCGCAGCATGTTCCGACAGTTTGGCAGCCGTGTCATTGTAAATGGGAGGCGCGTGCGGGATGACTACTGGGAGACCAAAGCTCGCAAGCAGGGCTTCACAGAGGCTGACCTGGCGGGCGAGAAGAGGCCAGGTGCATCCAAGGCCCGTGAGGCTGCCGCTGCCGCCGAGCAGAGCGCCTCTCTGCTGGGCGGACCACAGGGCGAGATTGTCTACAGCAACACGCCTGGCCAGTTTGGGGGCGCTCCGCACCCCCAGCTCATCCAACCAGGTATGCCCCAGAGGAGCGCTTCTACTCCTCCTCCACCTTGTAGCGGGATGCCTAGAATGTCCCCTGTGTTGACTCAATCCTCAGACTACCCCGATGCGCGGCGCACCGATTATACCTCGATCCTCAAGACCGGCCCTCGGCAGGAAATCACGGGTCCTCCGTACCAGGACAGGACCCAGCCATCGCCCATGCCCGAGATTCACGCCCAGGCGCACCATGCGGCCGAATTCAACCGCGGGGTCAACCAGCAGCGTGAGATGCGGTCTGAATACATGACAAACATGTGGCGGAGGCCCCACGAGCAGCCAACCGCTGGCAACATCCCCCAGCAGCAGCAGCAGCAGCAGCAGCAGCAGCCTACCTCGGTTGGGCCGGCTGATGCGAGCATCCCGACATCTCGCGCGACCCAGTCGCCCCACGCCACGACGAGCGGGTTATCGCAGCAACACACGGGCATGGTTCCCAGCCAGAGCCCCCTGATGATGTCAGCCCCGCCGTACTCGACCCCCCTCCAGGCCCAGAACCCTATCAGCCAGTCGTCCACCATAAGAGGTATGGCTCCCATCTCTACCCAGCAGCGTTCACAGCCAACAGTCTCGTCTGCAGGATCCTCAGGCAGCCTGCCGCAGTCAGGCTATGGCTATCAGCCCCCGAGCCAGATGTGGCCGCCGACGCCGCAGACGCCTCAATATGGATATACCCACACCCAGCAGCAGTCGCAGCAGTCTCCTCACCCGCAGCAGGGCTCGTCGTCCCAGATCCGGCACTCGAGCGCGTCTGGGCCGGTGCAATCCAGCAGCCTGCCTTACTCTGGCATGCCTGGCATGACCCAGACGTACCCTGCCCCTGCGCCGTACGACCACCAGACACCACGGCAGTACATGCACCAGGGGTCCTCCTCGTCTCCAGCTGTGACGCAGGCTTGGTCGGGCCAGCAGGGGCAGCCGCAGCCCCAGCAGTGGTGGGCGCAGCAGCCTCAATAGAGCCTGACCGTGGAGTCAAGGTGCAAAACTGTGTACGAATTTGACGATAACAACGCATGTCGAGACGCCATCATGTGTCTTATCTCCGCGCAGTCTTCACGATGTGTGTTTTCTTTCGAGATACCCATGGTTCAGGTCAACTGTGTTAAATTGCAGGTCACACACATGATCTGCCTTAGTGAAGACAGCGTGATGGGCAGCAGCGGCTGTCGTTTCATGTGCTAGAAGGCTATAAGGCAGAACATCGGGCCGGCGGTTTTGGTGGTTGTTTTTTCCTCTTTCCATTGACCCCCCCCCCCTTTTTTTCTTCTTTCTTCTTCCGACGTCTCTTTGCCTTATATTGCTTTTCTACTCGGCTGGGGCGGTGCACTCGTGTGTTTTTTTGGATGGGAACGATTGGACCAGATCCCATCAAGTCCTTTCCTCCACCACATATCCAAGGCAATCCGCTTGTCAGCAGGCTGCACCATGGACGGACGGGTACAGCCCAAGATCATCTACGCCACGACTCGACGACACCCGTCACTTTGCTCCTTTTGCTCACGAGGGACATGAGTTTGATTTGGTTCGGCCGGTTTGTGTATCGGCTGCAGTCGAGAGACTTTTGGGCCTTCTATCAATGACCATACGATGCCGACGATGTCAAACTGGATGAGATGCATATGCATATGTGTGGAAGCCGCCTGCTATCTTTCTTCCTTTTCTTCCTTTTCTTTTTCTATACTGGGTTTGGGGACTGGAAGACTTGACGTTTCGAGTGGGAGGCATCTATTTCCTTATACCCCATCGCAACTTGTCCAGGGCGGTTCAACATCTTTTTATTCCTTTGTTTCTGTTATGGCGGATACAGATGTCTCGTGTCTGCTCATCAAGCGGGCTTGTTGTTTTCCCTCTTTTGCTTTTCCCCTCTTCTGCCAATTCTGATTATATTTATTCTTCTTCACGCCCGGGCTTGTTATGGGCCTTGGTTTTGAATATCCCTTGAGGTTTTTTGTGATTGATATCCCCCAGTTTCTTTTGTATGTGATTTGAATCAATATTTTTTGGTTATGCGCGAGAACACGCCGGATTTGTCCTGCACTGGAATGGTTGGGGGGGTGGGTGAGTGTTACATACTTTAGGAAGGGGTGGGCGAGTGATTGTCGCAAGTTCTCTTGATTTGAAAAATGAAATCTTTTTGCCCTTCCTCTCTTTTGAGGATGCACAAGCAAGCCAGGGTCCTTTTCTCTCTTCGGCTTTGCTTGCTGTTACCTTTTAGTGCGCTGTTGTGGTGAGAAGCTCAGTGCCATCACAAACTGACATTGGGGGAGCTCATTTTTGCTGTTGTGTTTCTCGGTCCTTTGCTTGACATTTCTTGTTGATAAATACACTATTGTTACCCCCTTCGTTCAGTCACTGCTCTTGCCATTTCTGCTCCCAAACTTTTGATTGAAATGGCACCGGGGGCACAGGGAGGACTCTTTTGTTCTGCGTACCAGCGAAGTTCCTTGATTATATGTATTCCTTAATTCTGTACTACTCAGATACTACTGACATCCCGTCTGTTGATACGGTGTAATGTTAGTGCTCCGTTACTTGAAAGTGCCAGTTTTGCCTTTCAATGATGTCTCTATACAGGGGCGAAGAGGAAACTTGGGGTGAAAGGGACCTCGGGAGTGTCTCTTGTCTCGTCTTTAAGCGTTTCAGAGCCGAGAAAGACTTGTATGGTGCTTGTGCCGACTCGCCTGGCCGAGGGGGGTACAAGACGGGCGATCAGGAGGAAAGGGGGGGGGGGGTCGATGTGTAAGTAATCTATGATGAAGATCCTTCTCTTTTGTAATGTCTTCTTTCCAGGGGGGATGGCGAAAGAAAAACGACGACAGCACTGGACTGATATAGAATGAAATTGAGTAACTTGAGCACGCCAACTAAACCAGCTACGAAAACATGCGTTCTCTTTTTTGTCCTGTCCCTCTCCCTGATATTTTAAGTTGAGTTAGTTCTTCCGTCTTTCCATTCTATGTCTTGGTTGTTCTTGATGACAAGGTGTGGAGGGGCCGGAAGGGGGGGGGGCAATTGATTAAGTGAGATTGGTGTGGTGGGATGGTTATCTGTTGTCTTTCTCATACATACCCGCGTATCAAATTTATTCACCTTTCTTTTTTCCTTTGCTTCTCCCTCTTCCTACTTGATAACAACCCCCCCCCCCCTCGAAGTACTGTGTATACATGATGCATCACCAATTGCAAAGTTTCCACATAGTGACTCCAGGGCTTGGGTGATTTGTCTTTCTGGGGCTCCACCAGAGAACGAGCTGCAGTTTGTTCATTTGTTGTACAGGGTAGGAATACTGCTGTAAGAAAGTAGGAAAGTAGTGTGTGTATGATTATGATACACTCTACGCTTTTGAGGGGAGGAGGTGGTGAGGTTACGAGACCCAATGATAGAGAAAGTTCATCGATAACTGAGACGGGCATCTTGGGGGGACAGAAAATGGGGAAAAAAGAAATAAGATAAGAAGGTAAGCGATTGTACGGCAGACAAAGGACAAACAGTTCAAGGCTTGATAAAACATGTCGCTAGACGTTCAGCTGTGGCAATAGCAGCAGTACCAGTATCGGTGAGAAGGATCCTTGGATTGCAATTCCGTAGAGAAGTATAGGGGGGGGGGGGGGATCTCTTCAGCCTCTTTCCTATAAAAGTTGGAGCAAACAGATGCTGAGGCCGATAATGATTCTTTCTTCCTTTCACCTCTATAGCATTTCAAAACTGGCCCATATATAACGCCAAACGCCCTGAGATACGCGAACAAAACACAGTTCATCGTGGTCTTTGTGGGAAAAAGAGAGAGAGAGAGAGAGAGAGAGGATACAAAAGCTTTCCACTCCTTTCTGGTATATCAACCCTGCATCTCCACCTCCTTGGTCGCAGGCTCATCATTCCCCCACAGACCCTCCAGCTTGAACTCGGCCGCCCACTCTGTCACAATCTGCTTCTGGTCCGCAGCCGTCTCCACCTCGGGCGCGGCGGTCGAGCTCTTGATGCCGGCGACCGCAGGGGTACCATCAGCAGCAGCACCAGCAGCAGCAGGCGCCGCGGCAGTGGCGACAGAGGGCGGGTCCACCCAGCCCTGGATCCGGCCGTCCCTCCAGTCCGTCACGACGGTCATGGCGGCAGCCTGGATATTCGGCACGCCGCCCCTGCCCAGACGGCCGCGCTTGCGGGCGACCTGGACCAAGAAGTCAGTGGTGGCGTCGCCGCTGTCCGGGTTGGGCAGCAGCGCCGGGAGGTCGTAGACGGCGGTCAGGCGGGCCATCAGGTCGGGTGAGGTGGACAGCCTCTTGAGCAGCAGCTGGACGGCGGGCAAGGGGTCGTCGATGTGCCTGGGCGGGACGGCGTTGAGGAGAACCAGGTGGGCCTTGGCCTCGGTGGGGTTCTTGGGGACGAAGGTGGCGGAGGCGGCGTCCGAGGTGGAGGGGAAGACGATGCCGGGGGAGTCGAGGAGGGTCAGCTTGCTGTCGATCTTGACAGCCCGGATGGACGTGGTGACGCCGGCCTCGGCGCCGGCGGGGCAGGCGGAGCGCTGTGCGCCGCCGCGGCCGCTGAGGCGGGAGAGCAGGGCGTTGATGACGGACGACTTGCCGACGTTGGGGTAGCCGATGACGCCGACGGAGATGGCGCGCTTGAGGCCGCGGCCGGCGGCGAAGGCCTTGAGGGCGCGGAAGAGGGTGGCGCTCGTGCCCTGGACGGTCAGGTCGCGGTGGTTGAAGGTGTGGGCGTTGGCGGCGGCGCTGGAGGCGCGGAGGGGCAGGGTCGGGAAGTACCTGCGGAGGTGGGCGAGCCAGGCCTTGAGCACGGGCGGCGGGATCAGATCGATCTTGTTGAGCACGAGGATGAGCCTCTTGCCGCCGGAAGCTGCCGCCATGACGGACCTCTCGACGTCTCTCGACCGTGTGCCTTCTGGGTCCCTGGCGTCCAGGACATAGAGCACGACGTCAGCCTGCTCGACGACCTGCTTGAACACCTTGTCGTAGGCCTTGCGCGAGGTCGTATCGCCTCCGACCTGTACCGCGCCCGAGGAGTCGTTGCCGTCGTCGTCTGAGTCTGTGCCTTCGTCGTCATCGTCATCCATGTCCTCGCCGCTCTGCAGGCCTTGTTCGTAGTCTTCGGCGGCCCGTCTCGCGCTCGCCAGCAAAGCCGCCATGGGGTTCGACTCGTCGACATCATCGTCGTTGTCGTTGTCGTCATCGTCCATCATGTCGTCGTCCACCTCGGCATCGTCGCCCTCGTGATCCTCCATACCATCATCGGCAGCCTTCTCGACCTGTCCTGTCCTCGCGGCCTTGGCGGCTTCCCTTCTCTTTCTTGTCTCCTCTTCCTTTCGCGCGCGCTTCTCCTCAATCTCCTGCAGCAGCCTCTCCTTGTATGGGAACAGGTTGGGAATACCAGGATCCTTCTTCAGTTTGGAGCGCCATTCTGGGTTCTTCTTGGCGTTCTTTCTATCTTTTCTCTGCTTGGCGGCCGACTTTTTCTCAATCTTGTGGCGTAGGCGAGTGGTGCCCCGCTTCGACTTGGGTTCTGTATTGTGTACCAGGATTTAATCAGATCAGATTCTTTGCTTTCTTTCTGTCTTTTTTGTTGATTAACAGGATGGAAGGTTGACATACTCTTTGGTTTGGTAATTGACCCTGCCATTGTGACCTCTTGGATTCGGGGGTTGAGGGGGAATTGGTTGGGATGAGATAGAGGAGAAGGTTTGGGCTTTGCCAGAATTGTTACATCGACATGTCTACTAGTGCTGGAGTCGTCGATGGAAATTTGCGAAGCCAAAGTGGCAGAATTTGTGACCAGAAAAAAAAAGGCGGTCAGTGATAGCGATAAACACAAGAAACCCTAACCCTGCTTATTGCTGTCATCCTCCACAACCTCAAGCTGGCAATATCTGTTGGCTGTTGGAATATGCCGAGAATCCCTCCAGAAAGGAACATTGACGTCTACTTATCTTGACGGTTTGCATTGTTCAAGGCATGCTGAACTTTCCTTTTTCTATTTGTATTGTCCCTAATAAACAGTGGCTCCTTCCCCCATTACCTGTATTCGGAAGTCTGTCGGACTAGCCAAATTGAGTAGTTCCGACCTCGCGCACTTCAGTCGCCCTGTGTTGCTGCCCTGGCCTCTATTCTCTTCTTCTTTTCTTGATATGTAAACCTCGTATGTCTTTGAGTCCAGCCAGAACCTCAAGAATCGACTTCTCTCTTTTTTCTTTCTGGACAGCCAATGTCTATATCTTCAAGTTACTACACCATTTCGCTAGACCCAAAGTATCACTTCTCCCAAACAGGGTTCTCAGCCCTCAGACCCTTCTTGCTCTTCCCTTCCGACTTCTCGCCATGGAATTCTCAGCTCCGCCTGTACAGGCCTCCTTCCATGGCTTCTTGTTCGATATGGACGGGACGATCATAGACTCCACATCTGCTATAGAGAAGCACTGGCATACGTGAGTGAACAGAAGTGGGAAGAAGAAAATCCCGCGACCATCGCCCCTGGGCAGCCTGTCCGTCAACCGTCGCCATCACAAAAGTCATGCAAGACTGGCTAACATGAGAGAATGAGACACAAAGTATTGGCAAGGAGATTGGTGTTGATCCTGAGGTCATTCTACAGACCTCACATGGGCGGAGAAGTATAGACACCCTGAAGATTTTGGCACCTGAGAAGGCCAATTGGGAATGTAAGTGCCTCCTTGGCTATTCCGCCATGGACAAAACCATCATCACAATTATTCATGGTGTCGATAAGGCTCTCCACCCATACCCAGACCACTTCTATCTGACTTGGACGGCCTGCTGACCTTCCCCACAGATGTCAAGGAGATGGAAGGCCGTCTCCCGAGGCTGCACGGCGACGACGCAACCGAGATCCCAGGAGCCCGCAGCCTCCTCGACGAGATAGGCCACCGCAGCGTCCCCTGGGCCATTGTCACCAGCGGCACTGAGCCCCTCGTCTCCGGCTGGCTCGAACGGCTTCGCCTTCCCGCCCCCGAGCACCTCATCACCGCTGAGTCCGTCAGCAACGGCAAGCCTGATCCGGCGTGCTATCTCCTGGGCAGGGACCGCATCGGCCTCCCCGCCGCCGCCGCCGCTGGCACAGACGGCAACGATAGCAGCAGCAATGTACTGGTCCTCGAGGACTCGCCTGCGGGTATACAGGCGGGCAAGGCGGCGGGCTGCAAGGTTCTGGGCCTGGTGACGAGCCACACGGCCGAGCAGGTGAGAAGCGCCGAGCCGGACTGGATTGTGCGGGACTTGGACTCAGTCAGGGTGTTGGGCTGGGAGGATGGCCTGCTCACACTGGAGATTCGGGATGGGCTTGTGGAGGTGGGCAAGGCGGAAAGCAATGGTGCGGCTTGAGCAGGGCCACAGCTTTGTCGGTACATATCGAGGAGGACTAGAGATCCCTGCTCCGTAGAAAACCGCTCTAACAATGTAGTATAAAACCGAGTGTCATCGTCTGGGTTTACGGCGTTGATTCTCTCTGTGCTGGTAGACAAAACACTGTTATGGTCCTTTGAAGCCTGCGCTTTTGTCTCTTTTCCATCCATCGCCCTTCTGTCTCAGAACATCTTACACAGGGGCGGCTCATCTCCACCGAAATCTATCTTCCGAAGGATAATCATCATCCGCATCACAAGACCTCGCCGAGACATCCCATCCTGTGCTACAGAACACCGCAGATACACCAAAATAGCTACTAATGCAACAGTACTTACTCCTGTCAATTATATGAGCAGCCACGGACGCCTAGAAAGGGGTGGGGGAGAGGAAGGGTGGGGGGGGGGGGACAAAGAGGGGTTAATGGCGTCCAGGCCTGATTCGCCAACTTCCGAAGAAACAAAAGGGGAAAGAAACGAGAAATGTTCGCTTACACACATTCCATCATCGTTCATGCCGTTCCCTGTCATCTTCCCTTCACAAGAGGCAAAGCCGTTGCGGTCCGGCATGAGCTGGATAGAGAGAGAAATAGCTCTCGTCAGAACAGCAGCACGGGTACTAAGTAAGCGGCATAACCGAGGGGCTGCTGCAGCTCAAGCCAGCTGATAGCTGAGGCTTTTGGTTGGGGGGAAGGGGGGGAGGGGGTAAATACCGATCCTTTGTGTTTTTGTGATATGATTACACCTCGTCTCAGCTGTCATCTTCCTGGATTCCAGACATGTATTTGTCAAGGAGGCAGGACAATCGATGGGAGGGTACAATGTGTGGGGATCTTGTCATTTTCGGGGACCTGGTGCTACATCACACAAGGCTCCGAGGTCGACACCGACAGCAGCTAGCAGGTCACTTTTTTAGTTTGTCTGTCTCTGTGGAACGTCCGCACCATGTAGTTTGAGATCATAATAATCTCCGGTATAGTGCTGTCTTGGTCCAGGATTACGGGCTGGGGGGTTGGGTGAGGGGGGACTTAAACATGAGGTAAGAGGGCGTTTATGTTGGTTTTCTTTCTGTCATTAGGTGCATTGAGAAGGCTCGATGAACTCCGGTATACGTTATATGTATTACACTACTAATTAGAGAAAGCTTGTGTCTAAGCTCATGGACTTCTCATCTCACGGCCGTGCCAGACTCAAATTATTACGCACAAAGCAACTGGACGGCATCCCACTGCCGCCAGATGTTGCCGCAAGAGGGAGTCTGAACATGATACCGTCATTTTTTCTTACAACGGCCAGAAATGAAGTATGAGAACAAAGGAGAGTACTTCAGACAACAGTTTGCTGAGGCAAGCGAAAGAAAAGCTTGTAGGAACTGAGGCTTGTAAGCGTTGGAAACACAACCTGTTGCTCAGAAAGAGTGAATACGGCCACGGACATATATAGACCGCTGATATGACCTTGCAGCACTGTATTTGCCCATGATGTTATTACAGTCCAAGACGCTTCCTCGAACCCATATTACAAAAGACGTACATTATGTCCGAATTACGTGACATACATCTCAGGCAACGCCTATCATACTAACACATCTCTACCACAAAAACCGCCGTTGAGTGTTAAATTAGCGATGCACAGACGTTTATCTGACGCCAAAGACCCTATACATTAGGTCTCGTTTGTCCAGAAGAATAGCAACTGGCGAGGCCCGGGGCTGGTCGAACGATATCTCGGAAAGGCAGTTTCCATGGCCGGATGAATATAACACCAACCTCTTTGCCAGGTTCTGATCCAGGTGTCTCCAGTCGAGGCTCTAGTGTTCTAACGAACTAGTATAAGGAGAGCAGCCCTGGAGCATTTCCCATGTGGGATTCTCTTATTCCAAGAGGTTTTCTTTCATATAAATTCTGCAACGTCGAGCATGAAACATACAGCGCGATTGATCGAGAATAAAGCCGGCAAGGCCGACTCTTGAGCAAGGTTCAAACTGTGGGAGAGCAGGACGCGAGATTGACGAAAAGTTGTGTTTTAACAGTTTCAACACGAGTAAGTGGCCCGAGGCTTTGATTTCCAAGGCCGTAGGAAGGAGGTTAAGGGAAAGGGGCACCTGGTGTCGTCCACGGGTGACGATCAGTACGGTGCCATTGCTAGAGCGGAGGTATCAGGTGTAGAACAATTTGAAGATACTTCTTTTCTGGTCGCTGGAGATGATATGCAAGGGTAATGGCCTGTCAGGAATTCCAGTAAGGGAGAAGAGAGGAAAGTACAAGAACTCTCAACAATTTCAATTTCCTTGCGCTGATATTGCACTCGGGGAACAAGCAACACAAACAGAAGAGCGCAAACCATCTTCACTTTATCAGGCATTGACCTAATCACATTTACTTCTTCTCATCACTGATACCTAAAACCTTTTCTCATGCTTACACAATCATCTTGCACTGATCTATTGAGGCCCTTCCAACGTACATATACAAGGGAACACACTCTTTAATAGCCAGGATTCACAAAAGGTGAAACGATATCCCATCTTCTCTCTCGTCCTATTCAAGCGTTTCGGTATACTCCAATCTTCCTATGATGCTCTACCAGAGCTGAATCCACCTTGAGCAGACTGCTCCTATGCGCCTTCTACCTCCTAAAAAGAGTATGTTGTGTTCTCATCGCTCCTGAAGTCTAGGATATGAAACATCCAGCAGCTCTCATCCAGGCCCGAGGGAAGCAATAGTCAGTTTTCCCTCCCTCTCCCCCTCTCACACACACGCACACACAAAACATCAAGTATATCCAATTTCTATCTCCCCGCTAAAAGCAAAGATATACAGCCGGGTGGACTTCTATAGTAAGATCCTACTTGATGACTGGGACCTAGAAAGTCCTCACCAACCTGGAACCTTACCAAGAAGGGGAAAACGGAGGAAGAACAAAAAAAAAAGAGCAACACTTCGAGCAAACCCTTCCGACGGTATACCCCTACCCCTCCCCTTCGTCGTATTACAACAGACGGGAGTGAACTCAGCAGCTGTAGTTTTCTCAATTCTGAACCAAAAAAGCAAGTCCCAGTCCACTCACCCAGTACCAAAAACCAAACAAAGAGGCGACAAAGAACTCACTACCAAAACACTCACCAAAGCATCCCTGCTTGCCAAAACAAGATGTAGGTACTGAAGCAGCCAGCCAAAACCATCTCGCAAAGATGGACAGAGAGGAAAACCCTCCCTGCCTCCCTTGGTTTATCTGTGTGTATGTGAGGGAGCGAGCGTGAGAGCCTACGAACATGCCACACACCAAGATGATGAATCGGCCAAGAAGAAAACACACCAGCGGAGCGAACCTTCCCTTCCCCTGTAAATGAATACCACCCCTCTATCCATCTTGTGAAAGCTTATTTCTTCTACTCTTCAATTATCTTGTCCCAGCAGAAGGGAGAAGAATGAAAGAAGGGAGGGAGAGGGAGAGGGGAAGGAAAAAAAAAGGTATAGAACAAAACCACAAGTCACTACCCAAGCCCAAAAAAAAAAGAAGAAAAAAAAGAAAAAAAAGAAACCAATCCCATAACAAGATCACGACAAGAAACAGAGAAAGATCCACCCTTGCTTTTTCCCCCCAGGACTTCAACAGCACAGACGTCCGAATAAGCTTCTGACTGAAGATCGTCCCCCTCAGCAAACCTTCTTTTTTTTTTGTGTGTGGCATGTAAGAAAAAGGGTTCCCCAGCCGGGGAGTGGAAATGGGGGGGAAAAAGATAACAATGGTCAGGACACACGCATGAGATACCTGGAGATGAAGGGAAATCCTCAGAAGTGAGAATGAGATGGTGATGGACACATACACAGCCAGCCCTGCAGAAAGATGACAGATCCTGTGCAGAAAAGGTGACAGATCTTCTCTCTTTCTTTCTTTTTTTCTCTCTCTTTAACTCTCTCATCATATTCTTTTCATCTTTCAACCCTGTCAATTTTTTTTTTCTCTTCCAAAAAAAGAGGGAGACAACAACAGCGCCGATCACTTTTGATCTTTAATCCTCCTACGCCCCTCTTTTCCCTCTCTCCCAAGGTTCATCTGCCTCTATTGTCCCCCCCTCCCCCCTGACAAGCATTTAAGCTCATCGAACCCACACAAAGGATCGACCACCTCCCCCCCCTCCCTTTCCCACATATGAGGATTCACAAATCAACAATTAGAGATAACGTTGGAAAACCCCCCTCCCCCCTCTCTCTTCGTCAAGTGTGTGGTAGACGGGGCGGAAGGGGGGGGGGAGGAGAGGGAGTGGGTTCCGTGAACAAGTACTTGGACAAACGGACGAACAAGAAAAAAGAAGGGTGGGAGCGAACATCTGCGCCCCGAAAGGTAAGCGACATGGAGTCAACTCCACTAGAGACAAAGAGATCGACGCATTGGATTCTTTTCCAAAAAGAGGGGAGGAGGGGGGAAAAAAATCTGATCATCTCGTGCTGCATCATGGTTATCATTCATTATCAGGCATCATCCAAAAGAAAAAGGTCCAGAACACAAAAAGACAAAGTTGCGGAGCGTAGGCTCGGGAAAGGAAGAAGCCGCTGTGGGGAGGAAATAGTAAAGTGGGCTGGCTGGCTTGGGGAAAGAGAGTCAAGTGCGGGTCGGGATAAAAGGACACAAGTATTCAAAAGTGGGTTTATTTATTTATTTTTTATTTATTTATATTCTTTATACTATGGTACACACACACACACACACACGCTATAGGATTAAGGGTATCACCGCCCGTTCACCATGGTACGCGTGGCACGATAGTTGGGAAAGTGGATGATGATGATGATGATGATAATGATGGTAATGATGATGATGATCTGATGGATGGCAATGATCACCACTGACACCAGCACAGGCGCTTCCGAGGGATGGGGACGCGGGAGCTACTACGATGGCCCGAACGTTGGTGCGTGATCATCCCAACCCCCCCCCCCCCCCTCCTCTCAAGCGCAAGGTCCATCATATGCATTCGTACATTCGTATTCACATCAGGAGGAGGTCCAGGCCTTTTCTTCCTCCTTTTGCTTCTGCTATGCCGTTGTGGGGCAGGGCTGTCGAGCAAGGGTAGCTTTCGGGCACATCTGGGCCTCAGACCTCTTGGACGGGAGTGACACACGACCAGGTGCACCAAAGGATCATAGTTTTGGACCCAACCTTATGTCGACAGTCGCCTGTTTCAGGATCCAGACCCCCCGCCGTCTGTGCACCTGTCAGCACACCTCTTATACTACTATGAATACCCTTCTCAAAAACCTTCCAATTCCTCTTTCTACGACTCATGTCATCATCATCAACATCAACAACAACATCGATAAAATTACACTTATATGCACACACGCAAACACACACACCCACATACTGACGCAAGAGAACACACACGCACACACGCACACGCAAACAAACAAATAAGCAAACGTATACAAAAACATTGCAGAATTATATATACCAGCAGCTGTGATACACGCTTACAATACATATTGATCACCCTCACAAGACCTGTGTGTCTCTCTCCCGGACTCACACACACACTCTCTCTCAAGCTGGCTCAACACGCAAAGATGCCCTCCTCTACCAAGTCCACCTCATCATCCAGCTCCCGCGGCAGCCAGAGGAGGTCCAACGCCCACCACAACCTCGACATGGCCACCGCCCCAGGCGGCGTCAACAGCATCGAGGATGACCGCACCAACTACCGCATCATCAGGGACGGCGGCTGGGACAACATCCACCACTTCATGCTCTCCTATGGCCTTAAGCCCTACGATCCAGACGACTACGAGACAGCCAAGACCATCATCCAGGGCTTCCGGGACAGGGGTTACTACCGTCAGCCCGGCGATTCTGGCCGTTCATCGAGGCACTAGGCTGACCTCATTTTCTGTACTTTCTACTCAAATCACACTCTCTTGGGTCATGTCTCTTTTTTTTTTTTTTCCCTTGTTTTTTCTTCCCCTTTCTCCCTCCACACTTCGCCCGAGGACGTTCTTTCTTTCTTCTTTGTATTTTCTGTCTCTTGCATTGCCTTTTGGCTTCTCCGCATCATCGGAACTGTGTAACTCAACTCTTTAATCTTGAGACGTGATAAGGATGTTGGGGTTTTCTGGGTGTTTTTTTTTTCACTCTTTGGGGGGCAGGGGTGGCAGATCGCCTCAACGGGTCTGGGAAGCGGTGCAATGTTTTGGGTAGGACACATTTACATAAGTGGGTGTCCAAGAAGGAAAAGGCCTCGAACCTCACGGTCACAACATACATTAATGCCCTGGGATTAAATGATGGAAATGGGTTGTCTTATTGGACTTTCTCATGTACAAATGTCTTTGCGACGGTTGGGAAAGGGGGGGGGGATTCTTCGAACATGAAAGCGGTCATTCAACGAGCGTCGGAAACGGGAAAGACGCCTGGGCTGGAGTTGGCGTCTTGGTTGTGACGGTGTCAAGCAAAAGGAAGACCACCGAATCTTGTCCACTAATTAGGGGGTTCGTGGACCTTTGGGCTTTCCTTCCGAGGCCGTCAAGTGTGTTAGCCTTTTGCTCTTCAAAATTGACAATACGATCTTTTGATCGTCCTTTTGAAAACGTTGTTGATCTGGACGATGCGGTCATATGTTCACTCTCCACTGGACACCCTGCGCGTTGATGCGCCTTACTGTCCACGCATGGGTGTCGTCAAGAGCTTAAGTGCACTATGAATTACACTCTCTCAAGAGTCTGTAAACACAGCTGTAGGAACTCATTCCATGGCATAAAGTCTTGATACTTTTCTTCTCCTCTCATTCCGCAAAGCCAAACTATTTCAGGCCTTGTCGTCTTGTCAATCACTCACATTAGCTAAAACCTTCAAGTGACAGATCAGTTCCAAAGCGAGACGTCTCTCTCTCTTTCCCCATGGTTCATCCCAGCAGGGCACGAGCTCGCTCAACAAGCTAGTCCCTTGGTCGATGTGACGTCAGAAACCCTTCTCCGGTTCGGGCAGCAGGAGCAGCTCAAGCTGTGCCTGATACGTCCAAACTCTGGCTTTCCGGGTCTGACGCGGCTGCGCGAAAGTAAGGCCCTGACTCGGGAGACACATAGTACGGCAGGTATGTGGGCCGTGTGTGTGCGTTACTAAGTTTTGTTCGCTGCCCGAAAGTAAAGAGATGTTATGATATTGAATTTATCAACCAGGATAGCTCAAATTATTTTTTTTCTCAAGAGCCCAAGTTTTCCAAAAACCCACTGTTGTTGCAACATGATCCATCGAGCACGTCACTCTGTGAATCTATGATGGGTCAGACTGGGGAGATGCATTGCGCCCCAGCATGATCAGATTTTGGACCGGGTAACGGAGGAGACCTCATTTCCTTGTTTGGTTACTATACGAGATTCTTCCCTTGTTGAGATGAAACCTCCTGGTTACTCGAATCAATCACTATCGACCGTGAATTCGACATCGTTGTCGACGTGACCTGCCCTCGAGCCCGCTCAGATCGCTACACTTTTGAAGACCATCCTCTCAACGCGGCGATAGATATCTGTTCATTATTACTTCATAACACGCCACACAAACAGTGCAGATACTGTAGTATGTGTCCGGGATCTGAGTACCCGGACAGTACATATGCATACACACGAATCTGGTTCTCATTAATTCCTCTCCCTTGAGAAATGGTGGGAAGCCATGGGCGGTGCAACGCGGTTCCCTAGTAACACTTGAGCCACCCGTCTCTTGAATTTGGACGTCGGAGTCTCTCGAATATCGCGATACAGCGAGGTCTTAGTTGAAAAGTATACGACAAGATTATGTGCTTAGTAGTTCACGTCCTTATTTGTAGAAATGGTAAAAGATGACAACCAGACCTCGCTCTATTCTTGATTTTCCAAAGCTGGTGCGCAAGGCCTGCAGGTGGTTTCAGGTCTGATTGTCGGACAGTAATTATTACTACCTTTGTCTTGTCTGACGAGTTTGAAGGGAAATATCAGCCCTCGGCGAGCTCTGTTGAGACGCACTGCGTTGCTCTGGGACTGTTCAGCCAAGTCTCTTTCTTGTTGGACACTAACCAGGTCGTGAATTACTCTGACACGAACTTCCCTGTTACTGTAGGAAAATATATAAGTGCGGCCAGTTCTGAGAGACTGACAGTCGTCTTTTTCCCCGACAGTTATAAGCCCGGTTCGCTCAGTAGCAAAGCACTACCCTCTAAAATACAAGAGGATTTCACTCTAACTGAATCTAGTTGTGACTAGGAAATTCTCTATTATTACTAATATTCCTGAAAGGTTATAAGTTCAAATCAGAATTGAAACAGAAGATTGACTGCCTATATAAGGCAGAGGAATCTGCTGTAATGAAATATATAATATTTGCCTTTTAGTTTATTTTCTAAAGCTGAGTCTTTGGAAACTGAGGGGGTGTATGGGAAAATATATAGGTGCAGCCAGTTCTGAGAGACTGAATGTCGTCTTTTTCCCCGACAGTTACCATCGCCACTTGAAGCGCACCTCGACAATCCCCTCGTTACTCATATTTCATCAGCTTACAGTCCACTACTTTCAATGCAACTTTGTTCAGTCCATCCAGACTTTGGCGGTGGTCGGTGCTCATTGACTGGGTGAAGGATTGTGCTACGGCCTCAGTCGTGACACTTCTTTGGTGCCCAGGTGATCAAGCTGGAGTACAGTTACAAACTGTGCACAATTATTAGTCTATGCTGCCATGTCGGAGTAAAAGCGAATCCCCATCGAAATTATACCGGCATAATTATTAGCAGGCCTTGAGCGTGCATGATTTGATTTTCTGATGCGATATTTCTTCCAAAGTCGTCTCTGATTGTTTTTCTTCTGGAGTCTCACTTTGAGAATAAAATTTTCCTATTCTTTCGAACTTCAGTAGAACATCTGATTATGTCCTGTAGATTCTGCAGAGAGCGATAATGATTCCCTCCCAAAGTCTGCCCGGGCTGAGTTGGTTTGCGTAAGTGGCATGGCAAAATCCAAAGCAACCAAATGCTGACTCTCAACGCCCAAGGTCTGCAAAAGAGACGTCTCGGACTTTTTTTATGTGGTATTAGAGATCCTCAGAGAGCAGACACCTTCTCAGGGCATTCGCATGCAATCTGAAAAGCTCCTAATTACAGTGGGTTGGCTTGACCGTAAGTAAGTACTTAATCAGCGGAATGCTGCCCGTGATTCCGGCGACCGGTGTATGTTCACCTGCGGCCAATTACCCCTCCTTCGGCCTCTACAATTCGTGCAGGATTGTTTTTCCACACCTCACAATGTGGGCTTATCCAGCATGGGCCTAGCCCCCGTATGCTACTGATGCGGAGAACCCGGTATGCAGTCTGCGCAAGTGGCTTGCTTTCGCGAGGGCATCGTGGAGACGATGGGGTTATACTGGGTATAGAGTCTTGATTTGAACATAGCCCCTTTTGACTACTGCACTGTAGACCGATAGCTTCGGGATCTCCTGCCGAGTAACGGTGCACTATTGCATCATGATGAGGAGGGCACGCTGTTGTTATAACCCAGGTAGACCTCCATTAGCCAGAGATATGGTATAAATACTGAGTACAACTACTTAGTCTGGGACACCTCGTACGATTCAAGCTTGTGGCTTCATCTGCTGTCCTGTCAATGAACGGCTATTGAAGACTGGACACTGGACACAGAAATCATGAGGTTCTCGGAGTCATCAATTTTGTGGACTGCTTTGGGCATCGTGGGGATGGTACTGCCTGCTGCCACCTTGCACATAGACAATAATCAGCCCCCTCCAGCATACCCCATTGGGCAGGTTCATGGACCCAATGCGAAAGTAGCAGGGCGGCTTTTTGATATCGATGGGAAGGTTGAGTACTTTGCAGGTACGTCGAATGACCCTTTAAAGACGCCCTTTCTCTCTCCCTCCAGGTCATCACAGCGTGTCATTATTGATTATCAAAGTGCTGACCGTGACTGCAAATCCAGGAAGCAACGCTTGGTGGCTTGCCCACCTAAGCAATAATTCCGACATTGACGTTGCCCTGAGCGAAGTAGCCAAGGTCGGTTCAACCTCCAGCTTCTCCTTCTCATCCGCCACCTTCTAAAGAGAGAAGGTGTGCACGCAAAGCCTCTCACTGTTAACACAGCTGTCCAGACCCAATACAAGATCCTCCGTGTCTGGGGCTTCGGCGATGTCAACACCCTCCCGGACCCAACCAACACAGACCCGAACAAGGTCTACTTCCAGGTCCTCAACTCAACAGGCAGCTACATCAACTACGGCCCAGACGGCCTCCAGCGCCTGGACTACGCCGTGCACGCAGCCGAGAAGCACGGCGTCAAGCTCGTTCTCAACTTTGTCAACAACTGGTCCGACTACGGCGGCATCGCGGCCTACACGGCGGCCTTTGGCGCCAACGCCACCGAGTGGTTCACAGACCCGACCAGCCAGGCCGTGTACCGCAACTACATCGACGTCGTGGTCAACCGCTACCGTGTCTCGCCGGCCGTGTTCGCGTGGGAGCTGGCCAACGAGCCGCGGTGCTCTGGGTGCGACACCTCTGTGCTCACGGGCTGGGCCGAGGCCACCGCCGGGTACATCAAGGGGCTCGACGCGGCCCACCTGGTGACGCTGGGCGACGAAGGGTGGTTTGCGCCGGCGGACGAGCCATACGTGTCTGGGGACGACGGCACGTCTGCCTACGACGGGTCCTCTGGCGTGGACTGGGTTGCGAACCTGAAGATCTCGAGCCTTGACTACGGCACTTTTCACCTGTACCCGGACTCGTGGGGGTACAACTATACCTGGGGCAACGAGTGGATCCTGCAGCACGACCAGGTGGGCAGGGAGATTGGGAAGCCGGTGATCCTGGAGGAGTACGGGGCGCCGTTTCCCGGAAATCACACGCCGTATTACAAGCCGTGGCAGGACACGGTGCTCAAGAGCGGCGTGGCGGCCGACCAGGTCTGGCAGTTTGGCACATATGACCTGAGCGTGCCTGCGGCGAACCTGGGCGATGTGAATTCGATTTATTATAACAGCTCCGAGTATAGGGTGCTGGGGTTCAAGCATGCAGCGGATATGTTGAACAAGAAGGTTTAGGAAAAAGGGCCTTGTTACAGAAATGACACACAAGATGGGTAGTCTAAGGATAGAAAACAAGACGTTATATACTTTGGCCAACAGGAGATCACCTTCTTGGGCCATAGGTAACACATTGTGTCTTGAGCTGGGCTGCCAGCGGCCTAACACCATGAAGGGAGGAGGTCTATACTTCATAAGAAGACACGTTCTTGATCAAGACTTCCTCCTTCTTTCTTCTTTTCCATTCTCTTCTTCCCTTCTTTTCTGCGCTCTCGTCTTTTCCTCAGAACACAAGACTGGAAATATAAGTGGGGGCCCATGTTCAATTCATTCGTATAAACCAAGCAGTGCGTGCGGCCAAATAATTACATAAGGACGTACCGTCTAAGAAAGCATGTGGTTCTAGACCAGAAACCCTGTAGAACAGCTGGACGCTCATGATCTCGCTTGGCGCCTTGACACCTGCGCAAAGCAACCAGGGCATTTCCCCCCCCTCCTCCTCCTAATGCAGATCATGTGCGTGGCGACTCTGAATTGGAAAGCGCACCAGAGTACAAACCAGCAGTAAAGCGTTAGCAGATAATAGGAAAAAGGCTCTGCCATGTTGAACGTAAGATTCTCGGCCATGTCCGATGGATAGAACTGCTGATCCCCCGAGTCAGGCAAGGTCTTGAAATGCTTATCCAGTCAGCCCCCCCCCCCACCACCTTATCACTAGTGTCTTTGCTGAGTTGTACAAAGGAGGCCTTCCTTTCAAGTACTGTATAGGCCTAAGGCGGTGACGGTGCCGCGGGATGGTTTGGGCGTTGCATATAGGAGGAACAAAGGGGGAATGTCCAAACAAGGAAATTTTGGAAGAATAGGAAGGAGAAGGACGAAAAGGGGTATCAATCTGTGTTTGGGCCATACCTCCCTGGCTATCACTATCTCGTGCTTCAAAAAAGGAAAAAATGTCGAGCCAGTTGAAGTGAATAATTGATGCCCGCTCTGAAACCCGAACGCCAGTGTGGCGGATAATGCCAGACCCCGTAACTGCCCAAACCCCCAGTGATGCTGCTGCTGCTGCTGCTGCTGCGTGCTATTATTATTCTTAACACACGCTCAATCTCCACGAGCACGCAATAGCCCCGCCTGGAAACTTCATCACCAGCTGGCCTGCTTTGGCACAGCAAAGCGCCTCAACATTTGCCCCCTCCGTCCTCTATTCTCCGGCGATGGTAGTAGAGTCACCGAGTATTCCCGAACACCCTTGGTAATGAGGCGATTACACCCGACCTGCAAAAAAAGCTGGATGGATTAGATGTCACCTTCCCTGCAGCCTTGTTTTTCTTCTTTGGCACCCGGGATAAGGTTCACGGGCTCTGCCGCCTCGTGTAGATCACGGGGGCCTGTTGCATAGTTACTGTAGTGTCGTAAAGTGAAGTGCATGTGGGATGACGAAACCCCTAGGCTGGATTGCGAGGCCCCCTCTTTGCGGTTTCAGCGGCCTTTCCAACCCCGCCTCTGCAGATGTTTTTGTTTGCAGTGCTGCCGTGATACCGTTTGGAGGAGAGAAGGAAGGGGTTGGCTTTGTAATGCTGGCAAATGCTGAGAAATGCACACCAACTTGGATTGAAGCTGACGAATAACAAAAAAACGAGAATCGCGTAACAGTAGGTGGAGCCTTGCCGTGGTGCAGTTGCAGGTTTTGTTGTAATCCATCATGGATGAGATGTGGTTGTGCAGTGTAAGTGTGTGTCTTTTCTGTGTGTCTGTGCATGTGTCGTTTTCGTGACCGTCTCTCGGCCTTCTATCGGCCTCCCCATTTCCAGCTCGAGTTGGATGTGCTCCTCGTCATTGGAGGGCCCGAAGAGCTGCTGCGGTCGTTGTCCATGGAGCGCTTGCCGTCGTCAGAACCCGTGGGAGATCCGGCGCGCTGGAAGTACGATGTGTTGTTGTTGCTGGTCGGGGATGTCAGGCCCGGCTCGAGAGGGTGGCGGATCTCCTTCCAGGACGCAGCAAACTGCCTGGCGAGGTGTGACGAGAGGACGCAAGAGGGAGACATTTTTAACTTCCTTCCCTTTGTTTCTCCTTTTTGTCGTTCGTCTTTTTTTATTCGGAAAAAAAGAAGTGTAGTGTTGTGCGAGTGTAAGTTGGGGGTTTCAAAATCTCTCGCGTGACCAAGTCTGCACTTGTACCGAATGTGGGTGCGTGGAGGTTCGTGGCGAATACTGTAAGTAGATCTGTGGCGCGGTGGTGGTGGTCTGGTGGTATGGAGGGTGATTGAGGATGATGGCAGGTTTTTTTCTTGTTTGTTTCCGGGGGAAATGTTTCAACGAAGAGACGCAAAGAGAGGAGGGGACAAGAAATGGACTTTCTCTCCTTTTTAAAGTAGGAAAAGGATAGGGGTTCGACCTCTTATACAAGGAAGGATTCGATTGTTGTGCTGGAAGGAGGATTGACTTGTTACTTTCAATCCAGAGCAGGCTGGCAGTGCAAGGGACGGGACACCAATAAGTAAAGGCCCACCCACATGCCATCCAAAAATCACGAGAGGAGGATCTCCACAATCTGGGCCCAACGTTTCTTTCTCTCCTTCTGCTTCTTTGCCCATCACGGTCCCAGAAACATCCAGGTAGGAGGAAGAAGGAGGGGCACAGGCACACTTACATGGCTGTTTCTCGACCTCCCCCCCCCCTGGAGCCACTTCTTTGTCCGGCCTGATGCCATTCTTGGAAATGTCTGACAAGGTTCCCAGCCAATGCCCTGAAGAGGAAAGGAGTTGCTAAGCACTGCTTATTGGTCTGGTTGGCTGGCTTGGTCTGCGGTGGTTCGATTTAAGCCCTGGAAATCGAACCATGCCGGTCGCCTTGGTCCCGATCAGGGAACTTCATCTTCCGCTGCGCAACGACCCCAGAGACTTTACGTGATTCTCTCCTCGTGCTATGTAGATCTGACTTTGTTCGTGCGACAGCAGGGTCCTCTTTCTTCCTCTGCCGATTGTGATTACTCCAGATAAGATGTTCTCGTTGTCTCATGTTCCCACTTGGGCGGAAGCTCCATCAACCGGATCGTGTCACCCACCGGATGACGAAAACTTAATCTGTACCTACCGTGAGTATTTAGAGTAGTTCCGTGATCTTGGGAAACCTCGAGTCATTCTCCGCGCAGACCCCTGACGCATCCTTGACACCTTCCTTCTATTTTGGGTTTTTTGAGCTCTCTTGACTTGCGCTTTCCGTCATCACGTTCTTGATCAAGCATTCAAGGCCATAGCACAATCATTTAAATCACTGGAAGACTTACTTCATTTTGTCATGATTAATCTGGCTGGAAAAAAGAATGATATGTCGACCGGACCCTACTCCATACCATCCACCAAGCTCGTGCTGCACACGGCCAGGACGCGCTCCTCTGCGTCACACGTCGTCCTGGTGACGATCGTCTCCCTCGTCACGAGTACCCTCTCGTTATCCTTGAGCGTCTGAAACGTGTGCAGCTCCGTCATCGGCTCCCTCGCGTGGTACTTGGACCCCACGAGGTCGCTGAACAAGGCCCGCAGCACAGGCATGGATGCCGCCACGATGGTTGTTGCTAACTCGGCGCCATTCCAGATGCACAGCTGACCTGCCTCGTGGTATATTCGCTTGAGTACAATGTTGGAACTGTGATAGAACGCATAACTGATGTGCAGCCTGCACTGAAAGAAGCAAAAAAAGGGGGGTGTCAACAAGCAAGCAGCAAAGATAATGATGGCAAGACCACGCACGAGACAATGGTAGAACGCAGGGAGCAGCAGCAGGAGCAGCAGAACGATGACGACGACAACAATGCCAACAACACTCACATAATACACCGAGGCTCATATAGACAACCACACCGAGCTTCTCCAGCCTCTTCCGCTGCTTCATGATGATTGGCCGCGGCACAGCCGCCATCACAAATCCCTTGCTGCCGAGTATATACCTGACAACGACGCCCCCAGCACTGCGCGTGTAGATTTGCATTCCACGTCAATCTGAACGAGACGCTCGCTTATCGAGAGAAGCATCACTAAATTAAGCAGGCCAGAAAGAAGATTTGTGGCTGGTCCAAGCATGGCCACCGGACGAGGTGGAGATGCCCCCCCCCCTCTCCGGCCCCAGATTCTGCAATATCTGTATGCCGCGTAATTATTGTCCATCAATGCATGGCTCTCCTCCTCTCTGGTGCTGCCACACCCCTCCACCGGGACGAGCGTCCGCCCACCTACCCGAACCCGCAAGCATCCAGCCTACCGGCAGCTTGGCAACGTAGTGGAATCTTGCTACCCCGGAGCGCCGGACTGCGCCCCTCTCGGATGAAAAGCCGTAACCTTAAACCAGACCTGTACCTGTACCTGGACCTGGCTCTCTCTCTCTCTCTGTGTGGGCATGCGTGCATGTGAATATGCAATGAATGGCTGATGCAGGACCAGTGTCACCTTTGGGTATTGCTCGTTGGCCAATGAGATCTTATGCGCCCGGACTTGGTTACTACTATACCATCCATGAACCTTGGCCATCTTGGCAGTCGTCGTCAGCTCTTTGAATTGTCTGCTATGTGATATGATCTACACATATAAGCCAAGTCATGTGTGCAGACGTTAGATTGGGCAGGTGGTAAGTAAGTATTCAGGCAGCAAGAAGATAGCAAAGTTGTATCTTGACTTGGAGGGGGTGTGTGGTAAAGACTTGAAAGGCATTTCCAACGAAAGATGTATTGTAATTTAGTTGTATTTTATGTCTGGATTCTATCCCAGAAGTGAGAGCCTCACTCATCATTGAATTATCTCCCCAACGCCGTGCCCTCTTGACCCGCTGTGTATATGTTTTACTTGTAGATACAACAGTCTACCCAATGACTCCTTGAAAGGGAAAAGAAGGGGAAGAACAAAAAATATCCCGATGCACAATCGTCGTCATGAGAATCCTTCTCTCCTATGCAGCAGGCACAACAACCGCCGGCGCCGTGGACTCTGCAACAGCATCTTCCGCCACGCTCCCCAGCTCCAGAGTCTTGGTCTCGACCCCAGGCGTCTTGAGCTCGGAGAAGGCCTCAGGCCACAGGAACATCTTGTCCTCGCGCGCAGGCGTCATGGAGACGTACCGCGGCACGGCGCTCTTGCTCGAGACGCGGCGCCAGAGGTTGGCGCGCGGGTTGAAGCGGGCGGGGACGCCCATGCCGCCCGTCTTCTGGGCGTCTTCGGCCATGATGCCCTCGAGCTCGCTCTGGATGCCGGCGAAGGTGTCGAAGGGGATGTAGCTGATGTCGTTCTCGACGCAGTACTCCTCGAGGCGGAGGCCGCGGCGGGCAAAGAGGACGTCGGCCTGGCGCGCCGCCGGGAGGTCCGACACGCCGTCGCCGATGAAGACGATCAGGGGGATGGTGCCGTCGTCGCCTGCCAGGTCTGCCTCGGCGGCGGCGCGGGCCTCCTGGATCGAGAGGGCCTTGTCGTGGCCCAGCTCTGTGTCGTGGCGCCAGAGCACCTTCCACTCGGAGCCGTCGTGGTTGATGTCGGCGTCGTTGGCGACGATGTCGATGTGCTTGGACTGCTCCTCGCCCAGGAAGGTGTCGAGCACCTTGCGCAGGACGGGCTTCAGGCCGGCGGAGATCACGTTGAAGGGGATCTCGTTGTCCAGGCAGAACTTGTGGAAGGCCCGGAAGTCTGGGTCGATGTCGAGGGACTCCTCCATCACCTCGAAGCCGTCGTCAAAGGGGACGTTCAGCGACCCCCACATCTCCTCCGACACCTCGCGGAACGAGCGCTCGCCGGTCTTGATCTGCTCGTCCAGAACGTCTCGCCGCTTGGAGCCGCAGCCGAACCTGTCGAACAGGACGTGTCCCGTGTCTTGCATGAAGATCGTGCCATCGAAATCTGTGGAAGGTAAGGGGGGTTTTTGGCATTAGTGGTTGGTCTTTGGAAAAAGGCGGGAAGTGGAATCATGGTAGTGAAGGAGTCTGTCACAGTGAAACGTACCAGAGAAGCAGATGATCTTTCTTTGCTTGTTGGGGACACCGGCCAAGGTGGCGGGTTCCTTGACGGAAATGGGAGCAGGAATAGTAGCCGCAGGCATCTTGATGAACGTGATTGGTATGAAAACCTTGGGCAGGAAAACAAGAGGTTGGTTATTTATGAGCGGCGGAAAACCCGAGTAACGCTCTATGGATTAGATGCAAAGACGGGTTCAAACTTGTACTTGGTGAGAAACAAGAAAGAAGGGGGGGAAATAGAGATGGGCTAGCTGGACCAGGAGAGAGAGAGGGAAAGACTATATTATATATCAAGGCTAAGAGAGAAAAACATCGTGAACTACGGCTATGACTATCCACCGGGGCTCCGCCATGCCGGGCGGCGTCGTTGGAAAATCGCCAAACCGACGCCAAACTTGAAACAGTTTAGGAGAGATAAGAACTGGCCAGCAAGATGACGACCCGTCTATAGTAAAGTGTGGAAAAGGAAGGGGAAGAACAAAGACTCCATAGTAAGGAGCCTAGCTCAGGCAATCGTGGCTTGTATCCTCGTCTTGCGCACTGCAAAACAATACCACGACACACACTACTGCAAAGGCGTAATTATGCATGAGGCTAACCATTCCCCCCTCTATGGCGCGGGGTTTTCTTTTGTTGCTTACAAGTGTACTATACCCAGCAGCCGGGGCCCCTTGGGTATAGAAGAGGGCCTGGAATGCTGCAGAAGCCGAGCACGACCAAACCATAGGAGGGGGGGATCGTCACTCTGCAGCAAGCTTGGAGCGCGTAGCGATGGATATCGAGGGGAGGCAAGACAAGGTTGACGAGGAGAGGAGGAGCGTGTGCGCCAACGACTGGCTGACGAGACGCCCGCAATGACCTGGGCCGTTGGGTTCGAGGCCCTGGGCCGCCCATGTTTTGTCAGATTTGGCTGGGCAAGGACAGCCCAGGGATCGATCTGGGCCGTCGAAACGGCCAGAAAGATCTAAAAATCTACACAGGCTAATGCGCCAATCCGCTGAAGATCCGCCACCCTCCAAGGAGTCCGGTGGCACACCACACTCATCTAGACCGTCTCGGATTTGCAGTGGCCACTGTGGTGTAGGAGGCTCTGTTCCGGTTCGACCTCACACACTCTCTCTTTCCGTTCTGTGTCACTGTGTGTGTGTGAAGATTGGGATCAGCAAATTGTCAGCGATAACGGTACCTCCGAGAACTCGATCGTCGATATTCTATACATGCCGAATATGAAATCCAAAAGTTCTCGATCAACTAGCTGTACATGCACGATGATGGTAGGTGGAGCAACAGACAACCAAACATTACTGAAAAGGTCCACCTGGCGCTCTCCCCAGATGACACGGCGTCGTCCCCCGTTCAAAACAACAGACCTCGCATGCATGAGGAAGGAAGACGCACAGCTTCGTTCCCTGTCATCGTCAGCTTCAGTGATGTCATAGACGGTTTCCTGACAGAAATTTCGGGTCTGTTGCACGCTTGACCCCATGGGGACTAATACCGGCCGGTGGTGCAGGTGGTTAAAAGAAAAAGAAAAAAAAAAGGAATTCCGAGAAGTGGATTCTCTCTGGAGCTTCTCGCCGAGGTGTTGACCCCTCCGTCCCCCTCGATTCCACATTGGACACGAGTGCGCTACCGCTCCAAGCATACACGGTAAATTGTTCACGCTAACGGGCGGTGAAAGGGGTTGAGCAGCCGCGTCCCTAGAAATTCTGTGAAAAGTCCATCAAGGGAACCTCGTCATTGTGCATCGAACAGAGGGAATACCAACCAGGCCCCCCCTGTGTCAATGTTTGATCGATTCCTTAGCCCCCGGAATGACACCGTCACGACAACGCACTCCATGAACTCAACCGCTCCTTCGACCGATCATCAAGACGGCAGTGATGTCAATCGTGTAAGAAAGTCGGTTGCAAATTCCCATGGCCAAAATGCAACGGCATGCATGAAGGCTGGGGAGGGAGTAGCGGTCACGATTATGATTTGAAATCTGTCAAGACATGTATCCGGTCGTTCACACTCGTTCGTGTCGTTCCGCTTCCTCCCAAGACGAATGTTCTTCGTCGACCAGCCACCCAGCCAAGTACGGCGCTGCAAAACATCAGTGCACAACTGCATGTTTTGATTCTGCAAAGCGAGCACATGAATCGTTGTTCTCCTTCGTGATGAACTCGCGGAAAAGAGAGAGATACGCCTCCTAGTCTGTCGGACATCGGGGCAGAACAACGGAACAACGGCACCTTGACAAGAGGAAATCAGGCGATGCGTATATCCAGCTGCATTCAAACAGCTCGGCACTCATCCGAAGTAGGCGAGCACAGATTGGATCATGTCTCGTGAAATCTATTATTGTTGTTTGTTTGTCTCCTTATAGCTTCCCAGCTTAAATAACAAGCCATGCTCCTTGCACCATTTACGCCGAAACCTTTGCGCTGAACTTCGACGCCGCGGTGTCGAATAGTTGGCTCTTCTCTTCCAAATCCGTCAGGAACGCATGCTGCGGGGCTACTTTCTTTAGAGACCTGTATCGTGGAGACAAGAGTCAGTCAGCGCAGTTCCTTCCATAGTATTGAGAAACAGAAATTGGACGGTAGAGCCGGAAACCCATTGCAGCACTTACTCAATCAAGTCCTTCGGGTTCTTTCCAACGAGGACCTGTAACACCAGCGAGTTGGCGATGGCCTCTGCGTTGTCCGGCTCCTTCTTCAATGCCTGGTCCAGCGCCGATTGTGCCTCTTCGGTCCGGCCGAGGTGAAGCTCTGCGACGGCCTGCGCGACGAGCGTCTGCACGGACGAGGTGGACGGTGCCTGTGCGAGCTCTTCAAAGACGTAGAATGCCTGCTGGTACTTCTCGCCGCCCAGCCGCAGGCCAACCCAAGACTCGGCCAGGTTGACCAGGATGCTGTCCTGCGCCCACCGCCGAGCAGCTGTGACCTCCTTGACCGCGAGGTCGTTGCGGTTCTGTTGTAGGTGAATCTGGACAATCAGGGCGACGGCGTCGACTGTTGGAATAAGAGACCAAGCCCACACATTAGCCACTATTGGGGCCCGAGCTAAAACGCAGCGATCCTCAAGCTGTCTTCCGCCTTTCCTCCTCACCAGTCGCCCGAGCGGATCTCCTCTTCAGAGTGTGGGGGGAGGGGGGAGATGGCACTCACGATTTCCTTGATGCCGTCCCAGAAGGGCCAGCGCCTCCTCGCCCATGCCAGCCGCAGCAAGGACTGTGCCCCCTAGCACCTGCACGATAGCATTCTCCGCAGCGCCATCGCCGCCTGCATTGAGGAGGCTCTGTACGATCCCCACGGCCTCCTCCTCCTCGCCCAGGCTTAGCGCAGCGAGCGCAGACACCGCGACCAGCTCCGGCTGCTTCTCGCCCTTGACCTCGTCGAGGACATCCTGGCCCTGGCCCAGAGCAATGCGCGCCCGCAGCTGGATGATGCGGGCGGTGAGGTGGTTCTCGGGGGAGAAGGACGATGTGTCGAAGTCGTTGAGGACGGATTCGTATTGGTACTGGTGGAAGGCGGCGTGGATGTTGATCAGCTCGCCTTCTGAAGAGTAAGGGTCCATTTTGGGCACAGTTGTGGTTCAAGGGGTTTTGGTTTGCGAGTGAAGCGAGGTCGGCAAGGAGGTTGTGATCGTGTCGATCGCCGGGAGGGTTGTTGGGAGAGATGAAAATAAGGAGGAATGTATTTTGTTTGTGTTTGGAAACGAAGGACGTCGTCGCTGGCGGCGCAACGGTGTCTCGAAAAAAGAGGAATTGGGGAATTGGCGGGTTTGGAGCTTTGTCGCAAGGTGGCAGCAGCTGTCACAAGCGCAAGCAAGCGCGATACGTGGAGGCCAGCCAAGCACTCAAACCAGCCAGGGGGGGGGGGGGACGCTGCAAGCTGGAACCACCCGCCTAGATGGAGGGTGCACGGGCCACATTCACCTCTAGGATTGGCTTCACTTAAACCATAGTAGTGGCATGATACATAGTACTGGCAGTAAGTAGTATGTACGTGCATGGCATCTTAGTAGCATGATTCCTACAGCAGAGTCCTCCTCAGCTTAACTCCATTTTCATAGAACGAACATTACAGTGTACTTTCTCCAGTTGCAGTAAACGATGGTATCATTCTTACGTTTCGCTTCTCTGTCAAATGAACACAATATGCAAAGCTTAAGCCTCAAAGATGTTGTCCACGCTTGTCCACTGGCCCTTTGTTCGCTCCTCCCAGTATCCATCCTTGCCGCCCTTCAGCTTCCACACCTCCTCGCCCTCCCCACCCGTCTCGACCTTGGTAAACCACCTGGGCTTGTGCTCAACGCCTTGCTCCTCCAGCTGCTTCCGCCTCGCCCGCTGGGCCTCCTCGAGCTTCACCTTCCAGCTCTCGGCGTCGTCAAGCTTACCGTCCTCCCAGAGTCTCTGGTCAGGCCTGAGGCGTGTGTCTGTTGGCGGCAGCTTGCCCTTCTCGATGGCCGTCACCTCGTTCAGACCTGCCGCGAACATCGTCAGGCCGTAGGTGCTGGGGGCGTTGTCCACCAGGGACCCCACCCGCCAGATCTCCTCGCCAGCCTTGCCCGACTCCACGATCTTGAGAGAGTTGGTCCAGGTGCCCGATAGTGCAAGGCCAGTGTTCTGGCCGTCATCACCGTACGTCTCGATCTGCACATCCTCACTCCGCCCACCAAACATTCCCTTGGACCGGAACTCCACCACCGCCTTCGCACCGGTATCCTCATTCAGGATCGTCATGTCGCCCACGGGCTCAACATACTTCTCGCCCATGACCACGTTGCGCAGGAACATGGTTGCGATGGTCCAGCTGTACCGCTCCTCAGTGCCGTCCGGGAGCCTCAATACAATGCGGACCCGGCCATCTGTGGTAATCTCGGCAGACTTGCCCCAGAACTTTTGTGACGGTGCGGGTGACTGTGCAAGGGACCAGGCTGCAGAGTCGGCTTGCATGGCCAACCGGACAGGCCTGTGCGTGACCTTTTCGACGATGAGACGTAGGCCACCAGGAACTTCCTTCTCGCCGCGAACGAGCTCAAAGGTCTCGCCTAGTAATGGATTGAAGGGCTTTCGGATGGACCGCTCCTTGACCCGACCACCACTGAATTGAGATACTGCGAAGGCGGCGACGTAGAGCAAGCGGTAGTTGGCTTTGCCTTGCCTCGCCGCCGAGTCGAGCAGGTTGGCATACTCTACCTGCTCGGCGACGCGCTGTAGCATTGAAGTTGGCTCGTTGGCCGACACAGGCATGCTGATGGTAGACAGGTCCTTTCCAACATTCTTGCGCACAAATGCTATGAGGCTTGGCGGCATGATCTTGGGCTGTGGCACTGCCTTGCGCCGCTTGACCTCCTCATTGATCGGTAAGGGGGTAAGTGACTTCGGCTTGTTGGGGAATCGATCGCTTTGGTCCTCATCTTTCCCTGGCACGGTATCGTCTGGGCCGCCAACGCTGGACACAGACGAGTCATCGTGCACCTCTGCCTCATCGATCTCGGAGACAGGCGACTCATCCTCACTATGGCGGTCAATAACCAGCAGCTGTGAGCGGTCACCGGCCTCCTCGGCATCGAAAAACTCTTCTGTCGATGTTGACTCTATGCTGTTGCGGGGGTCAGCTGAATCAGGTTGTGGCATCCGCCTCAGCTTGCTGTTGGATAGCAGATTCGAGAATTCAGCCACCACTGAGTCCAGGTCGCCCAGAAGTGCATTGCAGTGATCGTGCATCGTGCGCTCTTCCTCCGAGTGGAAGCCCTTCGACTTTCTCCTCTCCTCGGGACCATTCGCAGTGATGGTTGTGGTGACACTGGAGGGACTTGGAACCGCCAGGGCCGACGAGACAGAGGGTCCAAGTGTTGAAGGTGTAATGGTAGCACTGGATTTGCGCTTCCAGAACGGCTTCCTCTCGGTTGGCGCATTGAAATAGTCCCCGTCCTCTCCAATCGGAGGGGTGCCTGGCGACAGGTGCGACGAGAGCGGTCGATGAGGGTGTGCGTGCTTCTGTGCGGCCATATCCTTAACCAGCCGCCGGAGGGCGTCTCGGGTTCCCACAACCCTGCTCACGAGAGCCTCGACCTGCTGCCACTCTCGGTCCTCCTCCTGTCGAGTGTCCGGCGGGGCCAGTAAGGAGCGCCTTGTAACCTGGCGTTTGATCGGCTTAGGCTCAAGGAGCATGGGCTCCAGCCCTCGTGCGATCCGGCTTGCCTTTTCCAGGGCCTTTGCCCAGTCCGAAAAGTCCTTGTCGTTGGAGGCCTTGAGGTGCCAGATCTCTGCGCCTGAGTCGATGCTGATCTCCCGTCTCGTCTCGTCCGCCGCGATTGCTGCCAGGCTAAGAGGAACAGCCCCCCTGAGCGCCGACGAGTTCCGGTCGTGGTAGTAAGAGAGCGTGCAAGTCGCGAAGTCGAGGGAGAAGAACCTCCTCGCGTAGCCCTGTCCCTTCTTGCGCCTCCTCTTCAGCAGCAGCCCTGTGTGGTAGTTTCCTGAGCTCGTATGGCCCGAGGCCTCGCTCCGGGTATTCGAGGCCGCCCTCGCCCTCGTCTTTTGGCTCTGCAGAGAGTCCACCGACTCCCAGCCGCTCGGTCTCATGCTTGGGCTTGCCCCCTTGGTAGGCAGACTCGTCCTGCTGGCACTCGCGCTGGTGCCGGCCTGCAGGTTGGGCAAGTTACGCGCAGTCTGCGGAGGCGCACCGGTCGGGTAGGTCAGGAGGACGAAGGTGGCGGACTTTGAGGTCTGCTTCGAGAATGTATTGTCGAAGATGAGGCCGTACATGCCGCCGTTGCCAGAGTCGATGTCGTAGGTGCCTGTGGACACCTTGTCCGCCTCACACTTCCCATGCCAATATATCACAATGAAGCCCTTCTTGGTGAGCTGCTCCTGGGCGTTGCCCGAGTCCTTTTTGGCGAAGACGCCTTTCTTGCTGCTCTCGGAGGCGCCATCGAGTCCCTCGGTTACTTCGAGCTGGTTGACAGTGATATTGGTTCCGCCGCTGCCGGGATGCCTAACGACACCGAAGTTTCTATGTACGCAAAGTGGTGTTAACAATCACAGGGGTACGCAGTTTGGAGGACATGGAGCAGAGGAGGAGGGGAAGCAATGACGGGTGACTTACATGGACTTCTTGTGCGGCTGTAAGCTCCAGGAAATCGTGTGACCCTCCTCAACACTGACCCAACGAACGATGTACGACTGCCTCGAGAAGTTAGCCTTCTTCCTCCTCTTCCAGCTCTTCAGATCTAGGTACCTAGAGTAAACGTACCTTGCTAGGGATCTCGAGCTGTTCGATACCAGCCATGATGTCAAGCTGTCAGTCGGTACTGGTTGGTTCCACCTGGCGTAAAAGATCTAGAGTGGTGTTCGGTAGTGGCAAAGCTCCATTGGCCGCGAATGAATGCAGTAAACTGCTAGTAGACGTGAACAGACGGTCGAAACACGAGGCTGTGGCACCTCGTCCCCCTGACGCAAGGCTGCAGATCTCTGACGAGAGTGTCGTGGAATGCTCGGAAGCTGTCTCAGGCGGTTTGTATGGCAAGAGATCCAAGCAGATGGAGCCCAACACGGTGTACGAGGGTGGTCAAGCAGAGCATGAGCTACGCAGGTGGAGGAAAGGACTGGGGAACGTGGAACGAGTGACACTGAAGAAGGTCTACTACCAAGAAAAGCAAGCAGTAATTATGGTAGTCAAGGGTTCAGGAAACGTTTCGTTTTATGACCGCCTCGTGTCACCGCACCAATGCATGCCCCTGACAGGACGGGACTGGTGTGCTGGTGTGCTGGTGCCGCCGCCTTAGCTTCCGCGCGTCGCTAGGCTTGATTCCGGGCTGCTGGGGCCCTGTGTGCTGAGGGAGAGCCCCCTAGTAGGCTGCACCCCTCCGTCCCCACCCCCAGCACTATGTTCCACCAGAGGGTTCACTGCCTGTCCTCACTGCTGAATTAGCCGTGGGATCTGAGTGCTAGCCTGACTACTGACAACACACTCATCACGTTTTACTCATGGTACTTTTGGTACATACCTTTAACCTTTTTGATCATGAGTGAGCCACCTGAGATCTTCCATCATCTTTGCCAAGTTCAAAGTCACCAAAGAAAGGGAGAGGAGGAAAAAAAGGCATCTTGGCGATCATGCTCTCCCACTATCTCGACAGCTGCAACCTGGAATTTTCCGAGTCTCGCTTAATACCCTGCAGCATCATACAGTGCTCCCCCCTCCAGAAATATCCCTTCCACTATGGTCATCAAAGGGTGACGCGCGGCTCTCAACTTGGAATGCCATGCACATCATATTGTGCCATGATCCACCCCTCCATCCCATCCCGCCAGGGACCAAAGAGAATTTACCCAGGGTCTTGAGGCATATCGGAATGTGTTACTTATCAAGCTGTGGCATGCAGCACGTCGGCTGACCACCTTAGCTTTGCCAGCATATTTCCTCACAGGAGTCATTCACCTCTGCCTGGTAAGGCTGACGGAATGCTCAAGGGCTGGAAATGGGTCCTAGGATGACGATGGCGCTGCACTGTAAGAATGGTTTGCATTTATCAGGTCTTGCTTACTTGGAAGGGCTGCTTCCAAATCGGTCGACCAAACATTTGGCAATCTTTATCCGTACGATGTCTCTGTCCAGAACCGAGGCAGCTTGCTCTCCCAAAAAGAGTGCACTGACTTCCATTTGACTATGGTGTGAGATATAGAGATGAATGCTTGAGTATTTCGAGTGAGAAGCGAGTCCCTGCGAGTATATCTTGGGACCCACGGCCACTTCTGATTTGAGGAACGCATGTCACCACAGTAAGCCCCAATATCTCTTTACCTACTGGTTTCTATTATCTAACCATCTATCTACAGGCACAGTCTGTTACGTCTCAAAGATGCCCAGATTTGGAGATGAGATGGGGAGCTGGGCCGCTAGGGAAACAATGAAAAACTGCACAATCAGGTTGTCAAGGACATACTAAGACGATTGAGATGATATGTATGAAGACAAAGCTGTGGTGTGCCGGACTCACGAGTTTTGCTATTGGGAAACAGTACTATTGTTTGTCTGTATATCCGAAGGAGACTCCCTTTACTATTAACACCACCACCTACTGCCACCAAAGCAGCATTGCCTCAACCCAGGTCAACAGTATTGTTTACTCAAGACACTTGGCTTTCGACAGCCGGGTCATTCGTTTATAGGCCTATCATTTCGATGAAGCTCACAGCTGGTATACTTCTATATATACGAGATCACTCGCAGACCTTCCCTTCATCCTCGCAACCAGTAACCACCAACAAATTCACAAAAGATACCTGACGCCCAAGAAGATACCATGAACGGACACCACTCATCGGTCCTGGCCACGGGAGGCCCAGAACCTCCGTTGCTGATACCTGATGTGTTCTACGGAGTCGCACGAGGCCTCCGTCCTGGAGACATCCTCTCGCTCATGCTCACTTGCAGCGCCAACTACCACGTTCTCCGCAAGCTGATCTACGTTCGAGACGTCGAAATCGAGGCCGAGACTGCCGAAGAGAACCATGACCTGGTGAGTTACATCCTTGACCACCCGGACTGTCACGCCGCTCTAAGGTGCCGGGTCAGCGGCTGCCATTGTTTCCACGGCCGCCACAGCGAGGCGATGGATTGGTTTCCCTACGCAGCACCCTACCTACTAAAATCAACAGTGTCAGCACTCGACTGGGCTATCCGCAAGGGTGATGTCCGAGTAGCCCGCCTCGCCGTCGAGGCAGGCGCCACAGCCGGCCTCAGCACGGGCATGTCGCGCCTCAGAAGCATTTCCCCCCGGAGCCAGGACAAGGGACTCAAGCAGCCCACTCCAAGTCCGTTGGCCCTGGCAGCCGCGGCGAACAACCTGGAGATCTTCAAGCTGATCCAGCCCGGCGTCCCCGAGCGCGAGGCCGAGGTCACCCTCCCGGTGCTCGACCTTTCCATCCCTTTCGACATCATGGAGGCTGCCATCGTGGCTGGCTCGGTGGACATCATCGACTATCTGCTCCAAGGCCCGCACAGCGAGGCGTTCGTCCAGGCATGGCCCGAAGGCAGCATGTGGCAATACGTGCGGCTGGCCGTGAAGACCACGTTCACAGCTGAAAATCTCGCCGTACTCGGCCTGTTCCTTGACCGGTTCCCGGATCTCCTCAGCGTGCAGCTGGGCTTCAACCCGATCCTGCATGAACTCTTTAGGGAAATCGATATCGGCGATAACATGGTCCTCGTGCTGGACCTCCTCGAGGAACAGGGACTCGCTCTCAACACCCTTGACATCAACAACACGAACATCCTGCACAGGATGCTCCGCGACCCTGACGCCTCGATCAAGGTCGAGATCCACCTCGTCCAGAAGGGACTCGACTTCTGGACCCCGCGCGGGCCAAATGGCTGGGCGAGTGCCTTCGACATGGCCGCGAGGCACTGGCACGTCGACATGTCCATGTCCCGGAAGCTCTCGTCCATCCCGCTCATCAGGGCCATGGTCGAGCATGAGGAGCACGGCAGCAAGATCCTGCCGGAGCAGGTCACCGACCTCATCCAGTCCTATGTTGAGTGCTACATACAGTGGCCCGAGCCCCAGAGGACCTGTCAGCCGAACTTTCTGCGGGACGGGACGCTTGATCTGGACTTCATCGAGTGCCTACTGGGTCACGAGGGCATTCACCCTGCGGCGTACGTGATCGGCAAGCTGAGGTGGTGCCTGGCGCAGTCGGAGCTGGTGGATATGTATATCAAGTCCACCTCGAGGACGACTGAGGAGGCCATCCGCCGCATTCTGCTGAAGCTTGACGAACTGTCTGAGTAGACGATAAGGGAGCTGACCTAGACGAAGCGAGTTTGCACAATTGCATCGTCAGCAGGACAATTTCTTGGCTGGTAAAGAGGTCAAGTCAGGTAGGCCAGCTAACACTAGGATCCAGAGTGCCCCAGAATACTTAACAATTTATCACCGTAGGGTCGTTGGTAGAGAAGAGAAAAGGGAGAGAGAATGAATCTGTGAACCAAAATAAACCATTGTACTCCTCCTAATCAACCTTGAGAAGAAGTCTTGCCTTCCGTCACAGGTCTCAATCGCAGGTGAATGTAAAAGTAATCCGCGCAAACCAAAGACCTATTCGATCCCAGTCCCTAGTCTCAATCTGGAAGACAGAGAAATACATAAATGCCACCCAATGTCCTACCCCAAGATAAGTAGGAAATAAGAAATGACCAGAACACCGTGCTCGGTGATGAACAGACAGAATTCCCCGACAACTATCGTATCCATGAGAGAGAGAAGACATGTTTTGCGTTCCGTCTCTTATTTTCCAAGCCCAAGACTCCAAGCACACTAAGCCAATATTCCATATTTGTTCTTGAACTCGTTGACCAGTTCGCCCATTCTACTGCAATAGAAGCGCTTCCTCATCTAGCACTCCAAACAGAACCTCAACTTCTTTCTTGACCGTTTTGAGCTCCTCCGCAACCTGACCAGTGACAAGCGCGTACGCATACAGCAGAGCGTAGTCCCTCTCCTCGACTTGCACTTGGCCCGCGAGGCTGCCGCTCAGTGTCGAGTGCCCCGCCGGCTTCTTGGTGCTGCCACTGCCACTACCACGGCGCTTAGCTATGGTGATGGGGGTGGAAACTGGCCCGGCTGGGGGATGATCGCTATTCACGCTCTCGCTGGAGGCGTTGGTCGGGCCAGCCACAACGGCGGCCTCGCTTTGTTCTGCAGCCTCTGCATCGCGTTTTTCTCGTAGGGCGGCAGCATGCTCGTTTCGAAACTGGAATATCTTCCCCAACAGTTGATCCCTCGTGCCCATAACACTCGGTATCGCATCCGTAAGGGGATACTCGAGCATCAAGCAGCTTGCCAAAACTTGGAAGACGTGGCAGATGCGCTCGCACAGCACCGCCCTCTCCTTGGCCGTGAATAGCAGTAGAGCCTTCTCGCCATCAGACAACTGGCCTCGACGCTGGGTCACGAGGCTCATGGCGTAGAACGCATCGAGAAGACGGTTTGTGCTGTTCATGATACGCCCCGTCGCCTCACTAGGAAACGGCCCACGGAGTTCAAATTCGGACATGGCGGATTGGCGGAAGACCTCGAGGCGGGATGCATAGCGGTGCAAGGCGGCCTGTTCGCCAGACCTGAGGTACGAGCGCGAGCAGTCACTGCGCAGAAGGATGGCGAGGGGGCCTCGTTTCCAGATAAGACCCATTTGTAGGTATAGAACGGAGATGCCTTCGCGAAATTTCTTACGCGCCGAAATGGGCCAGATGAGTCGACACACGACGAGACCCCAGATGATACCAACCGTGACAGCAAGGGCTCTGTGCAGGCAGATCTCGCCGATGTAGGGAGTCGTCCCACCCTCGTCATCGTCATCATCTTCGACCTTGTTGGCGATGAGATAGGCGTAAAGCAGGGAAACGTTGTATGCGAGAAGGGTGGTCCGCCCGAAAGACACCTTGTTCTGCACGATGGTAATGTAAAAACTGATAAAGGAGACGATGGCGCCGAGGAAGAGCAGTGCCACACCGTTGCCTTGGCTGACGTTCCAGTTGATGAGGGTGAAGAAAACCCCAGAGAGTGTCCCTTGGAACCTGGCTGTGCCTGTGGTATTCGCGGCGCCGACCGTCATGGAGCAGACAATCATGAAAGAGAGCAGGCCCCACTCGCCTCGCCAGTGCATGTAAATAGGTTTAGTCTCGGGGAGAAAGGCGAGCATGGCCCAGAGTATGGCGCCGAACCCGACTTTGATTCCGAAGCGGACTGTGAAAGGATTTAATTAGCTAACTTTCCATAGTATCTCCATCGTAGAATCCAAGCTTACTATCATCTCTGCCCAGAAAACGCAAGAATTTCAAAATTTTCGTTGAGATCTTCTTGGCCGTATGACTAGCTTGAGGCTCTGCCTCCCAGCTGAAGGTATCGCGACGCGAGACCATCTCATCCGGGATTCCACGAGGCATCTGCGACTTTCGGATGGGTCGCACCATGGGTTCTCGCTCCACCTCGAATGGTAGGAGGGGGGTTTGGATTTGACGGAGGTGGATCTGCTTCCAGAGGGCGAGGAATTGCCAACTCCGCTTCTTGTGCTCAGAAGCATACTTGAGGTCGTCTAGCACATCCAAATACTTGCTCATCTCCTCGCCAAAACTTTGAAGGGAAAAGCTGAAGTGCCCGCAGGCGGCAGCGACCTCCTCGAAATCTGCCTTGATTTTTTCCGACCTTGGTCGCCCCAGCTCAATCGTCTTGTACAGCTCCTCTAGCGCTTTCGCTCGGTTTTGATTGAATAGGGTCACGGCGTCCAGGAGACTCCGCCGGAAGGTGTCATTAATCGTAATATCGTAATTCGGTGCTTCCCCAAAAGGAGGTTCTCTAAGGACTTCCGACAATGTGAAAGCCAGTGACTTCACCGATGGACCCAACAAAGCGATGAACAGATCGAAAATGTCGGACGGCGAACGGAACGTGGGTGCACTGCTCGGGCTTCTTCCCCGGATAGGCTGATCCTCCTCGCTCTCATCCGAACCCTCGTCGATAGCTGAGAGTGTCGGTTGAAGTCTGAAGGTTATCGAGGAAGTCCGATGCAGCGAGGGTGACAGCAGCTGTGCCGGAGACACCGTCCCAGATCCTGGCTCTGTTGCGGGCTCCTTCAACAGCACAAATTGTGTGTTGGCTGCACTCCTCAAGCCTCTGATAGACTGGGCCAGGTTCTCCATGGACTTGTAGACCGCCTTGTCTAGCTGGTAAATCTTCTCATCGCCGACAAAATAATGCTCGAACTTGGCTTCCCTAAGGTTCTTCGACATCTTCCCGTAGGCGGTGTCGTATGCCTTCTCAGCTTTCTTGAAGTCCGCTGTGAGCATCTCTTCCTCGGCGCCGCTCAGAAATCCGTGAGAGATCATCCCCAGCATGTCTCCCAGGGACTGCGAAGCCTTCGTCATGCTCTCTCGCAGCTGTGTCCGGGCTGACGTCCTCCACAGTGTTAAATTTACCGCGATGGTTATAATGATGCCGCAAACCAGCATTTTCAGGACCTGGACAATTTTCAGGTTCGAGAAGATGTGATCCTGCACTGCGTTCTCCTTGGTAAGGACGCTGATCATGGACAAAGAGGCCAGAGTGCTCCCGACGTTGACCAGTGGGTTGTTCAACCTCTGCTTCACCCATCCTAGAAAGCCAAAGGCTCCACCGACAAAGACGAGCAGGACGAGGATATATGCCAACGCGACCATATGAAGGGCAGACCCGAAGAAGACCGAAGTAGCCATCGAGGCGATGGCCACAATCTCGGCGTAGATCACTGCCACTATAGCGATGAGGGTCCCTTCGATCATCGAGCCTGCCGTCCTCGCGGGATGGAAGTAGACCGTGATCGTCGCAACCACATGTTTGCCGTCTGGCTTGCCTAAGAAGTCCGAGAGCGGTGCCCACAGTGTAAAAAGGCTCCCCAGCGAGTACGCGAGCGTGCACTTGAGGACGCCGCGCCCGTTCGGACTCAGCAACCAATTCCACGAACGTGCGGCGACGGCCTTTGACTTGTGCAGCAGAGCGTCCACATGCCCAGAGAAATTCTCGCGGGAGAAGTAGGGCACGGTGTGGTTGGAGGTTTCGCTGTCGCCCGTCTCGGTACGGCGGAGGGTGAACTGGCGACGGGAGCGCTCGCCTGTCTGGGGATCAATAAAGGTGCCGTTTCGAAGCTTCTGTTGTATGGTCAAGACATAAGAAGTCAGTGGCCTATCGGAGAGACGACTGGAGAAAAAAACAAGAGAGCAAAAATAGTAACAGGCCTAAGCAGACAGAAACCTACGCTTCTCAAGGGTGGCCGTCGCCAAGGGCCGGATGGCGACGAGGGAGAGTTCGATGGTGACGAGGCGCTCATTCTTCTTGCTTGCTACCTGAGCCAGTCTGCAAAACTATGTACAAAAACATCGCCAAGGGACTGCACAAAGTGGAAGCAGAGATCACTCATGTTCTCTCGAGGGACATGAGCTCTGTTTGGTGCTGGAGCCTGGGGAGGTTCGCGTGTTGTCTTACGCGCGAAGAATGCAGGAGGCGAGAGGAGTCCAATGTTCTGATTTTAGAGCCTTGGACAGCTAAAGGACCCACACGGATGACGACGGACCGCCAACCCTGTGGTTGCAACCCGCTGGCACCCAAACAGGCCAAGGTTCAACAATGTGAGATGTGGGGAGAGGGCTGGGCTGCATCCCTGCCCGACGCTGGAGCCGTTAGCGCTGGCCCGGGCCTGGAAGCTTTCCCACCCAGTAAGGGTACTGCGTAGTAGGTTTCTGCGATAGCAATTAAAACTTGCCTAATTGAGGAGACCAGAGAAACCTCCAATGAGTAATGCATAGTACGTACCAAGGCGATATGATCACGGCGGACCAATCGCCCTTTTCAAACAACCAAAACTACTGACACGTGCACGCTCATCCTCAAATTCTGCCCATGTCTTAGACATTTTAATGTCATAAGACCACTGAAGTAGTAACAGCGTCGAAGAAGAAGAGGAAAAATCATTACCACAGTAGTTACACGAGGTCGACGAAGCCATCGTGTGTGTTTGTGGTGACGCCTTGACTTCCGACCCTGCCTCGGTTAGACTACCTCGATATCGACTTCTCGCCAGAGCGCTCATGCGCAGATTCATGTCCGTCATGGCTTCAAGGTCGAGAAGACAGTTTGCACCTCTGAAGATAGGGTCCACAGCCGGCAGTCATCTGCCTAAACTGAGGGTGGGAATGACTTCTCACTTTTTTTTTGGTCCTTTTTTCTGATAAATGTGATCTCATAGGGAGTCGTTTTTGATGTGGATGGGACCTTGTGGTGAGTATTTCTCATATCTATGAAAAGGATGATGTTCTTGCATGTTCAGAGACACAACGGCTTGTCCGATACATGAATTGACCACCCATCCACCCATAGCCAACCTCAGAACTACATGTTCGCCGAGATGCGCAAGGCCCTCAATATCACTAAGCAGACTGATATCCTGGAGCACGTCTACTCGCTCCCGACCCCCGAGGCTCGCGAGGAGGCGATGGAGGCCATCCGCGACATAGAACGGACAGCCATGGCCTCCCAGAAACCCCAGCCGGGCCTCGTCCAGCTGATGTCCTACCTCGATGCCCGCGCCATCCCGAAGGGCATCTGCACCCGCAACTTCGACGCCCCCGTGAACCACCTGCTCACCAAGTTCCTGTCCGAGGTCGAAGTCTTTCACCCGATCGTCACGCGCGAGTTCAGGCCGCCGAAGCCGGATCCTGCAGGTATCCTGCACATTGCGTCGAGCTGGGGGCTCACCAGACCGTCTTCCAATGGCAAGGAGGGGCCATCAGGCGGAGAGCCGGCGGTGGTGGACGGAGAGAGGATCCATGTGGACGCACAGGGGGAGAAGTACAGCGAGGGTGTTTCAAGCAACGGAAGTGGTGTTGCAGGAGAAGCTGATGCGAGCGGGCTGATTATGGTTGGCGACTCGATCGATGATATGACGGCTGGCCGGAGGTCTGGCGCTGCGACGGTGCTGCTTGTCAATCCCGCCAATGAGCACCTCGCAGAGCACGAGCACACAGATGTAGTGATATCGCGGCTGGATGAGCTGATTGGAGTCTTAGAAGAGGGATTCAAGGGACGAGAGTTTTGATTCGCCATAGAAGCCTTTGGCAGGGCATTTCATCGACCGGCAAGCCTTTGAGCTTCAAATTTAGACGCATATAGTGTGACCGTTCAATAGACCCGCGACACAGAAAGGAGTTCTCAACCAAACAACCGTATTATTTGCCCCCGTCTAGTGTAGATCGTTCGATGAATCCCCAGAGCCTTGAGGCTCGCTTACTCTGCGTCTCAATGGATCTGATATTGCTATCCTAGACGACAATGCATCTGTCCAACAAATCTTACTTATGCTCGCTGGCCTCAACAAAGATGCTTGAGATGTGTCTGTCGTCCCTGAACAAAGATGAAACCGTCCAAAACTACCAGATGCCATCCACACGGAGAAAAAGAAAGGAGAATGACGAGCAGAAGTACCCTCCGTCTCATAAGTTGACGGTTTGTTGTGAACAGTGCCGGCATCGCACATGCCTTGACTAGAGCTGCTGAGTTCAAAGCTGAGTACTCCGAGGTGATGCTGGAGGTGACGAGAATGAAGAGCTGGCTGCAGTAGTAAGATCTCTTTTGGAAGGACCAGTCTCCACATGAGAGGAGAGCAAAGATGCTTGGTAGTAGAGAGATATGACGGATTGGTCCTGGGTTGAGTACAGGTAATGGAAAAGGAGACTTGGGAAGGTGATGGGAACGACAGGCTCTCTCTCGCGACGAGGTGAGATGCTGTCCAGATGATATGAGAGTAAAGAAAGCGGATCCTATTCGCGCCTTACTTGGTTTGCTGGATATCCACCCATCCCCTGGGCACTCATCGACCCCGACGAAGCACCAAAGGTCGCCTGCCGCCGCATTGGCCCCCTGCCGCTGGTTGTCTCGTCCGGCGTCTGCTTCCGCATCGGTGGGGTAGGAAGGGGTCCGGCAGGAGCAGGGCGTACGGGCAAGGCAAAGGTAGCCTGCCTGCCGCTGCCCGAGCCGGCGGAAAGATTGGGACTGTGACGACCGGGACGTGGGGGTGGAGGTGGGGCCATCTTGGGGATCGAGTTCGTCGTGATTACGCGTGGTCCAAGTCCCGGATGAACAGGCGGTCCACCTGGTCGGCCAGCTGAGCTGCTCCCTGGCCCCCGGTCGCTTCGCGTCGGTGATCGGTTCGATGCGCTGTTATATTGGTCACGAGGTGACTGGAGTAAAGCACCCACGATGGGGATCTCACCTGACGTGGGTGTCGCCAATGCACGATCCTCTGCGGCGCCGTCTGGAGAGTTGTTGGATCTCAAGAGCTCCTGAGTACCTGGTGAGAGCTGAGGAGCAAGATGAGATTTCCGGTTGTCCCTCTCCATCAGGCTGACTGCCCAATCTCTCAAATCAACCGGAGTCCTCTTTGCGGCCTGGACGAACGGGTCGCGGTCCTGTGTCATGGTGTTTGTCAGTGGCTGCCGCGCGAGCCTGGATCTAGCAGGGGTGACATACGTAAAGCTCTTGCGGCGTTGGCCGATCATCGGGTGTCTTCAACAGACACTTCTGGATCATATCCTCCAGAATCTGTGGGAAAGCATCGCTCTTGGGCAGCCTAGGCGCTGGCTCATGCACAATCTGCTGGAGCAGGTCGAGGATGCCAGCCGGGGCTGCCTCCGCATCTGACAGCTGCTCGCTGGCGGCAAAAGGAAATTTTCCGATGGCAAGCTCCATGATAGACAAGCCAAAACTCCAGACATCCGACTTGACCGTGTATTTTTCACCTTGAATTCGCTCCGGGGCCATGTACGTGGACGTGCCCACAAAGGTGTCCGCGACAGAGTTGATCAGCTCTCCAGACACACCAAAGTCGCAGAGCTTGATATGGCCACGCGAGTTGACGAGGATGTTGGAGGGTTTGATGTCTCGGTGCATGATGTGGTGTTTGTAGTAGAGGTACGTCAGACCACCGAGCGTCGCTTCTGCAATCTTGCCCAAGACGTCGACGCGGACAGGGCCAAAAACTCGAGAGACACGATCGAGAGAACTGTGCAGCTGTCGTCAGCACAATGGTACACACCGAAAGCTGCTACACACAAGGGGAGCACCTTACCCAACGTCCATGTACTCCATACACATGATCACGTCGTTGTTGTCGTTGAGGAAGGCACCGTAGAAAGTAACGATGTGCTCGCAATGGCAGTTGTGCATGATCTGGAGTTCTCGGACAATACGCTTGCGCATCTCTCGCTTCGCCTCGACGTGAATGACCTAGCATAATGTTAGGGAAACCAAGAAGCGGATCAAGGCGTATCGGAGCGGCTTACCTTGCGGGCCATGGTGGTGTTGGTCGGGATGTGCTTCACTTTGCTCACGGTGCCGCCGTTGCCCGAGCCAAGGTCCTTGATGATCTCGAGATCCTCTGGGCGTAAATCGAGGTTGAACTCGATGCCGATCTCAAGCTGTGCCGAGGTGTCTTCAGACTGATTGTTCCTCGAGTGACTGAAATTGGCGTTCTCGGCGGTCGGTGGCGGCTTGGGAGCGGCGGGGGTCAAGGCCAGGCCTTTGACATTCTTGCGCTTCATGGAGCGCGGCGCAAATGGGTCAGCCATCGTGAGATGTGTTGTCTGTCGTTGCTCCTGAGATGACCTGGAAAGGGAGTGTTGCGCCTCTCTTTGGCGGTCTGTTCAGATTACCACGAGGCCTCTGGTATGGGCACTCGTGGGTTGTGGGTGCCGAAACAACCGCGAGTGTTTGCGTTTGGGAGGAAGGGGCCCGCTGGGTGTGTCGACTGGTGTTTCGCTTCAAGTCTCCAAAGATCCAGTGCTGCTCTTGAACTTTTCAACTGGAGCGCGCCCTCGATGGAAGGGCAGGCCAGAGAATACGAGCTGCAAAGGCGCCGGCAGAGTGGACGACGAACGTGGGCAAAGATGTCTGAGGACTGGTTTCGAGGTTGGGCCGCCAAGCGTGGTCAGGTTGAATGGATGATGAGGTCGCAACGATAACCTCTGGTGGGGTGAAGGTGGTTCGTGGCGCTAGGGTCCGCGGCGGGTGTCTCCTCTAGCTGGGTTGGTCTCAGGCGCTGTAACGCTTTTCGTTAGCAGTTCTACTGGGTACGACTGGGGTTCCCGTACACGCGTTAGGCGATCTGCTAGGGCAAGCAAGATCTAGACTATCGCCTCCGCAGACGTTGAGCACTGACACATGTTATGAAGACAGAACAGACCAGGAATTTCTCAGACAGACCAGACGATAAAGAAAATCAGCGAGCTGCGGTCTGGACGTCGAGAAGATGAAAGGGGTCTCGGAGTCAAGGTCAGGAAGACGAAGATACGCCGTGCTGGATCGGGTCAGGGGCCCTTCGCTTGGAGTTGGTTTAGTGGTCTACAGCACCAGTAGTGGGGGCCAATCCAAAACGAGGGCACGGCCGGAAACCCAAGCCTGTGTGCCAAAGAAAAACGAGGAGCTAGTCAACGAATCCACCTAGGCCTGAGGACAGAAGTACGACGAACGAACACTATTGGTAGCCCTTCTGAACCTATGATGGTGCACCGTCGGGGGTCGGAGAGAGGGAGGGGGGGAAGATTTATGATCCTTCAGATCCAGCACCGAACTCTTTTGTTTCTGCATGACAACGACAAAGTCTTGAGTCAGAGGTTAAGTAAGTAAGTACTTTGGACGATACAAATTGACTATCTATATCATAGTGATAATGCGACGCAAACGCTGCAGAATCACTCGACATGATCCGATTCGTGTTCTTCCCACCCCCTGCTCATAGGATTCACAGATACTGCTGTATTTGTTTTTCAGGCTGCCCTGTTAAATCAATACAGGTTTGAGAAGTCATGACATTCATGAAGTTCAAACCCTGTGTTGACACTAAGCTGCGGTCTGAGGGGGTAGTTCGCCCTCGGGTAGTCGCCGTGATATCAATACGTCCCGTCCCACCTTTTGTTTCTGGAACACGATCCGTCATCCTCCCCTTCCTCCTAGACAAGGGAAAATAGGGGTGAGAAGTGGCATCATTGACGACACAGTGGGGATAGAATGATGGAGTGCCGTCCCAACAGCCCATCAGAGGGTCAAGCTTCTGGCTTGGGAAAAGGACCGGCGGCGCCCCTAGAATGGTCCTCACAAGCATCCATATTCTCGTATTTAGGCCGAGCGCCATCCCCTGCCCGCTGATTCTGGCTTACCCGTCCAAGATGCAGCGTATTCTGGCTGTTACAACAATCACCCTCAGGCTACCCAACCGCCCTTTGAGACACGTCGTTGTAATATTTTTCCTATTTGATCTACAACATAATTAATGCAAGCATTAATTTCGTCCTCTTGGTTCGATGCCTTCTTAGTGTTTAGATGGGCAGTGTGGCTTACGAAGCCGGGGTATGTTAGTGAAATGTGCCTCACCTGCAGGACCTTTCCCATCTTGAAAACATACAGACATCTAACAATACCGTTTCTCTATGCAGCTCGGTAAGAATATAGTCATGACATTCTTCTCTTCTCAATTTTATCCCTCTTTAAAAGTATCACTTTTCAATTGCTTAAAGCTTGTCCTACTCTCCATTGTCCTTGTTTCTTCTTCTTCTTCTTTCATTTTTCTCCATACATAAGCAAATTTGAGCCGTGGGGACAAAGCCCTGGGCTCATCAGCTGCATCAACACCAGTCTTGTTCTCATGCGGCACCATCTTGACTCTAGCTCACTAGCTTCAATACCCTGTCGGCCACCGTGTCTATAGTTTGGCTAATCTTGCCGAATTTATCTCGTTCCACAGATGTGAGCTCACCATCTCAAGCTTTGCCGTCCTGGGCTGTTAGGAGGGCATAGCATGAAGAGGATAGACTGTGAAAGTCTAGACAGGAAGGACTATGACCCAGTTGACATAATGTTCCAACCAGGTGAACAGCTGTGCGGGCCTGGGGGAGAATATTTGCGTGGTAGTTAGGAAGGCCACAGGGAGACATGCTATGAGTGTCGATGTTCAAAATGCAAGGCCGTCACTAGATATCGGCCTGGTTCCCCCCTTCCCCCTCCTTCGGCATTAGCTGACCTCTAAGTTGTAGTCTGCAGGTCCAGAGCAGTTCTTATGAAGCCACACAACTCGTCAAGCCCCCTCCGTAATCAAGAGGGGCTGACCTCCATGTTTGGATTGTTGAATGCTCTTAGAGGACAGGGAGTGGTTTTGCCTGCCAATAACACAAGAAAAAAAGGTCAGAGCGAGCGCCCTGAGGCATGACTTGGAGGCATTTCGGTGACAGTCAAGTCTCCCATTGCATCATTCCATTATAGTGACTGCCCCACGTCGACAGACGTATTCTTAAAGCGAGTCACGAGCAACAGACCGTATTCTTTCTTGACTATGCCTCACGCGTGACGAGGACGACTCAAACTTATCCAGGAAATGTAATTTCATAGAGCTGCTGGCCATCTGTGCGAAGTCGAAAGGCTCTGCCTGCTTGTAACATTTTCGCCGCGTGCGCTTGGCTCGTCCCCAAGACGCGATAGCTCCATTACAACCCTAACCCTGAGGCTTCTGATAGAGGCCCGTGCGTTGTGAACGAGGCTGGCAAAAAGGTTGGCGCGCCGTCTTTGACGAGCTTGCTTCATTGCTAGCAGCAGCTGCAAAGTCCCCAACCCGCATCCAAGGCGGACCTCAGCGCCAGAGCCTTCTCGGTGGCATACATAAATCCTTGACTCCCTCGTGAAACCCCGAGCTATCCTTAATCCTTCAACGTACGGAGCTTGGCAACAGACCATCCGACACGGCCATCGCTTGGTCCAGAAACAGAAGTACCCACGAGCCGCGAGCTGCTTCAGCTCCGCCAATAAAGGAGAGATCACAATCGCGCTCTAAGCGCATCCGCCGCCACCATGAGCGCCTCGATGCGAGATCTGATCGACGATCATGCTGAGCTCGACGACGAGGAGGATGACGAGTCCTTTGCTGGAGATGATGATGATGGCGGCAGTGCCCCTCGCCGCCGTCAACGGGACCCTGCGTTGGAGGACTCCAGTGAGGAGGACGAGGATGACGATGATGAGGAGGAGGCGCGCAAGGTTCGTCACACCAATGTCTCTGGTCGCTCGTATGCGCGTCTGAGCTCCCAAATTGACCTCGACCGCAACAGATCCGCGAAGGCTTCATCGTCGACGAGGATGAAGAGGATGACGCTGAAGACTCCGACGAGCGCGAACGGCGCAGGCGCAAGAAGCGGAGGCGCGCTGAACGCGAACAAGAAGAAGTTCTTGATGACGAAGATCTCGACCTGATCGGCGAAGCGAATCCTGACTTCGAGCGCAGAGAAGCTGCTCAGGTATGTGACCACCCCATCTCCCAGCCTTCACACCTCTGCGCCACGTGCTAACCGTCTTCTCAGTCGCAGTACAAGCGCCTCAAGCGCGGCCACGGTGATAAGGATGACCTACGCAAGCGGGACGGTCTCGCCAACATGTTCTCCGAAGACGAAGACGCTGCCGATGATGACCGTCATTATTCCCGCCCTAGTCACACCCGAGCCGCTGCCGACGAGTTCGATGACTTCATTGAGGAAGATTACGACGACGAAGACGAGCGCCTCAGACAGCAAGAAGACATGGAGGTCGCCCGCGGGCGTGACCGACTCGCCGTGGGCAGCGTCATCGACGCCACCGGCCTTGACAAAGAAACACTTGAGGACATGGAGGCCATCTTCGGCAACGGCGAGGACTACGAATGGGCTCTATACAAGGAAGAGGACGAAGAGGCGGGCAAGGAGGAGCAACCTCTGGAGCTAAAAGATGTTTTCGAGCCGTCACAACTGTCCGAGAAGCTGTTGACCGAGGCCGACAACGACGTTCGCGTCACGGACGAGCCCGAACGCTTCCAGCTTGACCGCCGACCTTTCAAGAAGTCACAAGTCACGCCCGATCTCAAGGAAGAGACGAAGTGGATCGCAAACCAGATGTGGGAGGCCAGGAAGTTTGCCATGGAGTCGTCGCTCGAGGGACCCTTCTCGAAGGCGGTGAACAAGGTCCTCGAGTTCTTCGTAGTTGATTACGTTGAGGTTCCCTATGTGTTCCAGCACCGCAAGGACTATCTTATCCACGCCAGGAAGATGAAGAACCCGCACTTTGATAGGCGTGACCTCGACTCAAATGAGTCCGAGTACGAGGTCAAGGCCGAGAAGCTGCTTAACCAGGACGATCTCTGGCGCATCGTGGAACTCGACATCAAATTCCGTGGTTTCATAGAGAAGAGGTCAGCGGTGGAGAAGCTAGCCGCCACGCTCCGGACCGTAGACGTCGAGGACCAGATGCTCGAGGAGCTCATCCCTCAGGCGAGGGAGATGGACGAGCTGCAAGATCTACTCGACTACGTCAACTTCAAATATGCCGCCCAACTGAAGGATGCCACTACAGATGGCACGACAAGGGAGGTCAAGCGGCCTGGTGCAAGGTCTGCTATTTTTGATAGGGTCAGAAGGAGCAAGGCCTACAACTTCTTTCGAGCATATGGCTTGTCCCCGGAACAGGTGGTCACGAATCGAGTCAATGCGCAATCGAACGTGCAGAGAATCGTGGCCGACGACCCATCCGATTATCCAGTCGATCTGGCCGATAATCTGACGGACGGCGAATTCCTTACCGGTGACTCTGTCATCAGTGCTGCCCGGCAACTTTATGCCGAAGAACTGTTCACGAGCCCCCGCTTGCGCAAGGCAATGCGAGCCACGTACTTCATGACTTGCGTTGTGGACTGTCAACGGACGAGCAAAGGCATGCGGAAAATCGAAGAGTCGCACCCTTACTATGAGGTCAAGTACCTTCAAAATCAAACGCTGGCGGATCTCGCGCAGAGGCCAGAGATCTTCCTCAAGATGCTCAAGGCCGAGGAAGAGGGCCTGCTTGAAGTGAAGATCAGCCTCAGGGACGTTTCGCGGTTCAAAAAGCAATTCTTTGCCGACTTCACTTCGGACAATTACAGTAACAAGGCAGACGCTTGGAACGAGGAACGTTCGAAGGTGCTCGAGCTCGCACTGTCGAAGCTAGACAAGGCGATGGTCAAGGCGGTCAAGGATGCGATGCGGACACAATGTCAGGAATCCATCCTCAAGCTCTGCCGCGAGGAGTTTTCGAAAAAGCTCGACCAAGCTCCGTACAAGCCAAAGGGAATGGTGCTTGGCACGGCTGCACGCGTGCTTGCATTTTCGAATGGCATGTCAGACCCTGGCCGAGATAAGATATCTTATGCCTGGGTCGAGGAGGATGGTCGAGTCATCGAGAGCGGTCAACTGGGAAATCTAGCACGGGATGAGGAAGCCCGCGAAGAGTTCACCAATCTGGTCAACCGGCGGCAACCCGATGTCATCGCTGTCAGCGGATTCTGTTCTGACTCGAACAAGCTTGTCAAGGATCTGGAGAATCTCGTCAACGAAAAAGGGATTATGGGACCATCCTATGATGACCCTGAAACCAACGAGTTACGAACAGATCTGCTTGAGGTTCTGGTCGTCAACGACGAAGTTGCCCGACTCTACAAGGATAGCCCTAGAGGCAAGGCCGAGCACCCCACTCTTGCCCCTCTTGTCCGGTACTGCGTGGCACTCGCAAAGTATCTGCAGGATCCTCTGAAGGAGTATGCCGCGCTCGGCAAGGACATTGTCTCGCTGTTGTACCACCCCTGCCAGAGCCTGTTGCCAGAGGACAAGCTGAGGAAATATCTCGAGACAGCCATGGTCGATTTAGTCAATCTCTGCGGTGTCGACATCAACGAGGCGGTTAGCAATCCCTATGTTGCGAATCTTCTGCCTTATGTCTCTGGCCTGGGTCCTCGAAAAGCGCAGGCTGTCATCAAAGGTATCAACTTGAACGGTGGCTCTGTCATTAGGCGGGATGAACTCGTGGGTGATCCTGACAACAACAAACTACCCGTGGTTGGCGTCAAGGTCTGGGACAACTGTGCCAGTTTCCTCTACATTGAATACGATGCGACAAATCCCCAGACGGAACCCCTGGATAATACCCGAGTCCACCCCGAAGATTACGAGCTTGGTCGCAAGATGGCGGCTGACGCGCTTGAGCTGGACGAGGAAGATGTCAAGGCTGAGACAGATGAAAATGGGCCAGGTGCGGTGGTCCGCAAGCTCTTCCGAGACGACGAGCAGGACAAGGTGAACGAGCTCGTGCTAGAAGAGTACGCGGAACAGCTTGAACAACAATACAGCCAGCGCAAGCGCGCCACACTCGAGACTATCCGAGCAGAGCTCCAGGCCCCGTACGAAGAGCTGCGACGCCCCTTCTTGCCATTGAGCAGCGAAGAAATCTTCACCATGTTCACAGGCGAGACAAGGGATTCCCTTGCGGAGGGCATGATCATTCCCGTCAATGTACGCGTAGTGAAGGATGACTTCGCCATTGTCAGGCTCGACTGCGGCATCGAGGGCCGTATCGAAGCTGATGAGGTCTCGTACCGTTCGACTTCTGTCAAGGATGTTCTCTCTGTTGGACAGACTGTCCAGGCCAAGCTTCTCCACGTTGACCGCAAGGCCTTCATCGCAAAATTGTCTGTTCGGGAGGACGCTCTGCGTGTGCCCTACAGAAAGCGCATGGATCACGATGACCGCAATTGGGACTTTGATATGGAGAGGCACGACAGGGAGGAGCTCAAGGAGAAGGACAGCACGACAGGTCGCACGCAACGTGTCATCAACCACCCTCTTTTCAAGCCGTTCAACTCGACACAGGCCGAGGAGTATCTCGGATCGCAGGCGTCTGGAGAGGTCATTATCAGACCGTCATCGAAGGGTAACGATCATCTAGCAATCACTTGGAAGGTGGCGGATGGCGTCTACCAGCACGTCGATGTGCTCGAGCTGCAGAAGGAGAACGAGTTCTCTGTTGGTCGTCTGCTCAGGGTCGGCAAGTTCAACTACACGGATCTGGATGAGTTGATTGTCGAGCACGTCAAGGCCATGGCACGCAAGGTTGCGGAGATGATGCAGCACGAGAAATTCCAGAAGGGCTCGCGCAATGAGTTGGGTAAGTCTCGCGTGCACTCAGCAAGCGTCCACATCAATGATCCCACCCAGTAAGCTAATCGGATCCTTTACAGAGAGATGGCTCACCACCTACATGGACGCCAACCCCAATCGGTCCAGCTACGCTTTCTGTATTGATAGCAAGCATGCCGGATACTTCTGGCTCTGCTTCAAGGCGAACCGTACTTCACGAGTCATGGGCTGGCCGGTCCGCGTTGTGCCCAATGGCTACGAGTTCCTCAAGGCCCAGTATCCAGACATGAAGGCTCTGACGAACGGCTTCAAGATCCGGTACCAAGCAGAGATCTCGCGCATGCAGAATGTGAATGGCCGATGATTGGCAGTGCTGGATAGAGAGGCGTTGTATGGTGTAGTTTAGCATGATCCATTTCTTTCCTTCTTTACCTTGGAGCGGTGCGGCAGGATGCGGTCCCAAACATAGCAAGCAGTGACAGATTGGTAGGACACGCTGCAAAAGCATAGTTGAGCACAGGTTCATCTAACAAGGGCAACGGCGCAAGTGGACCAGAAGGAAAAATAAATAAAAATCATGATCCTCGTCCTTGGTCGGAAATGTCGACTTACAGTGATTGCAATGGTACATGGCTGACACTACCCTTGAGATGTGTGCGACGAAGAGCTAATGCCGATGATGCCCAATCTAAGATTTTCATCCGATCACTGCAGAAAACATGTATAGCAGTCATGGAATCTTAAAGCTGGTCTCCCGGGGAGATGGGAGCCTGCTTCTTTGTACAAGAAAGCTATCTCTTGGTTATGTTTCTTTCTTTTGCTTCTTCTTCTTTAGCATAGGGCTTTGAGGCATAGTATGTGATCAGATTTTATGTCAAGGATCAAACTAATTTCAATCATTATTGCGGCTCTTGTATATCTGTTGTGTAAGACCTCCAGCCTGCCTACAGCATCAAATCCTGACATCCTCTCCAGACCACAGCATCATATTTAGTACTTAGTAGTCAGCACTCGGGGTGGTGATCCTCCTTTTTTGCTCTTCCATATGTGACCACAAGCTTACCTAAGTACAGATGGTGTGACATCGCGTTAGAGAAGTCATTACTTACAAGGCTACGAATGACTTGAAAATGCCTTACCTATTGCTCTCTGCCACGTAGCGGAGGCTATGCTGACGGCTTGCATATTGAAGCGAGCTATACAAGGATGTTCTGCAGCCATAAAGACATTATCACATTTCACTGGAGCAACGAATTACCAGTGACTGGGGCTCAGACACAGGCAGAGTGCCCAACCACGCAGACACTACTGCAGGACACCCTGAGGTAGCCTGAATAAAGGTCAATAAAATTGTCCTCTGGCGTGGGGCTTCTTCTCCTCTACCGTTCGCGCCAGTGTGACTTGTTCCTTCGTACACTTGTATTGTCCCCAGAACAGATCATCATCGAAAATGACGAATTTGGGCAATGTTGGGCTTTCGGCCTTAACTGCAAAGAACGAAAATACTCTCGCTCTAGCCAACCTGAACTTTGATTTCTCCGTCTTGAAAATTGAAGCCCCCGCGCAATTTCAGCCATTAGGCAACACATTGTCTCCCGGTCGCCGGACGGCTGCAGAGACCGGTACAGCTCATAGGACAGCGCGCAAGCTTGGGGCGTTATTTGAGCAGGTCGTAACAATTCCGGACCAGCTCTATGTCGCATATGGCACACGTGTCTCGGAAATTTCCAAGTCTGGGGCCATCAGCGCAGAGAAGAGGAGACAATATGGCGTCTTCCAAGGCCACGTGGGTGCTGATGGCACAAGCATTTGGGCAGCGGCTACATCTGGCAAGTCAGCCATGGCAGTCAACTTGTTGGCATGTATGTTGGCACGCCTGTGGAGCTCCTCCGAGGCAATCTCGATCTGGGTGGAGCTTGTTGATGCTCGAAAGAGGCAGATCGCAGAGCATTGTGATGGCAGCGAGACGTCGCACCTTCTGCAGATGGTCGCGGCTCAGCAGGAGCTCACCCGAAAGGACCTCGCTGAATGGGACGCGAGTGCGCGTTCCTGGATCTCCTTTGCGGACAAGGTCAGAGAAGCCGAGCACAAGAAAATGGACGGGATTCTGCAGGGCATTGACCTGCCTGTCGACAACAGCACCGATGTTTACAAAAGCGTCATGCGGGCCTGGGACAACGCAATGTCGGCAATGGGCAAACTCATGCAGGGCATGCCGCAACTCGTCAATGGAGCAGTGCTGATTGCCATGTCGGCGTGGCACCTTTATCCTGACGTTGAGAAGTTCAGCACCCACACGGAGTGCGTCTATTTTGGCGATCAGCTCATCCCACAAGGCGGTCACGTTACCACCGGCCTTGAATACTACAACGACAAGGATTCACGTGGTATCTACTGGTCTTTATCCCTTGGTCGCCTCAGGTTTTATGGTGACCCGATTGTCTCAACTGTCAGCTCTATAGACGAGTCCAAGGTTTCTTTCGATGACTTCACCTTGGTAATTCTCGGTGGCTTGTTAGGTCTTTGGGCAGGAAAGTCGTTCAAACCAAGATTTGAATACATGGACGCAGCCCGGGTCATTGTTGAACTGTGGGAACTTTCACAGAAAACGGCAACAAAACAAAAGCTTGCCCAGAAGATCATGACAATTCCAGGCAATTGGATGCGTCTCTTGGTGTCAGCATCTCGACTCTTGACCGAAGGCGATCCTGACGAGCTTCCCAGGGCTAAAAGGCTTGTATCTCTAGGCATCCGCACACACGCTCGGCTGCTGGGGACGCCACCACCGCCCTTTTTTGGCTTGTCCGATTCTGCAACGATTTTTTCTCTTCTGCACGACAGGAATTCAGTCAGATATGAAGCTCTGAGACTTCTAGCCGAAGGCCGTAACCTTGGATGCTTTCTACCACTTATCAGCTACAAACGCGGCCATGATGAGACGATGGAATACGCGACTGCAGCCCCCTGCAAGATCCCTACACTGAAGCAAAGTTTTGACGGCAAGCAACTGGTCACCCTTGGTCACGTCCGTTGGACTTCGAAGGTGGCACAGCGAGACAAATGTTGCAACTGCAGCAGCGAAGCTTCAACCAACAGTACTTGTGGGCCCTGCTCAAATACATCCGACGCGAGCCTACCGCCGCAGTATATAGATGAGCAAGGAGAGCTATGTCTGCAATACGACCCCGAGGATGTCAATCTGGAACCCGAGGCTCTCACTTGGCGCAACCCGCCAATATATCTCCGCAGTAAAGCAGCTGAATCACCCATCAAAGAAGACAAGGTTATTGATGGAGCCGTGTCTCAGAATGACCTCCAGACCCCCGAGGAAAAGAGCCTAGCTCGGAGCTCGGAGGAGAAGCTATCCTTGACGGAGGGACTCTGCCACCTCGGCCAAGCTCATGACGAATTACCAGACGGGACTTGTCGTTTCAAACTTGTGCTCGGGACAGCTAAGGATACTGCTCTGCTGATTCTTCAAGATCCTGCTGGAAAGGACGACATTCAGGCCACTAGTGATTCAGAACTATCTGTCTCGGAATTACTGAAGCTTCTTACCAGTCGCTTCGTGGATGGCACGAAGATAGTGCCGTTTTTGTCACAGCTATTTGATCCAGCAACAGATGAGACCATGAGAGCAACAAGACCATCAAGACAATTACCTTGGCTGGATTCTTCTGTCGATGGGATCAAAAGAGTAGCCGGTTCATTTCTCGTTTCCATGAAGTACTTGGGCGCAGCATCGAGACTCTACAAGCTCCTACCAGGAGCACCGGTAGCTTTGCGCATGATTGGACAAAAGATGCTCTTCAACTCAAAGTTGATGCACAACTCATTCTCTGTTCTGCAAGGGGGTCCTGACAACATCTTCGAGCCTTTCAGCCTTGACCGCGCTGAGTCTCTGGCATGCGTGTCGGCTTTTCACACAGGGACAATGAAAATGACAGGCTCTAGCTTTGATAACGTCTTCGCAGTCTCGATCGGCAACTCCATCTATACATCCTCCGCCATCCTCTGCGACCCGTACGACCGTTGTGTGGACTTCGAGCTCACCCGCATCGTGGGCAATGTTGGCCGAGCCGGAGTGGCGGTAATCATCCCGCCGTCAGATCCACGGATGTCCAAGCCCGAGATTGAGAAGTGGAATGTCATCAACCACGCTCAGTTTGACTCGACTTGTGCAGACTATCTTCAGGAGACAAGTTTGCATCTTTCTTTCACCGGGTATGAACAACCCCTACACAGCGCTGTCAAACATGGGCATCGGGACGTGGAGGCCCAATATATGGAAGCGGTGGTGTCTGTTTACAATGGTAAGGCATGGGTCGCCGACCTGGATATCCTGAAGGGTCTGGATGGCGAGCGTGTTGCCCGATGGAAGCTCCCACGCTGCTGTGAGCATGACAAAAAGTGCGAGGTGCAGTGGACCTCTCTTGATACATGGGACGAACTGATTGATGCGCCGAGTGATATCAGCATCGTGAGGGCCCACGGTAATTCACTGGCCAGGCTGGCTGCCGCAATCGTGGCTATACAGAAAAAAGTTCATCGTTGTATCGTGCTTCCCACGCAAGGAGCATGCTACGAATGCGTCGGAGATTCCTTGAAGGACAGTGCTGGGATGCAAATTGTCTTAGTCTGCTAGAACCTTGGAAGTTCCTTTCACATCTCCTTCGAAACTGCTTTAATTGAATGAACGAAATTGAAGTGCATTGGAAAGCACCCACTCGAGATCGGCTCCGACAAAGGTAAAACATTGCACACCAGTGTCTTACTTACCTTTCGCGTTTAACAATAATGACTTGGTCCTTCTTTGAAACGATTCTCTCTACTCTTTACGACACAACTTGAGACCAGATCACAACTCGTCGGAACCCTGCCGTCCTCCGCGACCGCTTCTCGTGAGTTGTTCTCGCGACATTTTTTGGCAAATACTGCGCCGTACGATCAATTCTCACCACTCTTTTGGTTCGACTCGTCAAGTTTACACCAAACATGAGGGAACCCCATGTGGTCAATCCACTTTACAGCAGAGCAGCTAGAGGATGTCCATCTAGACGACAACGCAAGGGTCGAAGACCAGCGCAAGTCTGCCGATCCACGAGATTCTACTCGTAAGACTTCATTGCCACTCTGTGCCTTTCCGCCTTGGCTCTCGTCATCTTGCCTTTTACGCGCCTAGGCAAGGCCAGCTTTCCAACAACGGTCACGGACCTATCGGCGCCGCACACAGACTTTGGTCTGAAAAAACATCAACTATGACGGCCCGGGAGAAGGGTCCACCTCAGTACGCCCTATCGGCCTGCCCAATGCTAAAGGCAAGCGGGTCTCCAGTTTGGCCATACAGCCGCGCACATTCTCACTTCAGGCTACCAGCTCCAGCAGCGCATAAGTGGCGGTCGTCCGCGGCCGGTATCAAAATCTTCCCACCGCAGGGGACCTCTGGTTACCAGCGAAAGTGAAAGTACCATGAGTGGATTGCGTGCTAGCCTGAGTTGAAAAGGGAACATGCAGTCGCAACGAGTTTGTACAACGATGGCGAGCAAGAGGATCGTTGAAGGATTTGAGGGTCCTGTGTGATATTTCTATGACAGCGATAAGCCAAGTGTTGGGAAGTAAGGACACGGGTGGTAATATCAGACACCACAATGGGTGCGAGAAATGTGCCTGTCAAGTCTATGACTATCAGACGCGTTACGGAAATGCAGGAAGAGGAGACGGGAGAGAATAGAGCCTTTGAAGTAAAGTGCTTGAACTAGTCCATTATCAGGTCTCTTCGAGGCATCGAGTGGGCCTTCTGATGTTTGGGCATGGCCCAGGAGCTGACGTTGACACGTCTAGGTTTCTTGACACTGCGTTATCCGCGATGTTAGCTTAATTTTATGTCCACGAGGATTGCCTGACTTTTAGAGTTGAAAAGAATTAATCACAGGATGCTCTCTAAGCGCGGTATGACCCTTTTAAAGCCAGGGATGTTGAATCGTGTTCAGCCACCTCGCTACGTATTATGGTCAAAACCTTAGCGTACGGCCGAAAAAGGATTTTCGCTTTTTGAAATCATTGTCGATGGGTGCATGTAGATATTCCTATGTACTATCTATAAGAATGGTGGACATCCTGCCATGGGTTCCAGTGGGGGAAAGGCCGTTGGAGAGACTAAGTAGGAATTGCGGCGGCAGACTATGGGTAAGAAAGCAGTGGTGTGTAACCATTTAGTTCCTTTGCCCTTGGGTTGTAGGGTACGATTATTTCACGGTTGCTTAGCGAAGGTCAAGAATGTTTCTGAACAGGACTATATTATGTAGATCGGTGGTGAACAAGTATGCAGCTCGGTCCCTATCTGACCATGATATAAATATTCGCGCTCGCGCTTGTCAATCGGAACAAAAGTATGCCTGACGAAGAACTGTTGTACACCGCACATACTGGGAGCGAAACCTTATTATATTACAGCGAGTAGGCTCTCATATCGTCTACAGAGACTTTGTCACTTATCAACTCATGAATGCCACGGAAGTTGCCCATTTCCCCCCACCGCTTCATGAGAGAATCTCTTGATCGCACAGCGTCCGTGTTGCCATCATGTAGAGGCTACAATAAAAACTCCAGCTGATCTGTCAGAGAGATCTTTTCTTGACTTTGCGCCTTCTAATTTGACGTCTTAGTTGGGCCGGTGTGCACGTACGCTCCTCTTGCTACTTCTGGTAATTTTCGAGACGATTAAGAAAATCTTCCGTAGTACCGAGGTTGTACTTGTGGGGCCTGACGACCCCACTGTGGCAGCAATGGGGCATCAATCTTGGAAAATTCCAGGAAACGATGCATGCTGCCTGGCAGGTAAAGGGGAGGGGGAGGGGCGGCTGCCCTCATCAATGATGCTTATGGGCTGTGGACTGTGCAAGTGGAATGCAATCAACAGCACTGTAGCCCAAGTACTGTACCGACATCGGGCCGGAAGGGCGATTCACCACGCAAGTCTTGAGGAAGTGAGAAGAGGGGGGGCGGGGGTTGGACAAGAACCTGTCACTCTGAAAACCTGTCGCCTGCAGGCTGACATCGATTGGTGTAGGACAAGAGAAGACAGATGCAGGTTCTCCGGATCTCAAAGGTCTTGGCGATGGATAGAGACGGAGGAGCAAGGTCCTATAAGATCAAGATGCACGACTCAAGACACCCGTAATTTCCATAACCCCTCCCCCTCCCCCCCCCCAAAAAGAACAAGAACATACCTAAGAAAATGCTTCTTCTGCCCTGTCTCTCGCCACAGCCTTGACCAGGGTCAGGCCCCTTACGCAACACAATCAGCGTATCGACGTGACTGGGGTGGGAACATCGAAGTTTTCGTGGGAACTTTGGTTTTAGCGATGCGGGATGCGATGGATTGGTGTTCCCTAGAAAACATTAGTTGCCGCAAGCCAAGGATTGGGACTAATATTTTGACACATCTCTTTCATTATTCCTGATTAGTATTTGTTATATTTCTCTTATTTGGATTTCTTTTTTTTTGCTTTCTTCCTACTGGCAGAGAAAGAGACAGTGCGCGCGCGAGCGAGCAAGAGAGAAAAGAGAGATGACACTCGACGTCAGGAGCCTGGACTACAAGCCAATACAGCTTGATGACAGAGAAATCCGGCTGCTGGAGATCCAGATGGGCCGGGACATCAATGACCCTGTCGTGAGCCGCATGGTCAACGTCAAGGTCACCAAGGACCTCGAATTTATCGGCCTCTGCGCGCTCCTGCGAGACTCTGACGACAACGACACCGAGCACATTTGGGTCAACGCCAGCAGAGTAACAGTTTCCAAGACACTTGGCCAGGCCCTGCGGCATGTGCGCGCCCTGTTCCTGCGGGAGAAGGCCTCGCTGTACCAGACCTCGTCAAATGACAGCTCCTCGTCAGGCACCCGGCCGTGTTCGCCCTCCTCCCCGCGCCGCACCTCCTCCTCCACCAAGACAAAGAAGCCGCCTGCGTGGCTGCGACACGTCCTCCGTGGCTTCCGGTCCATCCTGCCAGACGAGGCCAACCAGGCCGCCCGCCAGGTGCCCCTGCGCGTCTGGCTGGACTGCATCTGCATCAACCTCCGGGACCCGGCCGAGGCAGAGCAGCGGCGCGCCCACCTGACGCTGGCCTACGAGTCGGCCAAGATCACCGTCGGCTGGCTGGGGCTCAAGGACGAGACCTCCGACATGGGCATCAGCACGCTGCGGCGCCTCGAGACCCTGTTGCCGCCCAACTTTGGCGACCCTCAGGACAAGATCGACCACCCGGAGAACTACTCGCCCATCATGAAGTGGCTGGCGCCGTTCGGGCCCGTCTGCACCGAGGACGTCAAGGTCAATGGGGGGGCGGACAAGGGCCCGCTGTACACGGCCATCATGAGCTTCGCAAACAGGCCGTTCTTCAAGCGCCAGTGGATTGTCGAGGAGCTGACCCTCTCCGCGTTTCCTGCGTTTCTCCTGGGTGACGAGATCATCTCGTGGCAGCAGATGTTGACTTGGAACAGGACCGATAGTGAGTTCTCCTCTTCCCCGTCCCATCGAGGGGTTTCTTCTTGTTCTTTCTCTTCTCATCGACTTTATTCCTCTCCTTTTGCACACATCTCGGAAACAGCATGCCAATGTAATCATCTAAATAATGCTTGTCGGGACTTTGTTTTTTGTTTTGTTTTTTTGTCTATGACTAACATGACTGTACTCGCCGAAGTCGAATTCGAAAAAGCCGGGGCGCAAGGGATCTGCAAAGAGTTCCTCGAGGCCATCAGGGTCATGCCCAAGATGGACATTGCCGTGGCGTTCACCCTGCTGGATGCCTATGACCGCAGACGGGGTCGGTATATTGCGAGGGATCTCATGAACATGACGCCGTCGTCGTCACTCTCGACGAACAACAGCTACGGGGATCCGCCGCCACGACCAAATACTTCGCGAGCTGATTATAGATGAGAGGAAGAAACCGGTATGCGATGCCACATCATGGTCTCTTCCGACTTTGCCAGAAAGGAAACAGGGGTTGTCCAATGGGCGTCGAAAGACTTTCAGACAGGCAGGAGGAAGAGGGACCTGCGTGGTTTTGAGGGAGGGTTTTTACTCACTCCCCAAGGTTTATGAGCGAATGAAACTTGCTTGAGGGAGTGCATTATAGAGCTCCCAGCGGGGTACACTTTGATCTGAGCGATGGTGGCACGGCCTTTCAAAAACTAGAACGCATGATATCCAGATACCAATGCATAATTGACGGAGTATTTTGGGTCTCATCTCCCCAAATCCTCATTGGCCCGTCTCCTATAGTAAAGCTACAGTGGTCCGTCATGTCGATATCGTATGACCATCGGAGGTAATGATCTTCCTGTTGTAGGTTTCCCAACCTTGAGCAGCCCGGCGGCACACACCAACGACGACCGGGAATGTAAAAGGATTGATACGACGATATCTTGCAAAAATACAGACCCAAGTACGACTCAATATGCTCACTCTCCCCCCTCCCCCCTTCTCTCTCTGATCAAAGTGATTCCCAAAATTAGCACTCTTAAAAAAATAAAAAAAAATAAAGTGCACTGCCGTGCCCTTGAACCGAAACCACCGACCACGACATGGGTTCGAACAGGCCTGGAAAATATCTTTTTCCCGCAATCCCCGCCGTATCTTATTTCGCCCCTGAAAATCTATCCTTACTATGGCCACAAGCAGTTACGGGAATGGTCCGCAAACTATGCATTTCGCCTGGAGCAGCGTGCGTGTGTGATGTCCTTTTTGGGAGGTTTATCTACGCTGAAGAAATCCACATATGAGATAGGATTGATTAGGCTGGAATTGTGGGATGGGTGTGGTCGCAGTTGATTGATGCCTGAAGAAAGGACAGAAAAATAAGCTCAACATTATGTAGATCACGACGTCAGGCCGGTGTCGAGATCGTCCAGTAGGGAGGTTGCCGTTAAATCGTGTAGGGGCTTTTCCCATGGGTGGGCTTCGTGGATACTGGTAGGTGATACTGTGTGCGTCTGTAGTAAGTACTTTCGAGAACAGCGAGATCTAACAGCCAGAGTACTGTTCATTTTGTTTGAATTTCTTTTTATTATGGGTATCATGATATTACATCAACCATAGAAGCTTGCGCCGCCTCGTTAATTTGGGTGCTAATACTGGCTATAGGCCCCCGACTCTTATTTTTGTTCGGGGACGCCACTCTCTCTTGTTTCCCGTCTCTTGTTTCTCTCTCTTCTTACATGCACAATGGCATTTTCGAGGGCTTCACACACATTTACATCTTCTCGTCGAGCTTCTCGTCGGCGGCGGTGGCAGCAGCAGCCTTAGCCTGGGAGCTCTTGGTCCAGCGGCCAGCGAAGAAGTTGGCAGTGCTCCTGGTGACATTGTGGACGTTCTCGGCCACAATCTCGCGAGTGGACCTCTCGAAGAGCAGGTCAATCTCCTCGAGGGTCTTGTCCTTGGTCTCGGGCATGAACAGCAGCTGGTAGAACCAGCCGAGGACGGCGATGCCGCCGTAGAAACCAAGGGAGAGACCGGTGCGGGTCATGGCATCCTGCATGGCGGAGAAGTTGTAGGTGACGATGAAGGAAGCAAGGAAGAGGAGGGCGTCGGAGGTGACCATGCCGTAGGAGCGCAGGTAGGTCGGGTAGACCTCGGAGGGGATGACCCAGGTCAGACAGGCGTAGCATCCAAAGAAGCCCATGTAGAGGATGAGACCGATGAGGTAGCAGGCCTCGGCGCCGGCCAGGTTGGTGTCGAGAGGGATGTGATACGAGACACCAATGATGACCAGACCAACAAAGAAGCCCGGAAGCATGGCGTTAGCCCAGAAGCGGCGGCCAAACTTCTCCATGAGGAAGATGGCGGGGATGGTGCCGATGAGGAGGGAACCGCCGCCGACCAGGGACATGTAGTTGGACTGCTCGTCGTTGAAGCCGATCTGGTTCATGAGGGTGCTCATGTAGTACATGATGGCGTTCACTCCGGTCAGCTGGCCGAGCAGGATCATGATGTTGGCGTAGATGAGGGCGCGGCGGCAGCGGGGCACGGTGAAGAAGTCGAGCCAGGGGAAGCGCTTGTTGACGGCGCTCTCGTTGACGACGGTGTGCTCGTGCTGGACCGAGGCCTTCATGACGAAGAACTCCTCCCTGGCGTCGGCGTGCTCGACGCCACGGATGCGCTTCCACACCCTGAAGGCCTCGAGGGTCTTGCCCTTGTGCATGAGGAAACGGGGCGACTCGGGCAGGAAGAGCATGCCGACGAACATGATGGTCGAGAAGACGAGCGAGGAGCCGAGGATGTAGCGCCAGTTTCCGGGCACCTTGAGGAACATGGCGGCCACGGCGTAGCCAAGAACCTCACCGAGGGCGATGTTGAACTGGTAGAGCGACACCAAGTTGCCTCGCATCCTGCGCTCGACAGTCTCGGCCACGTAGACGGGGACGGTACCGCCCTCCAGACCGACACCAATACCAAGAATCACACGAGCAGCAACAATCATGCCTACGTACAGTCAGTAACTTTGGTCCTTTTTTTCTTTTCCAGCTTCACATGACAAGAAGATAATAAAAAAAAGGAGAACTTACCAAAGTTTATGGAACCAGCTTCGAGCGCAGCGCCGATAGTGTACAGAACGGTAGAGATGATGATGGCCCAGCGTCTGCCAAACGACTCGTTGCAAGGTCCAAGAATCAGAGCGCCGCCAACGGCTCCCAGAGGCATGGCAGAGTTCACCAGACTGTTCTGGCGGGTGGACAGGCCGAGATCCGCAGGGAGGTACAGGTTGGCGCCCGAGATGAGGGACTGGTCGAGACCAGACAGCAGACCACCCATGGAGGCGAAGGCGACGATGACCCAGGTGAAGTGCCTGGGGTCCTTGAACTGCAGGTGGAAGAAGCCCGTCTTCAGGCCACCAGAAGCCTCGAGCTCCGTCTCCATCTCGGCGATGAAGGCGTCGATCTCGTAGCCTCCAGCGTTGGCCACGGCCATAGCCTGCCTCTCGTCCATGGCGGGGATGCCATCAGCCTTGACCGGGTTCTCGATCTGGGCCTCCTTGAGCTTTTTGCCCTGGGTGTTGGGGCTGGTAGTTGGTGCCACCGGTGTTACCGCGTCAGCCATGATGAGCGGCGGCTATTGTCGAGTTTTGTTTTGTGTATATTGGTAAAGATAAGTCGTTTGGCCCTCAATTCAAATCTGTGGATGAAGTGGGCAGAGCAGGTTTGTTAAGAGAGAGAGGGGGGGGTATGAAGGGGGAGAGAAGGGAGAAGAAGGAGATAGAGGCAAGGATGAGAGAATCACTACTACCCTGGGATGAAGCGTGAAGAAGAGGATTGTAGCCAGTATTTATGATTCCTTGTTGATCGTGTCATGTCGTCGAGGCCAGATCGGACACTAAACGATGGAACTTTTTTTTTTCTCTCACATTTTTTTTTATTAAACTTCGTCCATTTCCTATACTCGTCTCTCGCCCTCCGCCTCTCCTCTCCCCCGTCTCGCGAAACCTCATCAGTTAGCTCAAAATCGTATGGTGTGGAGAGAGACCCCATATTGGAACAGGGCCGAAAGTTTTCCACCGGGGTCCCCAGGGGGTTTCTGCGATAATCTAGCTGCATCAACAGGAGAAAAGCGGATTGACTTTTTCTCTGGTGCCCCAAGTTCGCTGTTTTGCTCGCCATTTACCCCGGATCATGGGACCTGTCGATCATATGTCGGCTCACGTAACTCTCTTCTGATGTTGTTCTCTGTTAGCTGTTGAGAGAATTATGGGAATGACAATAGCGTTTGGTTACCCCTCCCTGCCCCCCCCCCCTCGTAGCGGCCGAGGATATGTGCGTTGCGTCTGGGGTGCATCGAAGGGGGGTGCCATCGATCGGTATGCCGGATTCCGGATCGCAAGACATTGATGCTCGGCCCTGCCATTCAGGAAATCCTCGCCGATCCTGACTCGCTCTAGTCTTGTCAATCTTTTCGCCATCCTGTGATAGTATTATAGCATAGTAGTGCTATGTAGTTTCATAGTATGGCCAATCTGTATTAGGCGAGATGAAATTAAAGAGAAAATCAAGGAGATAAAAACGGTACGGCTCGGGAGTACTACTATGCTATGGGCATAGTCAGCATAGTTGACAGGCTCAGCAGACGTCATCTTGTAAAACGAAGGAAAAAAAGACTGGGCACTACAACATACACGGTTCTGTAGTGCCAAACGGGAAAAGATGAAGGGCTGGTGGGACCCAGTCAGTCAACTGTGTGCCATTGTCCCTTTTCTTCAACCCGTCTCTTTGTCTCCCATTCTCCAAGACCCCCACAGCATCTGGAGCGTCTTGCCCGGTTTCTTCCTTTGCGAGATCCTGGGCGTGCCCAGTTTTCTCCAGAACCAGACCTACAACGACAGGCGAGCTCCACCTCCAGAAAAAGATGTGGCACTGTAAGTGGTTCGAGTGGAGAAATCCCCAGACAGACGAGAAAGGTGACAATCAAAGAGAGACAAAAAAGGGTGTGAAGTCGTCTTCCCCAAACCACCACCACACCACAACGGACGCACCGTGAAAGCATTGTGCAGCCTACTCAACAACCACACAAGACGAAGGACGAAGCAATGCGGCTCAACGGGTGGTACCACACAATGAGGAAAGCCAAGCCAGGTCAGATCCTCTTCGCCAAGGCTGTAGCACGTAACACCGGTGCTGTCGTACCTTTCTCCAACCCAGCGTTGCACAGTAGACGAACAGGGGGGGGGGCTGGAAGAGTATTCATCCACACCAAAAGGAAAGAGTTAAAGCGATCAAACCACTACAGGCTCTGACTCGCTTCCTACCATGGGTCCCCACTGGCTGCTGGAGCGTCACGCCGAGGAGACACCGGGGCTAGCGTCACCACGGGCGTCGCCGAGGCCACGCGCCACTGACGGGTACCTGTCGACCTAATGCGGGAGAACGACGCCGTCTGTGGTGGCAAACGGTCTGGCGCATTGATAGCACCCGGCCGGTGTGAGAGAGTGTGAAAGAGAAGTGTGTGTAAGTGGTGTGTGCAGGTGTGTGGTTGAAAGAAGGTTTGGTGACCACTTAGTCCAAGGGATTTCAACACCCTCCCCTTGGGTCAGAAAACAATAATCAGACGCAGACAGACAAAAAGAGAATCCTCACCGAGACGATTTGGAGTCACAGCACACACATACCTTCGACTTTAGATGTTCATATTGGCGAGGGTTGTCCCTAGTGGGACACACCTTTGCATTTCACCGTGCTGAGGCGAGGGATCTTTCTCTCCCATTCCCCCACACTACTTGTAGCGTAGGAAGAGAAGAGGGATGATGAGGAAGAGAAACAATTCTCGCGGTTTTCTTGCATCCACGACAGAAACGGCGGCTTGCCTTTTATAGCAACAGCCTGTATAGTCCCGGCACCGCGAACGGCTCACCCGTGGGCTGGGGCTTGGAAACTACTCCTCTCTGTTTCTCCTCCTTCTTTTTTACTCTCCCTATCATTCTTCCCCAGACTTGTTTTCCCCCGGCATTCTGGGCCCTTGGAACCCCACTGGCCTTGACCTCCTCACACGGGTTGCTGCCATACCCCAGCATCCGGCGGCGCCATGCTGCCCAGCGACGGGCACCACCGGGGATGGGGGGAGGGGGCTGTTTATTCCCTATTGTGTACATACCATGTACGTACTATCGTTGTCTAGATAATTAACCGGCGCAACAGGCTGGCAGATTGTTTGGCCGGGTCCCCTGCGAGTCTGGACCTTTGGGTACGTACATGGTATAGTTACCCTGCTGGTTGGCTGGCTGGTTGGCCATGGATATGCCGACCGCTACCCTTTTTTGCGCTGTGCGCTTGGTGATTGTGTGGTGCTTTGGTGTCTTGTACCCTGGCAGGCTGTGCATAGCTTCCTCGTGCATGCCGTACGCGGAATTCAGCTCTACAAAATTGTGGTTTGTTTTGGGTGGTTTTCTTTTGCGCATCTCGGCCTCGTCGTGTATGCTATCATCCTGGGGCTCTACCTCTTTGTCGAGCAGGGACATCGTGAGACCTTCCTTTGAGATATTGAGTGGGTAGAGCCGCTTGGAAGAAGTCGCGGAAGTTTTTAAATCTATGGATAAGATATCTTCCGCCGCCAGCATTCTCAGCATGTCAAAGTTGAGTATCCTCCTTTTATCACCTCGCTCCTAGGACTCTCACTACTATCGGAGCCCCTTGCGTTTATGAACCATCATTTTCATGATCCCAGCCCAGAGTTACCTTGACAGCCACCTCCTCAGGAGATCGAGAAGAGCGCCGTGGTTCACGTTCAAAAGTCTATCCTCCGATGTCCATTTGTCGACTGGGCCACTCAAGAATATTTCTTATTGTGTATTCGTGGAAGCCCTCTTCTCTTTCACCCATCTTGGCCCCGTCATGTTGCAATGCTCAAACAGTCGTCCAACCGGCCATTCCTGTGCTCAGCTCCAAAGTACCAACATGATCTCTGCTTCTTTCCTTTTTTGAAGAGAGCTCTTCAAATATATCCGTCGTATTACTATAGCTTCGGGTTGCTTATTTGGCAATGTATCAAGACCCAGACTTGGTTTTTTGTGCCAACCCACTGCTTTTCACTGCCACCATCTAAAGTACGAATCCTTGGCTTTTGGTAGCAAAACAGGCCCTTCCGTCGAAGTATAGGCTCTGGACCTGATGGGATCCCCAGGGATGAAGGTTTTGTCCCTCGAATTCCGGCATCAGCTCAAGGCAAGCAGCGCCTGCCTCAGTAGTGTACGCCGCCAGATTCTTGGGGCCTCTCTGCTGATAATCAATAGTTACATCGATAAACTTGAGGTCAATCCTACTCAGACTTGGACATGGTCTGCCCTGAGTATCTCCTATGATCCAGACGGACACCCTCAAGTCAGTCTGTGCTGCTCAGCAGGAGCACGGCTGCACTCCCAACAGCCTTTTTGCCATCCCGCTTCAAAAGCCGTATCAGTGCACCATTTAAACATACTATCTGGTATCGATTTACCAGTTTAGTATGAGGATGAAACTATGCATCTGCAGGACTCGTCACCTTCACTGATACCTCCCTCATTTTGACTGTTGAAGTTTCATCTCGCTCTATGTATTGGAAAGCGTGAATCGCCTTCTGGGCAGGGTCACTGGCAATGTACATAGATCTCTCCAGGGCTTCGAAATGATTATCATCTCTTCATTCTTTTTGATCCAAGAGAACCAAGTTTTTGCGCTTGTAACTCTTGTTATGCACCAGCAAAAACGTACTGGGGCAAAGTGACAACCTTGTGGACTGCTAGAATGTAGCCAATCATTATCCTCACATCATTGTTCCACAGCTTGCAAGAGTGGCAACAAAGAGAGCAAGCGCATGTCATGTTCCAGGTTGTCAATATGGCTGGCTGTTTCATAGTGCAAGCTCAGACTTGAATAGTAAGCATTTTGCAGCATATACAGCGGACCAATGATGAGGCTGATTGCTCGTAATAATTGATTTATTTGTCTGCATATTCTTTCGCTTGTCATAGAGACTTGCACAAGTGTACCTGCAGGTTTGCCATACTGTCTGTGTGAAGAGTCATTGGAAACTTCTCTGCCAATCACGTCACATTCTGCATGCTTTGCTTATCCATGTCTTTTCGATGACAAGCGGGATGAATGACCATTACATCTACATTCACTACCAGAAAGGCGACTGTGATGCCCGGGCTCGGATGCTACAGATTGTTCAGCAATCACAGAACCTTGAGGTAACAACAGGTTTCTCAAGAGTCAGACTCTGTCCCTGTAGTCCAGGAGGTACCTGGAAAATGGAGAAATATCATGGCAACACCAAATGGCGGAAGTACATCTCACGCTTTGGCCATGATCGGTCCACATTACGAAGTAGTGATTGGCCAGTTTGCAGGTCTTGGGTTGTCAAACTCAGAAAACCTTACTAGGTCATAGTAAACGTGGAGGCTGGAATCATCTATTGGATGCTCGGTCAAATCTCCTAGCACCTCATGCAGTCCTCCTGCACCTCGGGATCATGACAAACTGGTTGGGCATGTGCCTCAACACTCCATCCCTCGGTTACATCTGCGGCCGTAGTCCAAATCCTGAAAGATCGCGGGTCTCACAGCATTTCTATCTCAATCAAGTATCGGTTTGTCGACAGGCACTGGAGGTTGCTCGAAACACGAAAGTTTAGTTTCGTACCATAGTACTTGCCATCTGCATTGATGGATTACCTTGTTGCAGGAGAGATCATCGACCAGCAGCGTTGGTACTGTAGTAGGGGCAAGGCGGGTGCTAAAAATATCACAGCGGCAGAGCGGCTTAGCTTCAGAGCAGGTGACGAAGTCTCTCCCCAGGTGCCAGCCACACGACAGGCCACGCAACTTTTTAGCGGGGTGAGACCCTGCTCTGTTCCTGGATTGACTGCCCAAGCGGGGCCGCCCAAACGCTGTGTCGACCACTGCCGACCACTGAACACGGGCTGAGCCCCAAGCCACAAGACATTTCCCCGCCAACCTTTGCAGCGTGACAGGTCAGGACCAGGGCAACTCCATTCCACAGGTCACCGTCCACTGTAACTTGTCCTGGGCACCGCGCGTCACCCCCCCCATGGAAACAGCCAAGATTTCCTGGTCGTGCATAGCCACGGTCGTCTGGTTTATGACCGTTCTTTAGCCTTCGATTCTCTCATTTCCTCCCTGATTATTTTTCTCCTTCTTTTCTCTTGTAACACAATTGCTACGACGACACGATTTTCTATCGCATACACTCGTTCCTCGCCCCATAACAGCGAATCCCTCTACACACCTGCGCACGACAACGACCAGTCGAGGTACACGAAACCACATCACACTTGGAGCACACGTCTATCGTACTCGAGACGACAGCCACTTGTGGGACCAAAGACAGGGATCACAAAGAGTGTGGGAGAAGGGAACAACAAACCAAACCAAAACCCAACCATACCGCAAGAGCCCTTCGAGGCGAAAGCAGCCACTACGATGGCCCCAACCATACCTACCGCCGAAGCCCTCCGTGGGCTCGACATCCCTCGAACCCCCAATGCCGCCATATTGTCGGCAGCGAAGCGCACGCTCGCCGAGGCAGCACCCCGTGCCCTCCGCGCTGCCGGGCCAACAATCGTCTTCCGACGGGCCAGCCTGGCGCTGACGTCGGACGCGCAGCGCATCACGGTGGGCGTCTTTTGCGGCTACTTCCTCGCCATCGTGATCCTGTGGTACTTCCCCGTGCGGTTCGTGCGGGCGCTCCTCAAGCCGTTCAAGCTGCAGGCGGTGGCGTTCCACGAGCTGGGCCACGCGATCGCCTGCAAGCTCACGTGCGGGCGGGTGCACCACATCACGCTCGACATCAACGAGGGCGGCGCGACGCAGATGAGCGGCGGGCTGGGCGCCGTCACCTACCCGGCCGGGTATCTGGGCAGCTCGCTGGTCGGGTCGCTGATGATCTTTTGCGGGTTCGACATTGTGGCCAGCAAGGTTGCGAGCCTGGTGATTGGCGTTCTGTTCCTGTTGTTGCTGTGGTGGGGCGTTGTGCGGGCGATGAACGTGCAGCTGAAGGAGGGCGAGAAGAGGTGGATCGCTCCCGTCATCATCTTGTTCAACACCGGTCTCCTCGTGGCTTGTTGGTTCATTGCGGACTCCGAGGCCCTGCGCTTCTATGTGGTGAGTAGGCCTCTTGAAAAAAGAGTTTTGCTTGCCCCTTCTTCTCTCTGATGGGTTTCCTTGATGACTGACTTTGACGTCGCCGCTATAGCTCTTTGTCGGTACCCTGACGGCCACGTACAGTGTTTGGGACATTTTTGATGACTGCATCAGGCGGGATGTCGAGGGGTCTGATTCGCATCAGATGGCCAGGAACGCCAGGGAGAGCGGCCTGTGTATGTGCTTCTGCGTCAGTAACGGCAGGGTGCTGGGAATCATCTGGTGGTTCATATCACTGGGGCTCATCGTCGCCGCGATTATCTGCGGCATCCTTGCGTTCCCGGAGTCTGAGTCGACGCAGAGGACGAACTCGGACAACTTTATCGATGCGACGTCTTGAGGGAAGGGAAGGAGGGAATATCTTCTTGGGGATCTGCTTCGTTGATAGAGATGTCACGTCTCTGTCTAGTGTGTGGAGGCGCTGTTGACAAACTCTGAGGCTCAGAATGCTAAAGTGCTGGGTTGGAGGGTGAGGTGGTGACCGTTGTACGGCACCACCTTTTTGTTTTGGTTTTGTCACTCTTATTCGCCGAGATTCTTGCTCTGTATGATACCCACAACTGAATAATGCGTTTCTACCTTCATTTTCTGTTCACAATTCTCGAGTGTTGTTGGACAAACAAGACATGATAAACGACTCAGACGGACCGCATCCGGATCCCGGCCATGCAAGACGGGATGAGTGGAGCAAACGTTTGGTCTCCGGGCGGAGCTTGCTACGGTTGCCCATATTAATAGATGGTAATCTGTTATCTTTCTTTCCTTCTTTTCTTCCTCTTCCTACTCTTTTTTCTTGTGAGACATCAAGAGACGCATCAAGGTAGGTCTGCAGATGTGCTCCACGGCCTAGGGGGCTTCTATCATTCATCAGGGCACATTGGCATCACCACCAGGCATGGGTATCATGTATGATGAGATCATCTGGTACCGTGTGAGAAGCACTGGCAATCTACACTGTAAAATGTCCAAATGTCCTGGTCAACTTGGCATGTGAATCGGGGGTGCGGTGGCACACACAGAATACCAGGTCAAGTTGCACAGACACCAATTACACTGGGGTATTTCTCAAACCCTCCAGGGGACAAAAGATGAGGCTGAGTTGTCGCATTGCATTTCCACATTACCTCTAGTCTTGTGTCGCATGAATTGTGCAAATTCAGCCTACTCTGGAATGCAATCAGTTGTTTCGACTTTATGGTGCATGTACTGAATTTCAGTATAGTCCATACCATACAGAATACACATGCTATGATGATGCTAGTGCTTAATGGAGAAGGTCCCTCGGCTTTTCAAGGGTCACCCCTCTTGGCAAGGCGGCCATGTCGACCTCTTGGAACAATTGAACCAACCATAGTGCTGCTGTGTATGTCTAGCCCATCTCTCATTTGCACCTACCATGCGCTTGCTACCGCTACGGTAGATTGAAGGCCGCAGCGCAACAACTCAAGCACCGTCCATCACCTTTTTCTTTTCCCTCCTCCTCCTCATCACCATCCTCCTCTTGGCAGTATTCCCGACTGCAACACCTACCTTCCTGTTTGCATCTAAGCTCTCTCTGCACCCAGTTCTGAGATGCTGCTTCGAGTGCTGTGGTAATGGTTGGAAGCCATTCTTGCACAACACAACGACAAATCAGGTACTGCAGTCTGCATCCTGCATCATTGCATTCTTAGCTGCATAGTTGGAGAGCGCGTGCCCCTGTGCAGTCAATTGCATGTCATCATGGTGAGTCTGGCCCCATGGCAAAGAAGCCGTCAGCGACACCATTCACTTTCAGACCCACCAACGACGACGCGATGCGCAATGACAAGATGAATTGCTCACCAGTGACCGTGCAGGTCTCCCGACCGGCGAGGATCTTCTTTGCCGCGCTGGTGACGGCATTGCTGATCTACTACCACTCGACCATCCTGAGCCTGTCAGGCCTCCACTGGGAGTCCCAGGGCGACTCGACAACCGTTATTCAGGTGCCCATAGCAATACCACCGTCGAGCGGCAACAAGGACGAGAGCACGACATCGGAGGAGGATGGCACCTTCAACGAGATCAAGTACCCCTTCCAGGAAGACCTCGTCCAGTACCGGCAGCCGCGGTTTGACGTGGCCAAGCTGAAAAAGTACGCCCCTCACAACGACCACGGCGCCGGCCAGTTCGCCTTCGCTACCTACCTCTCCACGCGCAACAACTCCATCCACGACCCCTACTTCCTCTCTGCCCAGCAGCTTGTCTACCGCCTGCTCTGGGATCCCGCCTCGCGCTCCGCCTTCCACCCCGTCGTCGTCTTCGTCGCCCCCTTCATCCCCGACGAGCAGCGCGACATCCTCCAGGCCCAGGGTGCCATCGTGCGCGAGCTTGAGCTCGTCCCGTGGGACCCACCGCCGAGCGAGGACGGCAGCATGTTCCCCTTTGCACGCTGGAAGGACCTGTTCAGCAAGCTCAACATCTGGGGCGAGACCGACTTCTCCAGGTTCGTCTTTCTCGACCTGGACGCTTTCCCCGTCCAAAATATCGACGGCATCTTCGAGGAGAGCGTCGCGCCCCGTCGGCACTGCAAGCCGGAACTCCTCCCACCCGAGGACAAGCCTCACCAGGCCGACATATGCGACTACGTCTGGGCCGGCCAGGGTCTAGGCGACGAGGTCAACGTCGGCGTCGTCGTGCTGGAGCCCAACCGCTACATGCACCAGCGCCTGCTACGCGAGAGCCAAGATACTTCCAAGTTTGACAATAAAATGGCCGAGCAGGCCTTCCTCAACTATGCCTTCCGCGCCACCGGGCCATTTCCTCCTACCGTCTTCGGCAGGGAGTGGAACGGCTTCTACCCCAAGGAGGAAGAGAAGGGCCTGCTGAAGATCGTTCACGAGAAGCTCTGGATCGTCGGGGACGAGGTCCCGTGGATCAGCAACATCTTCCGCGACGGCTGGGACGACATCCTGAAGTTGTACGAGAGCCCCCAGTTCCAGGTGCTCAGGGAGCAAGACGGGCCTGTGAAGGCGGCATGGTTCATGTAGGTCGGGCCAGGGGCTAGTCCGCGGTCTGTAAACCTACATTTGTTTTTCTTTACACTTTTCGGATTGGTCATTTCAGGATACAGGGTGGGTGGTGGCAACCTGTACAGTGATGGCCCGGGGCGTTTGGCGCAGAAGGGTCGGACGCTCATCAGTACGATAAGAAATCACAACGAGGGAGCCCTGCGCAGTCTGACGTTGAGGTACATGCGCATCTGCATAAAGGAGTGGCTACAGCAGCTTACGATGGAACCATCTGCTGTGGGCAGAGGTGGAAGGAGGAGGCCAATACGCCTGATAGGGACCTCTTTGTCGTTGTAGCAAGAGATGGAGCGAGGCCAAGAAAGTCTCGACGATATGTGGCATGTACGATCAATCAGCAGCATTTGTGAGCCATTCGGACCCTCACACACACACACACACCCTCTTTACTGGCGCACCAAAAGATGTTCGGAATTGTCTCGGCTGGTCCTGCCAGCAACGTTGCGCCCCTGTAGCTTGGTACCGGATCCCAGAGAGGCAGGGAGGGCTTCAACCTGGACAATCACGATGCTCGGTCTGAATGGGAGTGACGGAGTTTCCTCTCTCTCCCTCTTAGAATCGTGGCACCACTTCTGTCGTTTCGCTATGACAAGGTTGTAACCTCGAGACACCTCCCTCCTCCCCCAGTGGGCCCCTCCCTTTTACAAATTGAGCTCCGATCTAGAGAGCAGGATAGGGCGAGGGTACTAGCTAGCCCCGACGCCCTTCGCTGGCTCCAATCAACAGATCGAAGACGCATCGGAACGTCAGAGTGCTTCCATCCTAGCCGTGGGGACTGGTCTGATTAGCGAGCGACTTGCGTTAGACGGCGCGGGGAAGAGGAGTGATGCACGCTGTCACGCATTGGACCACTATCATCGCACTCTTGTGCGTGGGAACCAGGGAAAGAAGACAGATGTGGCTCGGTCATACATAGAACAGTCTATTGTGCTGAACCAAGGTTTTGAATGATAATCTCGGAATTTCACGGTGTGCAGACTAGACTACACTAGACTACTGAATCCTGAACGAAGCGGTTGCGGCGTTCTCTCCTGGCTGCTGACCATACACATCACGAGACATGAGTGATGGACCTTGGAAGGGGCCCAAGGAGGAGGCTAATGGAGTGCTAACCACGTCCTCGCGCGACGGCGGCACGACCGGTGAAACGAGGCGATCTAGAGGAGAAGAAGGAAAGGGGGTGGGGGTGTGTGTCAAATCCCAAATCAGCGAAGGACTTCATCGGGGTATGCAGCACGTCGTCACCACCAGGGCGGTGATTCCGGTGGCTTAGGGCGTCTTGGGTGCGTATACACACAGAGATGTGTGGATGCGCCTTTCGTTTCGACATACGGCGCTGTACCCCAAACCCCCACAAGCCTGGGAGTTGCATGTACCGTGGCATGCATGGCCTGTCTTGCGTCAGTTTGCAGTTGCTTAGTGCCTCTTTTTGTTTTGAGTAATTTAGAACGAGAGGATAGAGAAGCAGGAGAGCGAGGGCGCGAGAGAGAGACAGAGTCGACGACGACAGTGGGACCGCAATCGGTCAATACTACCTTGGGACACCTGCAGGACGTGGCGGGTCTGGCCGGGGAGGGAGAGAGGACGACCAGCTTACCTCCCCCAGCTTCGCCACGCACTCGGCTTTGCCACAGTTACATGGCGGAAACCGATGTCTCGCGCGTCGTCCGGCCTCTTGCATGAACCCTCAGCCCGATATGATCGAGGGGATTATGTCGTAGCATCCCTTTTTGATGTCTCGGTACTCGCGCCGCCGTCGTCGCTGTTGTGCTCGCGCCTTGGGCTGCATAGGATTTTGTCACTTTTTTGCTTCTTCTCTTTTACGACAAGTCTCTTCAGCGCTGCAAGGGCCGAGATGTGGAGGGGGAAAAAGTGCTACTGCTTGCAGCTGAAGGGTGTGGGTGTGTGCGTGCGTGTCCAGTCGGGTACCTGCGCTCAGCAGCACGATGACGTCCTGTCCTGCTGCTGTTCAAGACGTGGCACCGTCAGATGAGGCCTTGGACTGCCTCTGGTCCCGACTTTTTCCCTGCAGTGCCTTCGGTTTGGTATACTGCATAGGGCAACGCAGTCTCGTCGTCGTCGAGGAGAACAACAACGCCACGATAGTCACGCTGACGAACAAAGAAACCAGAGATGTGTGTTTATTGCACAGCCTGTTGAGGGAATGATCTCATGGTAGTCACATCAGAAATGTTTGACCCACAGTTGAAGCCCCGTCTCCCTCAACAGGGCTTACTACACACGTAAATGGGGGTGGCGAACTGAACAGCGGGTTTTTCGCCTTGGCTGCCCAGTCTTATAACCAATCTCATAACCAATCGACATAGGATGGTCCATTTGGGCAGCCAGGCAGTGTTCATCCCCCCCTCCCTCCCTCTTTATTCACACCTCATTAGGAAGATGCAGCGTCGATAGCGTGACAACGGCCCTTGAAAGGGTTGTGAAGAGTTCTCACCCCTCTCCCTTGTTCTTATGGGGTTTCGAGCATACTTTTTTCAGCGAAGTTCTCCACGAAGATTTATACTTTGAGGACCCTTTGGAATTGGGGGTTGATCACTTGCCAATAGCAGAACCCAGACCCGATTCTCGGCGCCGGTACACCCCCCCCCCCTAAGCTGTTCCCCATCTACTCCATCTCTTCATACTGAGATGAGGAGGTGGTGTGATGTGATGGTGGGTGGAGGGAATTCCCGGAGGCAAAAGATCACCGCCGAGTAAAACGTGGACGAGTCGCGTAAGATTTAAAATGCAACAAACCAATGTCCTTTTTCTGCAACACAAAAAAATGATGCGCGCGCGGGGTTCGGCTTCTCACTCGCTCTAGATTGTATGTGTGTGTGCGTGTGTGTCCTTCTTGCAGTAAATATTATTTCTTTCCATCCTTTGCCCCCCTTTTTATTTTGTGGAGTTTGTCGTTCTACAAAGTCCTGTTCACCATTTTTTGTCTTCTTTCAGGCTGAAGTCACCCGAGTTGAGGACAGCTGACCGTCCTGTCATTATCTCTCTTACTCCTGCATCGTCCAGTATCACTACGTTTACCCCGGATTTGCAGTACGAGTCATAGGCAAGAGGGTGGGTGACCTTGGACCTGCTGGATCCCGAGACCAAACCCCCACCTGGGCACTGCCAACGCCCTGCTGTGACTGACCTCTGTTGGGCCTTGACAAGCCGAGACCTGCCTGTCTGCTGCCTGCTTGCTGGGAGGGCCTCCAGATATTATATTATATAACGCCACGAGGACCTCTTGTTTTGTTATTATTGTTATAATCTGTTCTGGTCCCACATTTCCACACAGGGCTGTTCTGCAGCATTTACACTGTTTGAACGATAATTCAACTCTACAACAACATCCAACACTTCAACCATACTTTATACTTACTTTATTTACCATGACCAACCCATATTACAACCCAGGGCGGTCCAACGTCCAAGACTGGCTGGAGGGCCACGACGTTGAATACATATCCCCAGACCACAACATGTCCGAGGAGAAGAAGACGAACAAATACTTGCCAAAGGATGTCTACTCCAACATCTCCCCAGAGCCCTCAGACAAGAGCTCCACCATAGGAAGAGGCCATCACAACAACAACTCGTCCTCCTCGCCCTACAAGCCCTCACGACACCACCGCCACCACCACCACACACGGCCCCTGACGCCTCCGTCAGACGGCCAGCTGGACGAGGACCGCGACCGCGACCGCGACAGACACCACGCCCACAAGACAACAACTACCTCGTCCTCTACCACAGGAGGCGGAGGAGGACACCACGGCCACGACGACGTCGACAAGGACGACAGGCGGTCCCGCCAGCACGAGAGAGAAGCCCGCTACCCGCCTCGCGCAGACCGTGGCCGTCCGCGCAGACCGCCCCTGAACACAGCCAGCACAACGCCCGACTTTCGAAACGACAGGTCTGACACGCGCCACCGCCGATACTCGCTCTCGTCCTCCCCGCCGCGGCACCGCGCGCAGGAGGATGAGGAGGAGGAGGAGGAGGAGAAGGCGGCGCGTCCACACAGGCGGCGCGAAGAGTCCTCGTCCACACGGTCCACGCGCCACAGGGACCGCGAGTCTCGCCGCCCCCACCAGCATCGCGACCGAGACGACCGCGAGCCTGGCGCCAACAGCAACAGCAGAACCAGAAGCCCGCGCCGCCACCGCCGCCCGTCCCTCTCCCACAGCCAGACCACCCCGAACGCCGCCGCCTCCTCCCGCCCGGCCAAGCCCAAGAGGAGCAGCTTCTCCTTCCTCAACGACCCGCGCTTCACGGCCGCTGCGACGGCGGCCCTGCAGGCGGGCGCCACGGCTGCGGTGGGTGCGGTGGGCACGCGCGGGGCGGGCACGAAGGTGGCCAGGGCGGCGCTCGGGGCGGCGGCTCTGGGGGCGCTGAAGAGTCCTGCGGCGGCTTCTCCTCCTGCGCCACCTGCTGCGACGACGGCGACGACGGCGGCGGCGACGGCTGGGGCGGGGGGAAGGGATCCGGCGGGGGCGGTGGGGGGGTTTGTTGCGGATCGGGTGGATAGGAGACGGAGTAAGCGGTCGAGGCGTTGAGGAGATGAAGAAGGAGAAGAAGAAGTAATGAAGCCTGTCGAGAGGGGATTATCTTTTGGTATACTGCTTGATTGGTTTTGAGGTTGGAGGGAGGGAGGGGGTTGATATTGGCAAGAAGACTGAGCTTGTCTGGTTCTGGTTCTGTTTCTGTTTCCGCTATACACATCCTTCTCTCTCCTCTCTTCTTTTCTGTCTAATATAGCCAGCTTGTGTCTTTCCTTTTCTTTCGATATGCGAGACTGGTGCACATGATGAGATGGTGGTGATTTTTTTTTAGGCACACGCATAGCATACGGTAGCGAGAATGGTCTGGAACACGACACGGACGACCAAAAGATTTCATGATAAATAAGAGAGCAGAACATATATCAGCATACTTTTGATGCTAGCATGAATTATGATACAGACTGCCTTCAATTTCTTGGACGAATTCGTGGTCTTGGGAAGTCCGAGTCTTTGCATGCCAATGGCTCGTTTGGGTGGAGGTTGATGGGTCTATGGTGGTGGGAAGGAAGAAAGGAACAGAGGCGCTGTATGTACTGTGCTGTAGGGATCTGTTGTCGAAAGTCAATTGGTTGATTAGCCTAGCCAGTCCCTAACCCTCTGGGCTTTTCCTTCTGAGCGCTTCGCCCAGCCAGGGCCATCTGTAAATTAGCACATCACAGAAGTTTGCATGCAACTCTTCGCTGTTCACAAAGGCTCGTTATGCTTAAAATTAGGGTGCAGTGGATCTCTTCTGGTCTCGGCCGTCTCCTCCTCCCGCTCGCTTCATTCTTCTTCTTCGTCTGAGGCTCAATCTGGTCATTGAGGAAAGAAGACAAGAATGAACAAGCGTTGTACCCTCTGGGTGGCTTAGGGGATCACCTGTGCCATGTGATAACGTGATGGTATCTGCAACCCTGATTCATTTAGCCTTTCGGAGTGGCAGTCCGTGAAAACCAACGAGACAGGAACGCCTAAAGGTCCCGGGTAATAATAATCAAGAGACCGACTTACTCAAAATAGTATCATGTAGTATTCATCACTGTCCTGATTACTAGGACGATTTCAGACCGGAGAGACCTGCTCATCCATGAAACTCCAAAGTGATTTTATATTACTGTGGTATAAAGCAAGAATATTGATCGAGGATCCAGGAAGAGACCCCTCTGATTTGCAAGCATAGGTCTTTGGCAGTATTTAAATTACGTTTCCTCTCCCCTCCCCGTATGTCCCTGAGCCCTCTGGCGACCCAAGATTTCACCCAGAGGGGAGACTCATCGATCATTGCGCACAAAGAAATTCATATTTCAAAAAGCCCATGATGTCGCTCCTCGAGTGGTCATAGAAATCCTCGAATCCTTCCCATGGGACCTCATCCCCCACCAGAACGGAGGCCTGCCTTCCGAGACGTGTTGCACTGCGCTGGTCAGCCGCAAAAGTTCCACAATGGACTTGCCCTTTTCAGCCATCTCCGCCGTCTGTGGTTGGTGGATATTCGGCGCCAGACCTTCTATCACGCTGTCTCTCTCTCAACGACGAGGCCGTGAGGAAAGGAAAAAGCAACAAAACGTTCGAGCAAGTCCCACTCCAAAGCGCACGTGGAGGCGCCCCAAGCATATTGGCATACCGATTCGATACCTTTTTGGGACGCCGGCACATGAATTCCCACTTGGCTCCGTCGACCGCCACCGAAATCAGGCAGGCTCCGCATTTGCTGGCCGCGAGGGACTGAAACTATAGTACCAGAGATCTGAAATGGGTGTTTTGAAGGCTCGAGCCAGCCAGCTAGCCATTAGAGGAGGGCTTTGAGGGCCGTCATGCCGAGAGAGGGTTTTGAGAAATGGCTTGACGTGGTTCCTATCTTGTGGTATTAAAAGGGCAAAGCTGGTCGCCTCGTTTCCCCCCCTTGCTATAAAGAGAATGTGTGTGAGAGAAGAGAAAGAAAAGGTCTTCTTGTCGCTGTCTACAGGCTTGCTCCTCGCCACAGATACAGCCAGAAAGCATCGTCATTCCAACCATGGCCGCTCAAAAGTTCCTCCTCGCCGCTGCCATTGCGTCCTCGGCGCTGGCCGTCCCCGTCCTTGAAGATCGCCAGGCCTGTGGTGCCGTATAGTATGTCATCCAATAACACACGAAGAACGCGCTCTGTGAGAAGAGTTAAAGTGAACAGGCTGTGAGGAGCTGACGAGAAGTGCTGCAGCGCACAATGTGGCGGTACGGGCTGGACAGGGGCGACATGCTGCGCCAGCGGAAGCGTGTGCAGCTACGAGAATGACTACTACTCGCAATGTCTCCCGGGCACAGCAGCTGTAAGACAACTCATGAAGTGGAGTTTATTATTAAATGAGCGAGGGGGCGAGCAAATGTTTGGATCAAAGGAGCTGAAGCAGGGCTACTGTTACAGACCACCACCACCACGGCAGCAACTACGGCCTCGAGCTCAACCAAGAGCTCGACGTCGACGGTCGTGTCCACGAGCACGGCCAAGGCGACGACTACCACTGCTTCCTCAAAGACAACGACAGCAGTGGTGGGCACTGGCACGTAAGTGTCCTGGAGTGTCATCTGCTTCCTTGTGATTCAGGAAGATGGCTAATGATCATGGCTATGTAGCGGCACGGCCTCCTACTCGGGCAACCCCTTCACCGACGTCCAGCTGTGGGCTAATGTAAGTTGCCGAGACATGCTCGTCGTCCAAGCGCAAGAGAAAACGTCTGCTGATCATACACATTTCATTTAGGCTTACTACGCATCTGAGATCTCTGCTTCGGCCATCCCTAGCTTGACTGGAACACAGGCGACGCAGGCATCTGCTGTGGCAAAGGTGCCCACCTTCCAGTGGCTGTAAGTAATTAGTCGATTTTTGCCACCCTCGGGAGCATGTGGGAAGAAAAGAAGAGAAGAGAGAAGAGACCTGGGGACTAATAAAGTTGAATGAATGCGGTCTGCAGGGACCAAGCTGCCAAGGTCGATACCCTCATGGTCGAGACGCTTGATGACATCCGGGCCGCCAACCAGGCCGGCGCCGACCCTCCATATGCCGGTCTCTTTGTGGTGTACGATCTCCCTGACCGCGACTGTGCTGCTGCGGCCTCGAACGGCGAGTACACTATTGCCGACAACGGCGTCCAGTATTGTCAGTCTGCCTCTCTTTGTTTGATATGACGATCCGCTCCATGGCCTAACAACGAATTATTCCTAGACTACGAGTACATCGACAGCATCAAGGCCGTCATCGAGGAGTACGCTGACATCCGCACCATCCTCGTCATCGAGCCCGATTCGCTGGCCAACATGGTGACCAACCTCGCCGTGGCCGAGTGCGCCGCCGCACAGAGCGCCTACTACGAGTGCATCAACTATGCCCTCATCCAGCTCAACCTGCCCAATGTGGCCATGTACATTGATGCTGGTCATGCCGGCTGGCTTGTGAGTGTCACGTTCCCTCCTCCTTCTCCTGTTCATTATCAGCTAGATCTCTTGTTTAGATTGCTAACGATGTTTTCCTGCTTCCTTTGGTACGAAAATATAGGGCTGGAGTGCAAACATCGGCCCTGCTGCTGATCTCTTTGGCCAAGTTTATGCCAATGCATCCAAGGCTGCGGCCATCCGTGGGCTCGCCACCAACGTGGCCAACTACAACGGGTGGAATCTGGCATCTGCCCCATCGGTACGTGAATAAAAGACCTTTTTCCGTAGGGGAGAACGAGAGAAAGAGAGATACCATGCTATTTCTTCTTCTTCTTTTTCTTCTTCTTCTTCTTCTTCTTCTTCTTCTTCTTCTTCTTCTTCTTCTTCTTCTTCTTCTTCTTCTTCTTCTTCTTCTTCTTGGACTTACATAGATCGTCTCTACTGCAGTACACCTCTGGCGACTCCAACTACGACGAGTACCTCTACGTAACCAACCTCTCCCCTCTCCTCCAGGCACAAGGCTTCGACGCATACTTCATCACCGAACAGTCCCGCTCGGGCGTCCAGCCGACGGAGCAGCAGGCCTGGGGTGACTGGTGCAACGTGATCGGCACAGGGTTCGGCACGCGGCCCACAACGGACACGGGGCTCGACATCGAGGACGCCTTCGTGTGGGTGAAGCCTGGCGGCGAGAGCGACGGCACCAGCAACACGAGCTCGCCGCGCTATGACTACCACTGCGGATACTCTGATGCGCTGCAGCCGGCGCCTGAGGCGGGGACTTGGTTCGAGGCGTACTTTGCGCAGCTGCTGACGAACGCGAACCCGGCTTTCTGAGGAGCCTACAAGGAGGAGGAAGAGGAGGAGGAGGAGGAGGGGGGGTGGGGGTAAGGTGAAGTTGTAGGCGTGTTGAGGCCCGGCTGTGCGTGGAAATTGGTTAACATTCGATGTATATATGATTTTTATTGCCTGATACTGCAAGGTCAATCCTATAAATGGGTACGTGAGCCACTTATGAGACGATGTTTGCGTGCGTGCTGGTGATGTGTGAAGGTCGTTTCCAGTGGTCAGCAGAGCACGCCATAGGACCAAGTTTTAGTGGGCTTACAGGGCATTACTCTGCCCTCCCCCTCCGTCCTTGCCCCTAAAACCTCCGAATACAGGCGCCACCCCAGGGCCTAGAAGGGGAAGGGGCTCTTACTGCGCCCCTGTCCCTTACGCGGGGTAGGCTTGCCGTGCTACTGCTGTAGGTGAGTCACACCGGTCCTTGCGTGGGTGGCTTCCCAAGCAGCCATGCAAGCTATGCTCGAGTAGGCATCGTTAACTCGTAGGAACCACGATGGCCTCTCTGGCGGGGAGGTTTTCTCGACAAGATGCGAGATTAACTGCAAATGTATGTCGATAAATAAAAGCGGCGTTCCCAGGTTTGTGATCTTTTAATGCTTCTCCTCGTCCAGCAGCACTCTGCCCTCACCATCTCCCAGCAATCCACTCAGTAATTTTACAGTTCAGGACTCGCTGAATCACTTCCTCAGTCATGGCGTCGACGACAGGAAACACAGCCTCGTCCCAGAAACCGCGCATCACTGTCCGGAAAGCAACACCGCCCGACGCGCAAGAGCTCGCCTCGATCCACTTCGACGCGTTTGGGCCCGATGTCATGGACCGTCTGATGTACCCGGGCGGCGTCACAGACAGCGCGCGAGCTCAATTCTGCAAGGAGCTCTTCAGCTTGCCGTACAACATTGACAGCAGCAACACATCCTCACCAGCTGCCGAGAACATCGTCATGCTGGCTGAGCTGCATCCTCCAGAAGATGTGGAGGGGGCCGCCACCTCCAGCCCAGAGATTGTTGCTTTTGCCAAGTGGGAGTTTGTCAAGGAGCCGCTCCCGGAGGAGGCATGGAACGTCGTCAAGGAGTATAATTCTGAGATCCTGGGCGAAGGTGTGGATGTGGACGTTTATACTGCCTTCATTGGCGGCCTGCAGCGGCTGCGGAGAAAGCACTTGAAGGGAGACCCGCTCCTGCGTGAGTAACCGCTCCAGGTGGGGGGAGAGAAAGAGAGATAGAGTAATGATGGTGATGATGATGAGAGAGAAACGACATCATCCACGCAACTCTTGGACACTAGAGATGACCACTAACACAACGTCCTATTGCCAGACCTGGACATCCTCGCCTGCAGGACAGGACGCCAGCGCCTCGGGGCCGGAACCGCCCTGCTCAACTGGGGTAACGAGCTCGCCGACAGGGAAGGGAAGATGCACTGGCTGGATGCATCCCCGAAGGGTTATGCTCTCTACAAGCGATTGGGCTTCGAGGACGTCGAAACGCAGGATCTGAACATCACCGAGCTCTGGGGTGTGACGAGGGCGGAGGGACAGGACTGGGGCACCGGCTCGGCTGTGGTGCTGGCCGGTCCACTCGCTGATGGGTGTCATAGGACGACGGTGATGAAGAGATTCCCCAAGAAAGGCTGAGTGAATGAAGGTCTTTGCGTGCGCATAATCCCGGCATCTTAGCACTCTGCAGCATATGACCATGTTCACATGTCAACGAATGCCATGCGCATATCTTGTTACCGGCCGCTGGCATTGGCACAGATCCAATTGGGCGTACCATCGTACGGGTACAGCTTTGGGCTGGTTGACCTACCAGAGCCAGCCAGCTATCTACCAGTCGTGCATTAGTGTGAGCAATTTCGTCAGCGTCTTGTGTCTCTAGTCATGTATCCAAAAATATCCACAACAAAGCACTGCGGTCCTATCCGTCGTCTGGAGCAGTACTATAGGCAGTAAGTAGTCTTTAGTTACCATCTTAAGTGTGACCGATAGTGGCCCACAACCAGCGGTCAGCAGGCTCTCTTCATTTAGTTACAGCAGACGGCTAAGCTAAAGCACAAACAAGGTAACGTCGCTTGGGCCCTTGGAAAAAAATTAACTTTGACCGTACACATCGGATGTGCTGGCTTCCGCTGTACGTTCAACTCGCGTTTACCACTCACAGGCCACTGACCGGATCCGGATCTGCATTATTACCTTATGTTGTGATCCACTTGGGGCCAGAGTCGATCAAATGCTTGAGGGTGGACTTTGGCGCGGCGCACGCCAGGGACGACGATGGGACATATTTGAAACGCCTTGTGTTCTCAGGGACACCCCTCCATACCTTGTCGCCGACTCAATTCAGTATTTATCCTTTAAACCCACAGATGTAGCCTCTCCTTCCTCTGGCTGTTTCTTCCTTTCCTTCTCCTTCCCCTCTTCAAAGATCCAGGTCATTCATCCCATCTGAACAGCCTGGTAACCTTATCTTGCATACGCTATATGTGCGGATGAAGACCCAGGTCCTTTTATCGTTGCCGAGCTAGCATCGCGACCATAGAAGTGCAAAAGATATGATCATTTCATTTGAACGACATCTATACAACACTCGAAATTAAGACAGCACCGACGATCTGTACCTCACCCGCCAAGATGAGTATCGAAATCAGCGCTCTGCCCTCTCCCACCGGGCCCTTTAGCCCACGACACAACAACATGGGCGGCCCTTCGTTTGAGGTGGGGCGAAGCATGGACACTTGCAGCTCGAGCAAATCGTCCATATCTTCACGGTTTCGAGATCTAGTCAGGGTAAGTATCAGCTGAGTCAAATCATGTTACCATGAAGGAGGAGGAGAGGCAAGAGGAGAGAGGAGAGAGGAAAAATGGTCTTATCTGTGTGGCTGGACCCCCTCCAACTTGAACTAATCGGCGCTACACACAGTTCTTATCTTCAGTATCTGGAGACCTGAGCAACGTCACCGCGCCGCCCTTCTTCCTCGCGCCCTCGTCTGTCGTCGAGGTGGGCCACTGCTGGTCCCAAAGGCCAGGCGTGTTTGCTGCCCCGGCCCTTGAGCCTGACTCGGCCAGACGCAGCCTGCTTGTGCTGCGCATGATCCTCATCGCCATGCGCAGCCAGTTCTACGTGGCAGGCTCGCCCACCGTGAGCATCAAGAAGCCGCTGAACGCTTTCCTTGGAGAGCTGTTCATGGCATCTTGGACCCAGGTGCAGCCTTCCTCTTCCAGCAAGCCCAAGGAAGATGGAAGCAAGGCCAAGACCAAGACCAATAAGAAAGGAGGGTTCAATAATGCAGGAGGGCTGGGTCTGGGAGTGAACAGCAGCGGCAGCGGCAGACTGGCCTCGACGCGCCTGGTAGCAGAACAAGTCAGCCACCACCCTCCCATCACGGCCATGGCGATCATCGACGACGAGAACGGGATCCGGGCGGACGGCTACGCCCGTGTGGAGATGACCTTTAGCTCGAGCGTGGACATCAAGCAGGTCGGGCACGCCATCCTCTCCATCGACAGGTACGACGACGAGAAGTACCTGATCCCCCTCCCTGACGTCAAGGTCCGGGGCTTTCTCTCCGGGCGCCTGTACCCCGAAGTGCTGGGCACCTACACCATCGTCTCCAGCTCGGGCTACGTGAGCGAGATGACCTTCAGCGGCGCGGGCGTGTTCAGGGGCAAGAGGAACTCCTTCCAGGCCAAGATGTACCGCAAGGACGACCCGAAAAGGACGCCCATCTACGAGGTCGAGGGCTGCTGGAGCGAAGGGTGGACGGTCAAAGACAGCAGGACGGGCGAGGTGCTGGAGAAGTACGACGTCGACGCCGTCGAGAACAGGCCTGCGCCCATGCACGTCGATCCCGTAGAAAAACAAGACCCGTGGGAGTCCAGGAGGGCCTGGGCTAGGGTCGTGGATGCGCTGGACCGGGGCGAGTTCCGCGACGTGGTGGCGGAGAAGTCCAAGCTGGAGCAGGCCCAGAGGCGCATGCGCGCGGAGGAGAGGAAGGCGGGGACGAGTTTCGAGCCGCTGCTCTTCAGGAGCTGCAGGGGCGAGGAGCACGCGGTCTTCCACCAGCTGGCTGAGGGCACGAGCTGGCAGCTCGACGACGACAAGACGAAGGGGGTGTGGCGGGTCGATGACGAAAAGGTGGCCGGCGCACAGAGGCCGTTTAGGGGAGGTCTGACGCCCCTGGGCTGAGCCTCTTGATGGTGCAGCAGATGGTACTTCCAATACCTGACTAACTTCGTAGTAGAGTATCTGTGGAGAGATACGAGCTGCTTCTTTGTTTTGAGCGCCGGTGTTGTGGTCTTCTTGGTTTTTTGGGGGGGTGGGTTCAAAGGCAAGGATAATCACAGCCTTGGGTTACTTGGGCGGTTATGATGGTGCATGATATAATACCAACGATCATAATAGAGACTGGCACGTTGTTACGACAGTAACAATATGCATGGTAGTAACGATATAAGTACATGAGGTCCACACACCCGTCATCGTGGCACCGAGCAATACGGAAACCAGCATACGTCCTGGCAGCCTGTTCAGGTACTGAGTGAATTCTCCCAGGGTCAAGCACATCCTTTGATGTGTCTTATGTACAAGTAAGCACTATTGCTTACAAAAAGAAACCATCGTGGGCAAACATATTGTTGGAATAGGAAATGGTATCTCGAGTACGCCTTTCATTCGGATTGTACATGACAAACTTAGAGTTCTTTAATTTCTAGATTCGGGCCAGGCAGCAGGTAAATCAGTGACCATAAAGAAAACATCTGGACCGTCCCCTTTTACAAAGTGTTCATGGAAAAGTCCTCGAGCAAACCGATAACCAGAGTCCATCAATGCTTTATTAGGTAGGTAACGGGCATAGAATGACTCCGAGACTTTTCGCCTCAAATACTCCCTTCACGGAGCTCAAAAGACGTGACCGACGGCCGTTGGCCTTCTGCAGCAGCTAGTACCATGAGACAAAATTTTGATTGCTACTACGTACGAGTTACTTACTTTCAATGGCTGGGCTCATGATGCATTAGGCATAAGCTCCCTTTTGGGGAGGAATACGTACAGATGATGTTGTATCGGTTCCTATGTACTGACCAGCATGGTCTTGGTTGGATGGAACATACATGATGTTAATCAACGTCAACCTATAGGTCAATCACGAGCAAGGGCAGCGTGGGAGCATGTGAAGATTGCGGCTGCGGTGACACGTCTGTTGCGATTACCTAGGCCCATCGCTGCAGGTGTCAATTGTGGAGCAGGAAGAAAAGAATGAACGAAAAGAAAGAAGAATGACCAGGGCAATGATGCTCAAAGTCGGATCTCTTCCGCGATCGAAATCATCTCCATACTTACTTAGGTAGCTACAGTAGCTGAGGCCCTTCCTCTCCTTCGAAGACCCCTGAAGCAGATAAAAAATGTAAACCCCACCCCGTACCGGGAACTTCTGAATGGCCGCCCACTTCCCGACCACCCTGCGCGGTCGTTTCATCCACACCTTCCGGAGAAAGCAACGCCTTGATGGACGATATCTCCCTCCTCCAAACGGAACTTTCATTCAGGTCTTGGCGGCCGGAGGCTTGTGACGAGTTGCATTGCCGCGCGGAAGCACATTCACCGTCTGTCCTTGCACCTGCTTTGATGAGAGACGCGTCAACCTGTCAAAGTGATCTGCAAGGCGTAGTTGCTTCTGCTCGTCTCCTCTCAGCCAGCCAGGTATCGCCCTGACTCTTGGGCAGAATCTGATTACGCAGGGCGTGGAGTTGAGTATGACGACGCACTATATTTAGGTTTGGCTGGTTTCTTTTCACACTACAGGTACACATCAGTAAGTTGTGTTCTGTATGGTATGATAATTACAATACATCTGGATATGATACTTTACGACAAGGCCTGGCCGCGCGCATCGAGAAGCATTACTGTAATTACACACAAGTGCGAAGTGGCGGTACGTACTTACATGGTTCCTTGGCTCTCGAACTCGGCCACCTTGAGAAAGGATTCACATGTGCGTGTACGGTGTTCGGGGACGTTGAGCATGCACGGCTGTGCGAAGGGAGAACGGGCTCTAAAACAGGATGCCTTTCTTTGGAGATCAGGTCGCGATCCCTCTATACGTAGACATCACATCCAAACGGCATTTGATTACACCTACCGGAGGTCACATCGCGGCGCAACCCCACTCCTCAGCCAAGATACACACGCTCTGGGGCTGGACCAGCCGTCCAACGTTTGTCTTAAGCTTAACCCCGGTTTAATATGGACCCTGCTCTGGTGACGCGTAAGATGCACGCCTCTGGTGCGACTCCATGCTGCAGCCAAGGCTGCGTTTCAACCACATACGCCAACAAGTCCCGGGCGGACTAGGGCTCTCAGCCAATCAAGATGACTACATTAGTATTTGACCGGTATTCTTGCGCCAGAGGACCTGCTGCTTTTGAACTGTTGTCGATATGTCGACTCGTCCACGTTGTGAGAAGAGGCGGTCCCTTCCTGGAACCGTTTCGGCAAGAGATCAACACACGCAAGGGGAGAAGGAAGACGTCTGTTCCTCGCCCCGCCGCGGAGAATGCCCATCCTTCTTGCATGTGCGTGCGAGGAGACCACGTCCTTTCATCTTGCAGCGGAAAGTGGGCATTGCGAAAAGCCGGACAGTATTAGCAAGTGCAGGACAAACGGGCAACGTCATACAGGGGGAAATGATGTTCTTGGGATTGTGCAGGACATCGCCATATCGTCTTTATATGACTTAAGTGCCGAGCATTATAGGACTATTCACACTCTCTCGAGTATATAAGAAGACTTGTTTCCCTCAAGTAGGTCAGGTTGCCGAAAAGAAAAAACAATTCAGCATCAAGCCGAAGCCAAACACACAATCTCTTCCAACGGCTAGAAACCTGAAATTTCGCTCTTTACTTTGCTTTTCATAAGTCCTTGCTTAGAAAGGCATAATGATCTTCACCCAGACCATTGTCCTGGGCCTCGCAGCTCTTGCTGCTGCCCACCCGGGCCATGAGGAGGAGGAGCACCGCCGTGCCGTTGAGAGTCGCAGCACTCACATCTCCAACAAGCGTGCCCTCGAGAACTGCGCTGCCAAGCTTGAGGCTCGTGGCCACACTGCCCGTGCCATTGAGCGTCGCAAGGCCACCATGGAGAAGCACCGCATGGCGAGGAACATTGCCAAGGACTGTCAGTCATTCCCTTCCATGGTTATCCTGTTACAGCCTGGGACTGTCTAGGCTAGTGCATATGTATGCGATTATATGCTAAAATACTCCTTCTTGCAGCCCCCATCATGAAGCGTAACACCACTACGGTTCTGGACACTGACCACGAGGGCGACCTGAATGCCACCACTGCCGTCAGCGATGAGACTGTGTGTACCCTAACCTGCCAAGACAACTTTATTAGTCACGTATTATCCCCTCAAGCTGACGAGTTCCTCCACAGTACGTCTTCGCTGACGACACCTGCACCGTGCTCAACCCTGAGGGCGAGGTCGGCCCATTCTACGTCCTGGGCGAGTACGTCCGCTCGGACCTACTCGATGGCCAGGAGGGTGTCACTATCGTCGCGGACTACCAGTTCATCGACGTGTCCACCTGTGAACCTCTCCCCAACGTCTGGGCTGATGTCTGGAACGCCAACGCCACTGGTGTCTATGCCGGTAAGATCTCCATACGTTTTCCAGATCCGAGGAGTAATTACCGAAGCCTAAGCTGATGCAACTTGTTCGCACACAATATAGGTGTCCAGGAGAACGGCAATGGTAACGCTGATGACGCCTCCAACCTGAACAACACCTTCCTCCGTGGTATCCAGCAGGCCGACGACGACGGTGTCATCCAGTTCACCACTCTGTTCCCCGGCCACTACTCTGGCCGCACCAACCACATCCACATTGTGCTCCACGAGAACGCCACCGAGCTCGCCAATGGCACCATCACTGGCGGCAGCGTCTCGCACATCGGACAGTTCTTCTGGGACCAGAGCCTGATCGACCTCGTCGAGGCTACCAGCCCCTACAACACCAACACCAACCCCATCACCACCAATGCTGAGGACCGTGTCTTTGGCGAGCAGGAGACCGAGGATACCACCTCGGACCCTGTCTTCAACTACGTCTACTTCAGCGATGACGGTGACCTGAGCGAGGGTCTCTTCACTTGGATCCTGGTTGGCATCAACACCACCGCTTCGTACAGTATGTTTTGCTTCTCCTTGTCTCTTTCTTATCTCTCTAGCTCAGCCAGAAATGCGCCGTGGACTGACACTGGGCTTTTCTCTACAGCTCCTACCTACTCCTTTGAGTACACCTCCGGCGGTGGCGTTGCTGTCAGCAGCGGTGGCTCTGGCCCCGGCGGCGGCCTCGGCTCTGGTGGCTTCGGTGGTGGCATTCCGTCAGCCTAGAAGGCAAATGATGTGAACCAAAAGGATTGTTGAAAAGGACCTACGTGGTCATACACCCTTGGCGTGTCGGCTATCAAATTCGTACCTGTCAATATTATCCCACTTCTTGCAACCGATTGCTATGAGTCATTAGCATATCAGTACATAGCTCGCTCCTTTCCTGTACGTCGAGGTAAAAATGCAAAGCTTCCGATCATTCTGTGTGGCCTTTCATTCTCTGTTTCTCCATCGTGAGCAAGTCGAAACGGTCCCACACATCTCGTCGGCTCGGCCGATCTTGCCGCACAAGAGCAGTCACAAGCTCTACTTGACAGACATTGTGGCCATCGACACTGTAACCTCGTCAGGAATGACCAAGCACATACGGTTCTCTACAGAATGACGTGGCATGATCAAATCACCCCTCCCAGGACGGTGTTATTTGCTCGAGATTAAACTTGTTTCACCAAAGGCTCATGGAATCAGGAAATGACCTTGTCCAGTGCCTTATCGAAAGGGAGGCATTGCTCAAGGGCTGAACGTCCGTTTTGAATTGTAAGGCCTTGCTTTCCGAGTTCTTTTTCGGATGGATATATGTAGACGTACAGATCTAATCGGATCTTCGTGCGAGCTGATCGTGCCGAAGAAGGCCTGGCCCGAAAGCTTGCACGACCATGAAATACGGACCAACTTGATCTAACCGAGCTTTGCCCTACGTCGCAACATGGCGCCTTGGACGACACTAGAATTGTGTACATAGACTCAGCCCCATCAGCTGATTCCATTGGCTAGAAGATACATGAGCTTTCGCATAGAGTCCAACACAGAGATGGTCGACATGTAATTCATTGGAAGCGTGGTGCAGAGGTTCAGCCTGTTGAAGCCTGTTGAAGTCTTAGGTGCAAAGTGAAGTTCGTAGTCTCGGACAGGCCAAGAATTGGCACCTGACCGTTCCATCACCAATGACAAGGCGAGTCTTCGTTTCACGGCTGTGTGAACGTCGGCTAGGTGACATACTTGTTGTGGTATATAGAAGCGGAAGATTTGCAGGCCACCGATGGCTAACAGGAGGAAATTCGTATTTAAACAGCTTTCTGCCCACTCAAGTAGAGCCCGCATGGAGGTCTTCGTGCTCCACGTATTGCATACACTGTCGTGAGTTTGGCGTCCTCGACGAGGAGAAAATCAGCCATCATCCTACCTACCTAGACGACGACAACGAACATGCATCTCATACACGTTGTCCAAGCGGCAATGTACTCCAGCCTCCTTCAGGGCGCGACTGCACATCCGTGGATGGGTGTGGCAAAGGTACGTCGCGGGCTGGCCTCGGCCAACCACATCTTGCTTCCCAAGATCTTGCTCTACACTAGGACAGCTGATTTGATATAACTCTTTCTCAGCCTGGGAATAAAGGGCTGGGGCTGCTTCCTCCCCGGAGCTGCATGGTACCATCCATCCCAGCCTCATGCGCAGCCAAGGCCAAGAGTGTGCATATGACCTGCATACCGGGAGCAGGTTGGTTTTGCGAGTGGCAGGATCCTGTTTATGGCTCACCGGTGTACTCCCTGACTAATATGTCATGTGACGGATGTCCTATTGGACCATGATTTTGGAGGAGAATGCCAAGCATGATGCTATGGTTGGTGAGCTGCACACAACTATGAGACTCTGCCAGGTTTCGACCACGTGCTTTATGATTGTGTGTATGCATGAATTGGTGGGATGCCCTTGGTGCGATTTGATCCTTCGTCCGCGACAGGATCAGAAATCTACATTCATTGAAAGCGATATGCGCCCCATCATTCAATGGTTTGAATATGCAAGGGGTGTATGCCTTTCCTCATGGACGTGCTAGTGAGGGGGAGCCATGCACCCTGAAACCAGCCAGGTCCGACTGGTGGGATATGGCATACGTGTATTTCAAAGTCAAATTTAACTTGTCAATGTTCAAATTGTAATGTATAATTGCCATTGTGACCTAGGGTCCGAGATGATTCTTGACTAGAGACGAACAGTCGTTGGTCTGCTCACGATGGAGCACAAACCATCCATGAAGCTCTGGCGTATTCCTTCTCATTCAAACTGAAAACATAAAACAAAAAATAGGACAAATAAGAAGTTTCGTCAGCGTTGTAAGTTTCATCTGAACATCTTTATGTATCTGGCCGGCGCAGTGGACTCGTCCTGACTTGAGGCGAAACATGCTGATGTATTAAAACGGGATGCAGAAACCTAAGAGACCCACACTGTGGTAGAAATGGCAGCTGGAGAGTCGTCCTCGATTCTTTTCGTCGTCGGAAGGTAATGAAGGCAAATTGACCTTCACTAGAATTATACGCGGGTCCGACTCTGTGAGCCTGCCCCAGACTATTTCGATGCCACGCTGTATGACATATGGCCTGACAACCAGGCGACAATATTCCTGAGTCGCTCTAGATTACTTGACTGTGTTAAACTCGGGTGCGGATCAGCGTGTGAAGATCAGATGTATGCATATTGGGACGGTTCAATGCAAGGTATAGATTTCAGAGTTCCATCCCGCATTTTCAATCATATCTTACGTCCGATCTTTGGTCCGCGAGATGATAATAATTCATCACTCAAAATAAACAATGCATTCAGTGCGATTAGGCAAGGACCTTCGGTGATACTCGTCCGATTGTATGAAACATATTGGCGGCTCCTGAGGCGGCGTCGCCTAGTAAACCCACTAAAACACTTTTCTGCAACACACACACACACACACACACACACACTCTCTCTCTTTCTCAGATAGGGAGGAAGAGTTTCTAGTACTCTTTCCTTATAGGCGCTGACGACGTTGTTTCTTATTGAGGATGGGATGAACAGAAAAAGAAAGTGACAACACCACCCTGGTCCTTCACTTCAAGGATGGCGGAGATATATAAACAATCCCAAGCCCCCATGCGCCGTGAGACCGGATGGATGCCATCCGTGAAGGAAGGAGGCGTTCATGCCAAACAAGTCTTTACTTTTCACAGCCACAAACATTCATCATGGAGATCTCGGTACCGTTGAACCTCATGCCGCAGTCCCGGCCGCCACCCACAACTACACTATTTAGGAGGAGAGACGCAGGACAAGCGCCACGTCGTTTCAACACCGCTGCCCCTGCTGTCTCCCAACAGGCATTACAGACTAGGAACTTGACACCGCCTCGGTCTATGTACATGGGCCCCAGGCCATCAAAGAAAGCGCATACAAAATCGTGGAGAATGACACGTGAATTCGACGAGACTTTTCAATCGTACAACCAGCGAGCAATTTCCAAACCTGAGTGTGCACTTGTTCCTGAGACCCAGCCTTACGAACAGGGACCAATTCCACAGCGTCAACCACTGCAGAGGACTGGGCCCAACCCGAGCAGAGGACTCACCAGCATGGACGACCCGAGAGTGACTGTACATATCGGATTCGACCCCGACCATGCGATTCGAAGGCCTTTGACGCCAGAATACAGCAGACCTTCGAGTCCGACCCAGGGGGGAAAGTCTATACAAACAGAGACCCACAGACCATCGACACCACCGCCGGAGCTTCTGGAGGCGAAGGAAGTTGAATATTCTCCAGAGTGGATCACCAAGGAATCAAGGAATATGACAGAGAAAGAATTTCATGATCCGGACGCGGACTACAGCATTTACGCCTACAAAAACGACCCGTTCGACGAGACAGTGCTGGTCGCAGAAACCAAAACGGTAAAGGACACTGAGGCTTCGATGTTTGAGAGGCCGCGGCAAGTGCCATACAACTACCGAGAGACCATGTCTGTCGTGAAGGAAGATATCAATTTCTTCATGGCCCTCGTGGGTGGTGCGGAGCCGCCGCCAACAACGGTTGAGACGCAAACTATCATTGCGGAGGAGCAAGATAACCGTAGGCGGAGTGAGGATGCGGAACTTCGAGAGTCGTCTTCGCGACGACAGGAGGAATTGGAGACGACGCAGAGTGATTTGGACTTTTGGTTATCGCTTATGCAGAGGAGATGATTAACATCGGCTCGAAGTTATGCTGTGTGGTGTCAGACGAGAGATTGGTTTGAGCTGGTTTGAGGCGCATACTTTTTACATTGCGATAAAGCATAGATAGCGGGCGACTTCGATTGATTCGTTATAGATCAAGATCAGATCATGAAAAGCAGCAGACATTTGTTTAAGTATATCATCTAAAATGTAGTCAAACTCTGATTCAGGTACGGTGTGAGGACTTGAAATCTGTCGAGACGATTATATCTAGTGTGCTGAGAGGATGGACGTTGGCCACATTATAGACGTAAATTGAATGGCTTGAGTAGAAGATGAATGGCTGACGGACAGAACATGATATCATTGATAGATTGACAAGTAGAATGATATTGAATCCCAAGGCTCCGCTTTTCGAAATTTGATAGCCTCAGGGCCCGAGATATTGCAAGACTGTGCTCATTCTGAGAGACAACGCCATCTCTTCCCCATTCTGCAGACTTGCGCTTCTGGAACGGACCCTTTGCTCCTCCGTATTCAAAGCTTCCCAGCCTTCTTCGCCGTCCATGTAGCCATTAGATCCATCAGCTGCGGCGAGAGCGCATCATACGTCGGCAGTCCCTGCTTCTCCAGAGCATCACGCACCTCACCCATCTTGTCGGGATCAAACCCCTGCTCGATGATAGAGCTCACGAACGCCGCAAACTGCGGCTCCTGCCACCCTGTCTCCTTGGAAAGCTCGACATGCACAAAGTCGAGCCCCTTGAACGGGTGGTCGGCCTCGATGCGGCCAAACATGTGCACCCCGCACACCTGGCAGGCGTGGCGCTGGATGACGGCGTTCTTGTCTACGATGTGCAGTTTGTTCTGCCCAGCGGTGACTTTGACCTTGTCGCGCGGGATGACGGCCACGATGCTGAAAAGGGCGCCCTGGGGCTTCCAGCATTTGCTGCACCCGCAGGCGTGGTTGTGCGCGACGTTGGAGGAAAGGGTCACCTCCACCGGGATGCTGGAGCATTTGCAGTAGAGCTTGCCGCCGGAGAAATTGGCGTTGCCCTTGGTGAGACCGTTGTCAATAAGTGGGTGAAGAGAGGGCGCCATTTTCAATACACTTTTGCTTGTCTTTTCGTCTCGTTTGTTTATCAAGGCGTTATGAGGATGTTCAAAAGACCCGAGAAGAGTGGTGGGCAGACGCGAGAATGCACATGAAAGACCCCCTCAATCCAACGCAGGGCAGAGATTGCGACTTAAAAAAAAAAAAAGGAGGAGTAGGTTTGAGTCCCCCTCAGCCATGAAAGGTAATTGCTGCAGATGGATCGACGAATGGCTGTTCTGCATGAACAGACTCCCTCCAACTCTCCAAGAGCTCATCTCCAACTTGGCCGTCCTGCAACACATCATCTTGATCATCTTGCCGAATGCCGAATCACTCTCTCTTGGCGGGGTGAGGAGGTGTCGATCTCACACCCGTGAGTGATTGCAAGAGATGGCTGTATGCTGATGCAATATTCAAATCATCGAATGACTGACGACGTATTGAAATTGTTGGAGGAGTTCTATAAGGTCATCTCACCTGCAGCTACTAAACGGTAATCAGATACTTACAGGCCCCCAAAAGACGAGATTATTGCGTTTATAGTATACATTGAAGCACACGATAAGTTCTATTTTGTGGGACTTCTAAGTGAACAGCGAGTTGGATAGATGTGATGGCTGTGAGAAAGAGTCGTTCGAATCGGTACAAAGACTAGAGAGTTACATCACCTTCTCAAGAGGACATCGTCACCGGTCAGACTCGTATACTTCTTGCAGTGAGATTTCACCATCGTTTGCTCATCATACTTTGTTCACCACTGCCAGAAAGAAGAGGTCGCCTGCAAAGAGTTCTTCATATTTGTATGTTGTAGCCATTTACGGCTCGACATCGACCTTACATGCTCCTGGTCGGGTAGGCTCCTCGGTCAGCATTGCCGCGTTGCGTCTCCGGCCGTGGAACCGGAGCTAATAATTCACAGCCTGATATCATCTGGCGCATGTGGGGTACAGTAGTACTTTGCTTATGCCCAGTCTTATTGGTGTTGATGGTTCTTCCAAGCGTCTATGATGCCATCCGCCATCATCACCCCGGACCGGTCACGTAGATTGTGTACATTTATTTTTTTAACACCGAAATAAGATGACTTTCGCGGCCTCTGGAGCATCGTGAATGTCCATCTTTTCTCAAAGGATTCTCTGGGTAAGTATCCACGCTAATTAGCAATATGAATGAAGACTCTCCATCAGTGAAAACCTCACAGGCCCCCTTCCGCATCGCCATCGTGGGCGGTGCCATAGGCGGTCTCACAACCGCCCTCTTCCTGGACCACTTCTGCCGGACCATCCCGCCTGATCCCCATGCCATCTTTATTGATGTATACGAGCAAGCCTCCGAGTACCGCGAGATCGGGGCCGGCGTCGGCATTGGCATCAACGCTGCGAAGCTGATGCACAAGATCCCTGGCGTCGGTGAGGCCATGAGGTCGATCCAAGGGCGCCCAGACAACAGCTGGTTCACATTTGTGAGGTGGGACAATGGCAAGCACATCACACATGTGGACAGCCCGGGGAAGGAGGACGACCCGGTGCGGCCGAGCTCGATGGCGCGGAGTGAGTTCCTCGAGGTACTGCTGGGAAAGATCAGGGAAAGGGGTGTCGCAAAGCTGCACACGAAAAAAAGGTTTACATCTTGCAAGGTATGTGTCGTCTGTTCTGCAAGGACATGCATTCTTTACATCGTTTATTCTTGTAGTTTTATTATTTTCTCCATTTGCAATTGTCCCATTGGCTAACGCTCGGTAAGTAAACTACACAGGACCTAGGCGAGCAAGGCGTCCTCATCACCTTCGCCGACGAGACAACCGCCGAGGCAGACCTCCTCATCGGCAGCGACGGCATCCACTCTGAAGTCCGCAAGCAATTTATCACGGGCAAGGCTCTGTACAGCGGCAAAATCGCCTACCGCGGCGTCGTGCCCATCTCTCAACTGCCCCATGACACGTGGCCCGGACGGTCGTCTTCCGGCGGCATCAACTACGCGGTGATATGGCTCGCGCGCCACAAACATTTCCTTGTGTTCCCCATCAGCAAGACCAAGTCTCTCAACGTTGTCGCCTTCATCTCGAAGCGCGAGGAGGAGATCCCGGACCTGCGGGAGAGCTGGACTAGCACGTGCGACCGGGGCGAGCTGGAAGAGGACTTTAGGGACTGCGAGGAGACCGTGCAGAAGGTGATCCGTCTGATCCCGGGCAGGCCTTCCAAGTGGAGGATCAACGACCATGAGCCGGTCTCCCAGTGGCACTTCCTCGATGGCAAGGTCGCGCTGGTGGGCGACGCATGCCACGCAACCACGCCGCATCAGGGTGCTGGGGCCGGGCAGGCGGTCGAGGATGGGTATATAGTCTCCAAGGCGCTTGCAGATTGGATGGCAGGTGGGCGCAGGACGCCGCTGGAGGCGTGGATGGGTCTGTACCAGCGGATCCGGCTGCCCAGGGCGCAGAAGGTGGTGACTACTAGCCGGCAGGCGGGCGCGCTGTATGAATTCGAGTCGCCCGATCTGATTGATCTGTCCTTTGAAGAGGCTGAGCCAATCGTGGCTGAGAGGTTGCAGAGTCGGATGAGATGGATCTGGGAAGAAGATATCGATTCTTTATATGCCAAGCAGAGGGAAGAAGCAGGTCTGTGAGCGAGGAGTTCTTGTTCCAGCTCGAATAGTGAGGAAAGGCGTCTTTCAGCCAGAATACTCGTCCTTGACAGCGGCCTCCTCCTCCTCCTTTTTCACATCCTGCCCGGCTTCCCCTTGCAGCTTGCTCTTCCTGAAAGCTTTTCTCAGCTCACAATTGCCTACACTCTTCCCACCGGCCTTACATTCCTCACACTTCTTGCCATGGTTCACCAACAGGATGTGCAGCCCAAACTTATCCTCGTCCGGGATCCTCGCGTCCAGGTGCTGATGTGTCTCGTCCCGACTCGCCTTGGCAGGTCTCCACCCCAGCAGACCGGTGATGCGGTGCACGTGCGTGTCGACCGCGAAGCTCTCCCTGCGCAGGCAGAACAGCAGCACACAGCTCGCCGTCTTGGGTCCTACGCCCTGGAAACTCAGCATCTCCGTCATGGCCTCCTCGCTCGTCGCGTCGTGCAGGTGGTCCAGGCTGTAGCACCCGTAGCGCTCGTGGACCTGCTCCAGGATGCTGATGATGACCTTGCTCTTGACGGCGCTCAGCCCGCCGCACCGGATCGCCTCCTGCAGCCTGTCGCGCCCGCCCTCGACGATGGCCTCCCACTTGTCGCTGCGCCCGTAGGCCTTGTCCATGCTCTGCTTGGCGCGGGTGCTGTTCTTGTCGCTCGTGTTCTGCGACAGGATCGTCCGCACCAGGGCGTCCAGCACAGACGGCGAGTCGCCGCACCCGGCGCGCTCCGAGGGCGCCACTACCTGCTCGGGCCGCTTGCGCTCGCCGTGGAGCGAAGCCAGGATCCTGTGCGCGAGCTTGCACTCCTCGGGTGTGGGGTGGGCAAAGTCTGGGAAGGGCGAGGCGTTGGCGTAGGCGGCGTAGGCCTTGAGCTTCCTGTCCTTCAGGTCGGTGGCGCTCGCGGTTTCCTTCTTCACCTTTTTCGTCTTCGTCTTCTGCCTGCTGGCGCTGACTTTCACGTCGGGCGATGACGAGGCATCTAGCTCCGTCTTGGGCCTCTTGGGCGTCTCATCCTCGGCTCCTCTAGGTGCTGCCCGCTTGCGAGGAGTTGCCCTTGGTGAGTCCAGTGGTTCGTTCTTGACCTGAGCTGAGGAGAACTGCTCCTCGGCTTTGGCTCGGACTGCTCGCCGTGGGACCGTCCTTGTTGGTGCCGTGCCGGCTGCTGCGCGAGTACTTCTGGCCATTATGCTTCTAATCATACAGGAAATATAAGACTTTTCTTTGAAACAAGGGTGATATAGCAAGAACCAACGCCCCAGGCTCAGGTCGTGAGGTGAGCTCAGTCGGCAGGCCTCTCCGATTTTGTAACCTTTGAAGATGAGAGAGCCTGAGTGGTGATGTCACTAGAATTTAGGGGCCTGATGTCTCTCCTTTACAGGGGCACCCGGCGGGTCATTAGCGCCGGGCACTTCCCCGAGACCCCTGGATTAGCAACTGGCATGCCTGGACATGCTGAAGTATCTACTGTACTAGTTGGCGTGCAAAACCTGACGTCACCTAGGCAGTGATTAAGTTTCTATTTCTTTCTTTCTTCTTCTCTATCTCAAGAGTTGACATCAGGTGGAGGGTTGAACATGCGCTCTATATTCCTGTCAGGAATGCTACACTAAATCAGTCCAGAATGCTGCATAAGAGGCGCTGGTCTTTGCGGGACGGAAGAAGAAACTGTTCAGACGATGATCAAACTGTCTTCAGATTGCTCTTCTGCTCACTCTGCCTACTAAGACGAAATGGAGAATAATCCCATATATTCTGATTTTATGATAAATATCTACTACGTATGCATGTATATATACTTGGACTCATCCTGGGTCTGCGTTGCCTCTTTTCACGGTGCTAGTTCACCGAAGCTCCGCTCCCAGGCTTGAATCCAAAAAACACTGTGACAGGTGAATGAAGAAGCGCATCATCTTACAGAGCATACCACTGGAAGGTAACCTCATAATCGCCGTAGTCGGTCCAGATATCGGCCTCATCATCACCAGTAGGAATGATGTTGGAGTAAAAGGTCGTGGTACCATCGTACGCAAGGTAGCCATCAATAACCTGAGGGAGAATGTCCAGTCAGTCCGGCTCAAAAAAAATATGTGAGGATTAGGTCAAGGTAATGTATCGATACTCACAGTGAAGGTGGTCGCGGAGACGCCGGACGCGCAGTCCAACTCATCATCACTGACTCCACAAGTGCCCTTGGAGGAGGTCATGGTGAAACCGGTCCCTGTGATGACACATCAGTCAGTACTTGGCGAATCGGAATTCTGAAGCCTCTCCTCAACTTCGGCAGGGTGGACTTCGCAACGTACCAGAGGTGGTAGCCTCGTATGTCGCACAAGTGCCTGTCGTGTACCAGTATCCCTCGCTGATCAGGCAGCCGTTCTGCTCGCCGTCATAGTAAGCGTACCAGTAACCATCTCCCGAGACGGTGCTGCCAGTGGCACTGCTCGAGGACGAAGTCGTCGTCGCGGTCGCAGTGGTGGTCTTGCCGGGTATGGTGATCCTGAGGAGGAGCAGGGTGTTAGACTTCTGCATCTGCGTATTTGGCAAGGTTGTCCTCGCGGAGTCTCTGGACAGCTGGACAGGACCAAATTTGCGAGGCAGAGAAGGATAACTTACTTTCGGCTAGTCGTGCTGGTAGTGGCAGCGCTTGTAGTAGTGACCTATTGTTGCTCAGGGTAAGAGCCTATTCATGTTACGCAATAGAGAAGACAATAACAGGCTGATTACGTACAGTTCCAGTGGTGGGCAGCGGCACTGAAGTGGCAGTGGTGGTGGGAGCTGAGATGAAAGTTGTTGTGTCAGTCAAACTTGTTTGTTCTGAACTCGGGAGGTCGCCCAGCAGATGAGCATTCTGAACGACGGTGAATGCGTCCCAGAATGGTCTCATAGTTCCCAACAGGAGGGGTTCTATGCTTGGGAATAACCAGCTGTGAGCACAACGGAGACTTACTCGTTGTAGCCACGGTGGTCGTCGCACCCGACTTGACGGGGTATTTGATCCCACTAACACCATAATTGTCAGCATATGACCGCTTTGATATGGATTCGTGACATGCAAGGGTATGAGAGAAGCTGCTCAAGACTGACCTGCTGGGGCAAGTTGAGTCCTCGCCAACAACGGCAGCAGGAACAAAGTCCTGGTTTAGCAGAGGGCCATTGACGTAGAAACCGTAGTAGATCTCGGAGATGGTGTCATCGTCGCAGAGGAGGACGGGGTCCTGACCGAACTGGGCCGAGATGGCAGCGTTGATATCGGCCAGCTTGTAGGTGGCAGAGTTGGATGGAACAATGCCAGCTGCGTAAAGGGTCTATTGGTGATTCGTCAGTACACCACTGTGCAAGTCCACCTCACAACAAGTGGTCACGTGGATTTCCAAGCTGTGCCGAGATTTCGGCTTAGGCTTGTCGTAGAATCGCTCGGTCTCGTGCGCAAAAAAAAAAAAAAAAAGACGTACCTCGTATGTGTTCTAAAAATCAGAGTGGTTAGTACAGTCCAGTCCAACTCAAGTGGCGAGAAGATGCACTCAAGATGCATGTGGGACATACCAGGGTCTGGAACAGGTTCACGACGATCTGGAAGAAGTCGACGGCCTCAATACCAGTCTCGTAGTCCGTGTAGCAAGTCGGGTCCAGGGTGCTGATGCAGGTTCCGTGCTCGGCCCACTCGCTCTCCCAGAATTCCTCATTCGACTCGTCGTTGCTGTTCCAGTAGGTGTCCATGTACTCCAGCAGCTCGGTGCTTCCATATTCCTCGATCAGCGTGGTGATGTCCGTGTACTCACGGGACGTGTCGCAGTCCTCAGAGTAATCACCATCGCAATCATCGGGCCAGAGACCGTGGATACCCCAAGAGTTGGCAGGGCCTATGGAGAACTTGATTAGTATTGTTTTCCATATTGACGGCTACTCAAAGTGGAAAACGCCTTGAAGATAGCACAATCCTCAAGAAAAGAAGATGCTAACCTTCAACCCTATCAGGATGTTAGTCGAAGCACCACCAGTATGGATAAAAGGGGTTAAATAGAGAAAAATGTCCAGATCCGTCACCGACCGACAAGTGCCGGTTCATGGGTTTGGGGAAAAGGGGTGGGGGCGGGAAGCATGTCATAGAAATCCAAATTTCACATACGGATCCGTATCCCAGAACTGAACCTGAAGAAGCTGTCCGCCAGGTCGGTTTACACAGCAAGTGGTGGCGAGGTCAGCCGCGGCAGAGCAACTCTCGACGCTCGTCGCGCAGGTAGCCTGACGCGACTTCAGGCCGAAGATGGACTCAGGGCTGCGAGCATTAGACACTGGGGCGGCCGCAAGGGCGAGCAGGGCAGAGATGAGGGCGGCCATCTTGGTGGCTGTTACCGATGGAGAGAAGAAGGAAGGAAAAAACTCTGTGATGGTTGGCCGTGGCTCTCGAGTCTCAACTCGACAAAAATCAAATCATTACTGCGCAAGAAGGTCCTGCTTTAAATATGTCTTGGCAAAAGTGCCTCACCGAGGAACGAGCTCGGTTGGGCCCGGACAGGTGATTGGCAAAAGCTTATGTTAATTGTAACCTACCCAGGATGAACAATCGCAGGTGGGCCAATTATGCAGTCGGACTTCCTATTCACATTCTTGGTCCAGAAAAACGTGGGGCCAAGCTCAGCCCGCAACGGAAGGTCTGTTGCTAGCATCGTGGCTCGGCGGTCGCAGGCGACAGGTTCAATAGGATAGGTGCCTGACGACTCAGCTTGGTCTCCTTGCTCCTCGTGGCATGGCATCAGATCTTCTGTGGCTAGGTGCGCAGAGGCGCTGCCAACTACGACCTTCCGCTTAAGGCAGCTGCACAGATCGTGAGCCACGCCATCGTTCGTCACAAACGGTGCAGAAGAAAACTCCTTCACCATGGCATGTCGGCAGTCGGCCTTGGCGCATTCGCATGGGTCCAAGAATCCTCGGTCAATACAATCTGGTAAAAGGCGGAACATGGCATGCAAGATGTGGCCGTGATTATGTCAATACCTACTTCAAGGCATGTGCTATAGTATGTACTATAGGTCAATGCACCCATCTGTACGTCACTGTCGGTAGGAAACCGAGTGGAGTGATGATTGCAGCCGATAATTATGAACCTTGCTTTTCTGGTAGGCTCAGCCGTTGCCGCATGACAGCGCTTAATTTATGGTTGTTCTGTTTTATCGTTAACATTGGACCAGGTACTATGGCAGATTTTGGCCGAAACGTAGTTTGTGGATCTCCCTCCACCCACTAATCTCCCCAGTTGCTTAATAAACCAGTAACGAGTCTGCATGCTGTCAACAGAAAAGAACCTTGCCATCCATCTGGTGGGAGGTTATACTAAACTGCTAACCATGGATGTAAATTCTTGGAAGACGAGGACAAAAAGAAGAAGCAGAATTAGGGGAAGGAGGGGAAGGGGAACCTACTATGTTAGCCACCATTTTCCCCATGTACTTATTCGTATTCAGTTGCTTTCAAGTCTTTCCTGTGCTACAAGGGATCTAACGTGGGCAAAGGTGAGACAGTTCTTGATGACATGCATGTACTGATAGCACATTTTCAACCCCGCTCCAAAACTTGCAAGTATGATGTCCATATCTCTGGACAGTGAACAATGATTCTTTCGCCGGGTTCACCCCAGAGTCACACCTTGGAACATGGCATCGGCTTTCACTTACGAGATCCTGCAAGGGGACGAGATCAGAGTTCTTCAACTGATCCCACAAGACTCGGAGGTCATCTCGTGCCGACTTCAACATGTCTCGCTCTCCCAGCGGCCGAGGTTTTGGGCCTTATCGTATTGTTGGGGAACAGCAGAGGACCTCCAGACAATTCAACTGAACGGCTCTTTCTTTGAAGTTACTCCGAATCTGCATGCCGCGTTGCTGCAGTATAGGCGCCTGATGATTGAGCAAGGTGCTGAGGCAGTGGGGACCCTCATCTGGATTGATGCCATCTGCATCAATCAACAAGACTCTGCAGAGAAGTCACGTCAAGTTCCGAGAATGAGCGAGATCTACAGCAGATGTGAGAGGGTCCTGGCATGGCTTGGCCCTGTTGAGGTTGAGGAAACGGCATCGGTCGAAGACATGGTGACACAACTACTGAGACTCGAGACAACAGCCAAGTCTGAAGGTACGCGATTTTTCGACGTTGTTGAGGCTTTCATTCAGCACTCAGACAAGGACCTCCTGAAGATGCTTCGCAAAATTCTCAGCTCAATTGGGAGACGGCCGTGGTTTTCCCGAGTCTGGGTTGCTCAAGAAGTTGCGCTGGCTGCCCAGGATCCTGTGGTCCTCCTTGGTTCTCATATTTTGAACTACTGGACACTTCTGGGCTCCTGGAGCCAAATTCTGAGCCCGAGCCATGGCTCTCAGCTCCCTTACAATTACTTGACTGCCGGAACAATGTCGTATGCCCACATCCGAAGGCAATACGGGAAAGCAAGCGGACACTCATCACCAGATACCAACTCGAAAGAGGAAGACGGCGCTTCGAGACTTCTTAGTGTTCTCGACGAGGCATTCCATCTCGGCGCCACCGTACCTCACGATCATATCTATGGCTTACTGGGCTTGGTAGATACATCATCACTACCCCCCAGCTTACAGCCAGACTACGATCAGTCTTTCGAGCAGGTGTTCTCATCCTATGTGGAATTCCTTCTCATGAAAACTGCGGATATTAGAGTCCTAGATCTTGGTCCTGTCGGCAAGTTAGGAAGCGTTCCATCCTGGGTCCCCGATTTGAGACGGCGGAGAGAGGCTGGAACCAATCTTAGGCCGAAACAACCCATACAAATGGGAATATCGAATGACAGGAAAATACTTCGCGTTCCAGCAATCTTGCTCGGTCGCATTGCATTCAAATTCGATGCTCAACCAAGACGGACTGGTGTCCACCCACTTCACCTGCCTCAAGTATTCCGAGACTTTGGGCGAGAAATCATCCACACATCATCACGTATCAGAGGCATTTCGCCTCATGAAGCACTGGTACAGTACTTGAGAGCAAAGCTCTTTCCGATATTTGGGCAGGAAATCAACCCTCACATAGTAGAATCCTTTACCTTGGCCTACACGGCCTATGCAAGTGGACACGAACTCGACACATCGAGCCTCGGGCCTCACGCAAAGGATCATTTGACCAGCTCGGACCGCATGTTACGAAATCCAACGATGCAGGATAATATGCTTGGAAAAGCCTCATTTGTCATACAAGATGGGCGGTCTGGACAACTCTGGGACGAAGGGACCAGCTTGGAATTCGGCGATGCTGTCTGTGTCCTCCCCGGAGCTCAGCACACCTATGTGCTGAGACCGGTGCAAGAGGGAGAGAGGGTGCGCCTGATCTCCAAAGCAACACTGAACGAATGTCCCGGGGGTTTCCAGGAGGAAGCTTCCCAGCGTTTTTCGAAGTCGTTCTCGACTGCTTCCAGGGGAGAGGTGCCAGAGCATCAAATAATAGCGTTACATATAGTCTAGGGATCTATGCTTTGGGTATGAACTCCTTTTGCTTCTACAAGACTCGCATTGCCACGCAAGCACGGAAATATAACTCTTTGGTTGCAGCTGGGATACTACGGAAGGGTATTGCGTGCGTCCTAGGAGTCTATCTTAGACTTTGAGAGATGCGAACTACGCCAGAATAATGTAGACATGGTACAAGAAGTTATTGCACGACAGCAAAATCCAGTCTTGTTCGCTAATCACCGCTATCATGGCGCATTATCTCGTGTCATCTAGCGATTGCTTCTAAGTAGGCGTCAATGTAATCCTTCGAGGTCTCTATAGACAGCTCCCACATGAGATTGAACACCACCTTATGTAGGCGTTGTCGAAACAATCAAATAAACGCCATACTTCAAACGTATCCCACGAAACCGCAGTTCATTGTTCGATACCATAAACATTGAAGAGTCCCGGAGAGCCATCTGAGAATATATACCCCGTCCCAAACAGGAGATATTCATCCACTGGAACAAGACCCCCTCTCAAAATGTTCCCAAGCGCATACTCTGCCAGAATGTTGCCTGAAGCCTTGTTTAATACCAAAACACTGCCTGGCGCCACGGGGTCCACATTAGGTTCAGTCTGAACGCCGGAGATGCCAGTGATGACAATATCATTTACAACTGTTGGTTGAATCAGACTGCTAGTATTCGGCGGGGATGGGACCTGCCACGCCACCTTCCCGTCGATGAGATGGAGAGCCCCAAAGACACTGGTCGAGACATTCACAGTGTCGTTGCTCGAGCCGCTGAGCTGAACCTCGTACTGGACCCGAGCGTAGTTGAAGGCCGTGTAGTAGACTGAGGAGTCGTCCACTGCGATGCCCCACATGAACCCTCCCTCGCCAGCCCCGGGTGTCACATCGTTATACCACAGCACGTCTCCCGTCTCTGCGCTCAGAGCAAAGATCCATCCACTCTTCTGCGCAACGACGACAGTGTCGAGACCTAGGGGTGTATTTGTCGAGGCCGGGATGAACGTTGGTGCTATCCCAAAGTCGTAATCATGACCAGGGACCACATCGCAGTCCGGTGGCCCGCCGCCAAAGTCGTCTCCCGAGGCCGAGTCGCAAGCAACGGTATAGACGTCCAAGGCGCCGAGGTGTCGGACCCAGTTGACCGCCCCTGTCGCTAAATCGAGAGCCACAACGGATTCTTGGTATACGTCTTCTGGAAGGCACGGGTCAGGAACAATCTCAGCAGTGTTGTTCCCCGTCGCGATCTGGCATTCGTCCACGGAGGCGGGGACGTCGTAGGTGTTTCCCATGGCGATGAATAACTGAGAACGAGATACTTGTATGCTAGGCTGGGAGCCCCAGATCGACGCGCCTGCCCAGCCAGAGAGTGATTCCGGGATCATCCACTGGGTCCAAATGATTTTCAGCTTCGCGCTCTCAAACATGACAGCGTTCATAGTTGCCTTGAAGGAGCAGCAGATGTAGGCCGGGTCCAGCTCCAGAGCCACCTCCTCCTGGCTGGACACACCGCTGTAGATTGTGCCATTGTAGAATGTAGGAGACGATGTGAGAATCGCAAAGGGGTGATCGTGCATCGATAATTGGTCGAGAACTTGACCAGAGCTCACATCAATCGCCAATAGCAAACATTTCGCTTGAGTGCCGGTATACAGCACGTTGCCATCAATCACCGGCGTAGTACGTGACACGTCGGTTATGCCAGCGCTCAAGCCAGTCGTCTTGGGCGAGCGCAGGATGATCTCAGTGATGTTGATCTGCCAGAATATCTCGCAAGCTGCGTAGTCGAGGGCGACCAGAAGCCCTGACCAGGTGGGGAAGTATGCGACTCCGTTTTGGACGAGAGGCGGAGCGCTGACGCCGGGGGAATAGTCGATCTGGCAGAGTGGCTTCAGCGAGGAAGCCGAGCTTGCATCCATGGAGGAGCCAGTCTCTTGGAAGCGGTTATTATAAATGCCGTTGCCCCAACCTAGCCATGCTGGTGTCTGCGCTCGACCATCTTTTGCTATGTCAGAGGTGGAGGGAGTAAGCAGAGATAGGCAGAGAGTGACCAGGCTAAGTATGTGGTGCGATGGCTTTCGATTCCACATCGTATGGCTGACTGCCTCGACTCTTTAAGAGTGAAGACGTCGTGGAAGCAATGACAAGATAGGGAATTCAATTGATCCAGAAGGTCTCACCAACCTCGCCATACAGCGTGATGATATTGAGAGAGCAACGTCGTCCGGCATCTTAACCTTGGAAGTCGAATGCATCGTGCAGTAGCTGATGTTATCATTCGGAACTCTGCTAAATAGGGTAAGGCGGATAGGTGAGGTATGGTATACACAGTGGATTATGCGCGAACGATGAAGCTCTTTACCAGGGGAGACTGCAGAGTTGACACCACCTCGTATGCACAGCAACACTCGAGTGTCACTAATGCATGATTATATTTGGGGTAAAATGAGTGAGCGATAGGTCCACAGAAGCTTTGTGGCTTGGCTTGGAGGATAAAAGGGCCGTTTAATCAGTGAATTATCAAGTCAATAATACACATGATAATATGGATATAGCAGGGACGAGACGATCTGCTAAAACCCGCGAACCTTGAATGTCGAAAGTCTAGTTTGACGTCCCATTTGGTCAGACTCATCACTGGACCAGTAGGTATGGACTTCTGCAAACCTGCCCTCTGGACGATGAACGCATATCAATGTCTGAGTCTCGTCAAGAATTGAAAGTTGAAGCAGCTGTTGTCCTCTCCTAGCGAAAGACTGGCTGAATGGCTCCGCTCTGCCTCTGCCTGAGCCTCTCGATGAGCTTCACATTATACCTAGGTTTGTATAAGCGCACCATTCTAGCTGGGGAACGACCGAAACCATTAAACTTTGTAAGAAGAGAAGTTGTAAAAAGAACTTACATATGGGTAGTCCATGCGCACAGAATTCTTCTAGTATCCGCTGGGTCGATGACCTCTGGAATGTCGAAGGCCGCCGCGGTCCGGACTGGGTTTTGAAGCCTGGTATAGTCTTCCAGGAGCTTATTATAGACCTCTTCCCTCCTGTCTCCTGCCTCTCTCAACTCTCTTGCATGGCTCGCCTCCACGCCCCCCTCGAGTGGGAGGCTTCCACTCTCAAGGCTCGGCCATGCCACGCGATGGTGCGGGTCTCGACAATCCGTCATGATGCCGCCAGCTACTCCATAACATTTCCTGACCAGCACGCTGAAAATGGGTACCGTGGTTGAGAAGTATGCCTTGCCAAGCTCCACCCCGTATTTCATTGTCGCCTGTCGCTCAGCCGCGGTCCCCACTGCGTACCCTGGGCAGTCAACAAATTGAATGATGGGTAGGTTAAAGACATCGCACAGGTTGAGATGTTTGGCCATCTTTTGTGCTCCAGCACCATCTGTCGCCCCGCTCAAGACTTCTGGGTTATTCGCCATGACGCCAACAGGGCGACCACTCATACGGCCCAGGCCAACGACAGCCGTGTTACCCCAGCCTGCTCCTATCTCAAACCAGGATCCTTGGTCTAACACGGTCTGTATCAGCCGAACCATTGCATACGCTCGCTGCCGACGACGTGGAATGATTGTGCGAAGAGAAGTGACGTCTCGTTCGGAGGAGTCATCTGTTTCTTCCACCGGTGGCAGGTTATTGAGGCCACAGTCAGGGACGTAGGAAAGAAAACGGCGAATCTGCTGAAAGCAGCCCACCTCATCAGGAGCAGCGATATCGATCGTCCCGTTTGTGCAGTGAACGTGCGGTCCCCCCAGGTCACTGGCACTAAGTCCGTCTTCGAATGTAGCTTTGGCCACCACATGGGGTCCTGCATTGAACAACGATCCCACATCCGCTGCCATGACCGAGAAATGACATGCTGTGACGCGGGCGGCACCAAGTCCAATAGCCGGACCAAGGACTGCGCCGACGTTGGGAATTCCCAGGTTGAGTTGCTGATTGACCTCCTTGAACCCAGGCATTGGAGGCACATAGCTGAAGCCATCTCTCTTGATCGTGGTCACCGAGCCACCGCCCGACGACCCGTCGACAAGCTTGACCATCGGGAGCCGGAGATCAAGACACAGCTTTTCCATGTACAATGTCTTGGCCCAGATGGCCCCATCAGCATGGCCCGCCCGGATGGAGAAGTCGTCTGCCGTGAACAAGATCTTTCGGCCACCCACGGTGCCAAAGCCCTGGACATTGTTGCTGGGTGTGAATCCCCCAATCTCCTCTCTGGCCTTGTCGCTACTAGACCCTGAAGAATTTGTCTGTCTCCATTCTATCGTTCCAGCAACAGAGCCGACTTCTATAAAACTGCCTGGGTCGAGAAGTGCGTCCACCCTTTCCCGGACCCAGAGCTTTCCGGCCTGCTTTTGGCGGAGATACCCTGGGTTACTGGTTGGAGGAGTCCTTGCTATACCTTGAAGGGTCTTGACCTGGCCGAGAATGTCTGACCAGTCAGCTGGTGGCCCATTTCGCTTTCTTTGGCGTCCCTTGGATTGAGTGTGGTCGACCTGGAGATGCGCGCCAACTTGTTTCAGTCTGGAGCGAGCTTTTGACGCATCGTCCTCAGGCATAGTGGGAAAGTGACTTGACTGAACCGCTGCGTGTCGGCTCTGGACTAATTACTCAGTAGCCAGATGAGGAGGAGATTTTAATTAAGAAAAGGTTGTTAAAAGAAGTTGAAGCCGGCTAGTTTTGGTGTCCACGCCGAGACAACGCACCCCTCCCCCCCTTAACGTGGAGTGACAATGCCGAGGTTGCGCAGCGGGGATACTTGATTGAATGGAAACGTCACTACCATTATAGTACGTATGCGTAGTCTCCGAAGGACCAGCTCTGAAATTCATGAGAATCAACCTACAGGAACAACAACTAGCAGGTATATCAAAGCAACTGGCGTGGTCAACGCAACAAGGCCACCTCTTGCAATCATGGCTCCGCCGAGGCTTCTTGTTGCCAACCGGTATGTAATTAAGTATTGATTCATCCAGCATCCTCTCGAGACATACTTTGCCCCCCTTCTGTTCCTGCGAATTCATTTCCAGCTGACATGCATTCAAATATTATCGATCTGTTCCAGAGGAGAAATAGCCGTACGTGTCCTCTCGTCCGCGAGGGAATTAGGTCTTCACACCATCGCCGTATCAACAGCCGACGATGACGCGCACGTGTCGTATGCCCACGAGTCGATCCAGCTCCCCTCCGTCTCATCGTACACAGATGTAGGCCTCCTGGTGTCGCTTTGCAAGGAGCACATCATCGACCTCGTGCATCCTGGCTACGGCTTCCTGTCGGAGTCGGCCGAGTTCTGTGGGCAGCTTCTTGCCGCTGGTGTCACTTTCGTAGGGCCTGGCCCGCGGATCCTGCGACAGACTGGCGACAAGCTCAGCGCGAGGAGATTGGCCGAAGAGCACGGCGTTCCTGTCCTCCCTGCGCTTGGCGAGCCGGTGAGGCACATAGAAAGTCTAAGGAAATTTGCACACAAGGTTGGCTTCCCTCTGATGCTGAAGGCAGTGGACGGAGGAGGAGGCCGCGGCATACGTCTTGTGCGGAGCGAGAAAGACCTTGAGGCGAGCTTCCGTAGGGCATCCAATGAGAGCCCCAGCAACCAAGTCTTTGCGGAGAAGGCTGCCATAGACGGCTTCAGACACGTCGAAGTACAGATCATTGGTGACGGGTTAGGCAAAGTCCGGCATCTTTGGGAGCGCGAGTGCTCGATTCAGAGGAGATTCCAGAAGATCATCGAAATAGCACCGTCCTCGGTGGAGGATCGTCTCTTGATCAATGCTGTTATCGATTCTGCGCTGCGGATGGCCAAGGCGATCCAGTACTCGTCGCTTGGGACGTGGGAGTTTCTTGTGTCCCCCTCGAGCTCAACCTATTTCTTTATGGAGATCAACCCTCGGCTTCAGGTGGAGCACACCATCACAGAAGCCATCTCTGGTATCGACTTGGTCCGGTCTCAAATACTCATTGCTTTGGGGCAGAGTTTTGTCGATACTGGAATCAACACGATAGGCTCCGAGGACGCAAACAGGCCGCCGCCTCCTGCTTCTACAGCCATGCAGCTCAGGGTCACAGCAGAAGATCCTCGTCGACAATTTGCAGCCTCGATTGGACGGATCAAATGTGCACTCTTCCCTGGCGGAAATGGGATCAGAGTGGACAGCCACCTTCGCCCCGGCTTGGTGGTATCGGCAGACTTTGACTCACTTGTCGCCAAGGTGGTGGTGGCTGCCATGGACTGGACTGCTGCCGTGAACAAGGCACAGAGGGCACTGCAAGATGTGGTTATTGACGGAGTTGCCACTAATATTGACTTGTTGCAGAAGATTGTTCACACAGATGACTTTCACCGTTCAAGATTTGACACACAATGGCTCGAGAAACATCTAGAGGATCTGTTACAAGAGGATCAGAGCATTTCGAGACACGCGAATACGTCAGCTTTCAGGGAGAATACCCAAGTGGACAGGGCAATAACTCAAACATCCTCGGCAGTCTCAGATCAGCTTGTCAGGAAAGGAGACCATTTCGACATACAAATAGAAGGGGAAGACCTACCTGCTATTTTTCGCAATCACGCCACAGTCTCCGGTATCACAAGGAACGACTTTCCCAATTCTCTGGCCCTTAGCCTCTCTACAGGGAGCAATAATCCCGATCGTCCGAAGACGGCAACCTACAGCTTCAAAATGTCTAAGCGGACAGATGCACAGCATGGTCTGAAGATCAGTCAGCGCGGGGACATGTCGAGCACCCCCGCAGACGCCTCCTCGGTGTTGCTGTGCCCGGTGTCTGGTCAGCTGATCGAAGTTCTGGTTGAAGAAGGCGATATTGTCAGCGAGGGGGACGCTATTATCGTTGTACGTCAGATGAAGATGGAGCTGGAGATTCGCGCCCACCGATCCGGGGCGGTGAGGGGCCTCTTTGCTTCTCAAGAGGGGGATCACGTCTCAGTGGATACGGTTATATGCACCATTTTACCAGGTCTGACTAGGCAGAAGCTGTGAGACCCCGGCTCAATGCAGGCTCAAGGTGCAGCGCTATGCAGACCAACAAGCAGACTTGGGAACGCTGCATGTATGCTACTGCTGTGTCACGCCGCGGGAAGGGGAACAGAGTATATTAACTAGAGGCTCTAGTGTGAACCCGGCACATGAACCAAGAGTTGGAGTCGAGTAATAAAAGCAAGAGAAGTAAAATAAAAAATAAAAAAAAAATGGTTCGGAATCCCCCCGTAGTGATCGACGAGACTAATACCCCGCCTCCTCTGTCTCGGCGCTATTGTACCATTCCATACTACAGAGATCCTTGCGTTACTGGAGCGGCTTTTGGCTTCCCTATTGCCCATCTGTTGTTTCTCCGCAGGTTGTCAATGAGGAAGGATCTGGGCTTGCAGCATGCATGAGGAGTTTAGGTGCACGACGGTGGAGAAGTTGGCGAATGACTATCTCAGACCTAATCTGGGCGATACTACTATGGTGTCTCGCCTAGGTCGTACATGGCGATGTGTGAGGGCTATTGGACAAGCGTAATGAACAGACGGAATGATCATCAATGATGAAAGGCCTTTGCAGAGCTTGAGTTGCGGGGTATCACCTATTTCATTTGGACACCATCGGTTCTGGTGTGCCCTGCGTAGTAAGATGCATGTACAAAAAGGTCAGGTTGGTATTGCATATAGACACTCAAGGTTTTAGCCACCACACCGGTCGCTATTCCTCGTTGGATTGATTAGTTGTTGGTTTATGATTTCGTCTTTCTCCGCTACTGGAATTTGCCGTGGCGTCTGCAGCTATGATGGTCTCTGTGAGCATCACGACCATCTTGGCACTGCTCAGCGTCGGGACGGTTGCCCAGAATGTGTCGACCAATGCAACTGAATATCCTGGGGCCGTGGATGGTAATGGAAATCCGCTGCCATCCTATTCACCAGCCCGACCACCAGCTATTCCCCTCGCAGTGAGAGGACCTTACACATCGGCATGGTCTTCAACCGCTGGAGACTCGACTCTGAACAGTGCGGATCCAATATTCTGGCCAGGAGACTCCCTCGGTTGGGAAGGCATTGTGATGGTCGATGGCATAGCATATGTATGTGATTCCAAGTCCCTTTCTCGAGGTTCATTTTCCCCTGTTGTGAATTTTGGCAGCTGTCATGAGGAAATCCATCGCGTAGCAGAACTCAAAACGCTGTTTACTTCTCGAATTACCCAAATACAGTCATAATGCAAGGCTGATCACGATTTTATCGCTAGGAATACCTAGGAACAGGATCGCAGAGTCTCCCAAAATTAGATAACTTGAAGATCGCCAAGCCAGGAAGTGTGAGCTACGATTCCCAGTACTCAAACTTCACGTTCCATGCGGGGCCTGTCGAGATACTGGCGAGCTTTTTCTCCCCGGTCACCCCCAAGGACATATGTCGGAGTTCAATCCCACTTTCGTACCTAACCACCAGCATCCATTCTAAAGACGGACAAGCCCACGACGTGCAGTTCTACTCAGACATCAACGGTGCCTGGATATCGTATGAGAGCAACCAGACCCTCATCTGGGACCTGTACAGGTCAGGGATTGGGGCCACGCAACCAATCAATGGCACCGGAAACGCGACAGACTCGGCCAGTACGCTCTACTCGTGGATATACCAGCTCGAGCAGCCCTACACCTTTGGCGAGGAATATGACTTTCCTCAGTGGGGAAACTTTTCGTACAGCTCCAGCCCGATGGGCGTGCAGAATTTCAGCTTCCAAGCCGGCTTCTCCGCCGACGTGCGTTATGGCTTCGTTAACAAGAAAGTCCTCGATGATCTCGTGGACTCGGAGTACCGTGGATCAGGCACGCGAGAGCCCGTGTTTGCCTTTGCCCACGACGTCGGCAACGTAACCTCGGCCCAGGTCCGATACACCATAGGCTCCATCCAGACACCCATCATCCGCTATCTTCACGTGGGCGGCCTCACACCACTGTTGCCCTGGTGGGCCAAATGTTACGGCCAGGACATGTATTCGCTGATTGCGTATCACTGGAACGACTTTGACGCCGTCTCGAGCCTGGGGGCCGAATTCGAGGCGCAGCTCAAGGATGATATTTCTGCTTATTATCAAGAGAATCCTGCTCTGATCTATAGCAACCAAACCCCAGAAGTGCCCCCATTTTATTCAAATGGCTCTGAGGGTTATACGGCCGGCGTTGACCAGTATGGCCAGCAGTACATTTTCGACCCAAACGACGGCTATGGTTTCTTAAACCCCAATAACTTTAGTGGCGTTGCCATTCCAGACGTTTCAGAGGCTGAGGCGTACTATTCCATCGTTGCCCTCTCTGCCCGGCAGATCATGGGCGCATATGTTTATGCCATTCCTCCCTCGTCGACTTGCGGAAGTGAGGCGTTGGACGGTGCAGATGAGAGCACTCCACTAATGTTTCAGAAGGAGATTTCGAGTGATGGCAATGTCAATACAGTCGACGTCTGTGAGTAGATCTGTTTTGTCATTCATTCTGTACTAGAGTTTCCGTCAAGGTTCCCTCTCCCATGCCCCTTGTACGAGCCAAGAAAAGCTGACTTTTGCTATCAACTGGCAGTGTACCCGGCAACGCCCTTCTTTTTATGGGCGAACCCAGACATGCTGAAATGGACGCTGGAGGCTCTCTTCCAAAACCAGGAGGGCGGCTTCTATCCGAATGGCTATTCCATGCATGACCTGGGCAGCAATTTCCCCAATGCCACCGGCCACGTAGAGGGCAACGACGAGTACATGCCCGTAGAGGAGTCTGGCAACATGATCCTCATGTCCTACGCGTACTACAAGTTCTCGGGCGACTCGAGCTGGATTAAGAGCCACTACGACATCTTGAAGCAGTGGGCTCTCTACCTGATCCAATTCTCCTTGATCCCGTCGGCCCAGCTCAGCACGGATGACTTCGCAGGGACCCTCCAGAACCAGACCAACCTAGCCATCAAGGGGATCGTGGGCCTCCAAGCGATGAGCGCCATCGCACGGATCGCAGGCGAGGCGGCAGACGTGGCCAACTTTTCGACAACGGCAACGCAATACTACCAGAACTGGACGTACTTTGCCATCGATCCTTCCGAGAACCACACAATGCTCTCGTATGAGTGGCGTTCCTCCTGGGGGCTGCTCTACAATGTATTCTTCGACAAGCTGTTGGACCTCGGTATCATCGATAGCAGCCTCTATGATATGCAGTCTGCCTGGTACGCTACTGTGAGCCAGATATTCGGCGTGCCTCTTGATAATCGTGTAAGTCATAGTCTTTCAATACCCAACCGGAGTTTCTTGGCAGAGAGTCTCGATGTCGAGGGGTGCCATGATGTTTTGATATCTATACTGATCCTACAAATGAATCAGCACCATTACACCAAATCCGACTGGGAATTGTGGACCGCAGCCACTTGCTCCCCCGAGACGCGCAGACTATTTGTAAACGGTCTGGCTTACTGGCTCAACTACACCTCCACCGAGTATCCATTCTCAGATCTGTACGAAGTCATCGCCGACGGCTCTTATCCAGAGGTGCCCAACAACATCGAGTTCAAGGCCCGCCCAGTCGTTGGTGGACACTTCTCCCTGCTCTCTCTATACCGTGCCGGTCTTCTCAGCGATGACATTGCGGGCGACGAGAGCGGGTCTGTTTTCGGAAAGAACAGTACCCAGGCAGTACCGTCCGAAGTCATCCTGCCGACACAGGCGAGCTCGGACCTGGGGCCGTCTGGCTCCGGCAGGGCAACAGAGGTAGCGTACTCTTTCTCGACACTGACGACGGTCAACGGGACGGGAGTTGTGGTCACTACGTTGTCGACGATCACTGCGACGGAGACGGTGAGCTCATTCGCGTACACGCCGCCTGCAGGTTAGAGACTTGTGTTGGCTGTTGGTACCATGGAGATTTGGGCACAACAGAACATGTAACAAGGCAGGATGGGCGGCGAATTGCTTGGACATGTGCCGTCTGCCTCAATTGTGCACTGCCCATAAGGAATTGATAACAATGAATAATATCATTTGGATGTTTGTCAGATTGTTGAGGTAATGGAAATGCTCCACGCAAGCCTGCTTCTAGGCTGTGTATCTCTGCTGTTCGAGGATGATGTAATTCGATGAGAATTATATCTTCTCTTGCTGCTGTCATTTTCGATGACATATATCGTCATTGGTATCTTCTTGACGTCTCTGAATTCAATTTACTTTGTACTATTTCACTCTAGGAGTCGTGATGTTACTCTGACTGTTTTTTCTAGCTACTTGTTCCTATGATAATAAGTTGTAACACCAATTGCTGATTTGAGATTCCTACTGTTCACATTTTATGGTAGGAAGGATGGGCCGTGATTCCATTGTATATGCCTACAGCTCTGTCCACGGGTGCAGGTGGAATTCTATTCTACTTTCATCGGACTCGTCTGATGCATCGAAACTGTGGCTTGAAATCAAGACCGATTCAATCTTAGACGGTCTCTTCTTTTCCTCAAGGAAACAACAATTCCCTGCTTGTCGTCATTCTGCTTACATCTTTCTGTCTGGTGTGGTGCTCTGTGACGGGTCCCGTTTGCAGCGGCCCACGCCCCACGGCTCCAGTCGTCAGCGCGCCCAAACACCGGGCCACAGCGAGCCCCGGCCTCTCTTGCGCTCCTGTTCAACCGAGCGTTCTGAAATACAAGCCTTGAAGACCAGGTAGCGGGCCAGCCACAAAACACTGGCTTGGGCCCTGCTGCAGGTCAGAGGAGCGTACTACCCCATCTTATCCGTTGACAGACAACACTGGTCCAGGAGAGACGAGACTTACGTATTGAACAAGAAATCGTCTGCACAATATCACCATAGAGGGGGGCGTCGGGTCTCCAGGACCGTAAGCTGACTTTGTCTGGATCCCCAAAGTACTGCAACTATCCTCCAGGGCACTGTAATGTTCCCGTTTCCGATAAGGTTCCTGCAGTCATTACTTTTTCTTCCATCCTCCGCCGCTCGCAAGCGTGTTTCCACAAACCTTGACATGCAGGTGGCCTGTTTCGGCCATGCATACCTGCAGACGGCATAGCACCGTACTTGCAGATATGGATCGAAAAGACGACAAAAGAAAACGAGGTATGGGATATGCGGAACTTCTTACAAATTCCCGATCGTCTCAGACATGGCCTCGCCGTGTACAGCGCAGTCGGCCCCGGGCTGCCCTACTGGAACGGTCCACGCCGGTCTGGTGAAGCGCGACAACAACAGCAGTCATGGTCATCATCGATTCTCGCGTTTTTTGACCGGCTACATAAGTATCGCTCTCTGGTCGCTCACCTGTCAGACCAACAATGAGGTTCATCACCCCCCTCAACAGATTGTTCATTCTTCCTGTTCAGCGTTGATCGCTTCATTGTTTTTTTGTTTTTGTTTTTCTTCTTTTCCTTCTTCTACCCAATTTTACCCTTCCAAGGTTGCCGGTCACCTCTAGGGCTTGTACTTTTTCTTCCTGCTTCACTTTGCGGTTTTCTGTGTTCTTTTTCCTCTTTCTTCTGTTCGCTGTTTGCTTTTATCTTTTGTACCGTTCTTGCACTTCTCTTTTCTCTCCCCTCACAATGAAGTACACATATCTTGCCGCTGCGATCTTCGGATCCTCAGTCGCCTCGGCCCTGCAGCCTCAACAGGTCCAAAATGCAGTCATCACGGCCACAAGGATCCTGACCGTCACGCACGATGGCCGCCCCGTGACTGTGACCTCTCTTGAGACGCTCTTCCCGGAGACCTCAATTAACCTGGAGGCTCGTCGGGCCAAGCCCACCCATCAGGGTGGCGGGTCGTCCCATGACCACTTTGTCGGCGGACAACACTTTGAGATGGGAGGAAAACAACACGCCGAAGCAAGCCGAGGGGAACACGGAGCGGGCAAAGGTCATTTCTTTGGAGGCGGCATGCTGGCAGGTGGTGATGGTGCCGGTCACGCGATGAGCGGCGTCGGCCTCCCCGTCAGCCAGGGTCCCCCGATGATGGCCCACCCGGGTTCTGCGCAGGCGACTGATGGCCCAATGCTGCAGGACCGGGCTAAACACGACCACGAGAGCAGGAAGGGCAAGCATCACCACCACACCAAGGGCCATGAAGAGGGGCGCATGGCTGTGGGAGAAGCCATGGTGACGGGTGGTGGGCAACATCAAGCTGCCCCCACCGGAGGAGCCATGCGTGGTGGAAAGCACCACGGCGGAAAGCACGGTGGGAAGAAGGGCGGTGATAGTGGAGAGATGCCTGTGGAGAAGATGCAGCAGCAACAGCACCGCCGCTCTGGCACGGGAGAGATGCAAGGCGGTGCTGCTTTTGTTGGCGCTGCTCCTTCTGGAGGTATGAGGCACGGAGGAGGCATGCAAGGCAACACATACGGAGGCCAGCATGGCGAGATGCACGGCGATATGCGTGGGGGAATGAACCAGAGGCGTCAGCCTCACATTCCCACAGGAGCAGGCGTCATGGCAGGCGGTCCCGAGCATGCGGCTCCGACAGGAGGTGCGCACGGCGGACAGCACGGAGGGATGATGCACGGAGGAGGAGCGGGAAGCCAGGGCCCAGCTGAGGGTGGCCACCACATGATGGGCCAGTCCCAGCATGCGGGAAGCGGCCGAGGAGAGAAGAGATTCAACGCGGCTGAGGTGCCGCTGAAGTTTATTCCCAAGCAACACAAGCGAGAGGCGGACGAGACCGCAGTGAAGGTGCAGGGTCCTATCGAGCTCGAGACGCCTCTGCCAACTTTCACTCCCGGGAGGTTCCATGCAGCGAAGAAGGGCAACCACACAATCAGCGGAGGCAGTGGCAACAACAACAGCACGATTCATGGACTCCAGGGTGGCAACGGCACCTCTCACCATCATGGAGGCAACAAGACAGACGAGGCCAAGCCCAGCCGCAAGGGTAGCCCGAAGAACCTGACCACCTTGGAGAAGTTGCTGAGTAGTAGCAACAAAACTCCTGTTGATGTGCAAGACGCTCAAATCACGGACAAGGCCGAGCTCCTGGGCCGGGATGGAAATGGCGATGGAAGCGTCAAGACTGTGTATGAGCACCTCACGCTCACCACTAAGATAAGGAAGCCTGATGGTGCTTAAATAGTTTGTGATGTCTTTGTCATGACTTCGGAAGCTGTCAACACGGGATACGCACCGCCTGGAAAAGAAGGGCTTCATCCTTGGGTTTGAGGGAGAGAAATACACGCGACTACTCCTTCTCTCCAGTTTCGTCACTCGTTTGTTCTCTATTTCATCTTCTTTGTTTCTCCCAAGGCATCTTCGGATGTCCACATTCTCTTTTGTTTTGTTTGGCTTTTGTTTGCTCAAGTTTTCTCCTCGTTGGCGCAGGGTGAAGGAGATATCGTGGGAGATTGAGTTCAGTGTTTTGCAATGGAAAATCTTTTCAAACTTTTCAGTATTTTAGAATTTCACCAATCAAGAAAATGAATTTTTATTCCTTCTCCGTGCACCAAATTAAGGATGTAGTAATTTGTTATTAGGTCCATCCAGTGTACTAGTGACAAGTCTTGGTTTTCAGTGTTCGACAACTCGCTTCGAATTCGACTGTGAAATAGGGTCAAATCATGGTAAGAAGGAGAATATGCTTGAATATACGCAAATTCTCGTTTGGCTCGTGGGCAAATTGGACTTTGCTTTACGTGATGATTTCTGTTGCAGATTACGAAGCTTCACAAGGCCATTGCGGAGAATATTTGGAATCGTGTTTTGTCAGTCAAACGTCCATCCAGATTTTCATCCTCTAAGAGACTGGCTTCCAGAAGGTCAGAATAATATGATGAGAATGCCCTGCTAGAGAAACCAAGTTTCTACTCCTGATCCTCCATGTTGTTGAAAACAACACCGCTCATTCATACAAATGAAAGGGAGTCAGACATTCTCGCTTGGGCGTGCCCTTCCTCACAGTCGCAAGCTAGGTTCAAGGGTCTCTCATAGGGCTTATTCTGGCCCGGTATTATTTGACGATGATTCATCCAGCCCGTATTTTTCATTCTCGGATTAACGCAGGAGCTTCATCAGATCCGTTGCGAGAAACATTCACCAGCAAGATAAGGAACGTTAGGCTGGCAAGGTGTTTGTTGAACAGACTGCCAAAACTCTGAATTGCACCAGAAGCAAGCTAGACCTCAGTGCCAGAAGCATATTGTAGGTTAAAATGAAATGTATGCAGTCAGCCAGTGAGATCGGGACATGGGGTATTGCTACAGGGCAGCTTTCAAATCTTTCGCGCGCCGAAAACAGTCATATGATTGATGGATCGGTCCTTTCGCGGTTCGGGCACTTCCTCCAGCCCCCGCTGAAAGGGCCCCCAAACCGTCTCTCTGTCTCTTTTCTTCGCTCTGTTCTTGTCTCAGCCTGCTCAAGAGAGCCAACCAGCCACCAACAATTAGCTGCCTAACGCATTCAGTCTTTCACTGCAGCTTTCGGATCCTCCGGAAGGGCTTCCTTTGTGCTACTATAAACACCCGCACAGCCACAGAGAAAAGAATGAGAGGGAATGATCTGTTAGTCCCAGCCTTCTCATTCCACACACAGTCCAACGACGGGGCGGGTCAATAAGTGTTCCGGGCGCACCACACCTCGCCATTGGCGAGCAAGGGAGGGAATCTCGTGCCGTCAGCGCTGCATCCGCGCGGCCTTAACGGGAATAGTCCAAGGCACTCTTCCGTGACGTTTTTTCTTCCCACAGGAATAGACTTGCATTTGCGTCCAAGGCGCCATTTGTCAACGTGTGTAAGAAGGTGGGAGCGGCATCAGCTTACGCAGGCGAAGAGAGGGCATGGTCCCATTTTCTTATCCCTCGCCCGAGGCCCCCCATCCGAATCCAAAGGGCACCGAATCTCTCCAACAACAAAAAAAAACAAAGAACAAAATCAACCTGTTCAATGTCGGCACACCATTTTCACGCAGAAGACTTGTGTTGCCGTCAGTCGATTTTCCATTAGTGCTTTTCTACAGACAACATATCAACGGACTTCCCTGCTGCAGTGACATTCATTACACTCCGTAGCCATGAAACTTCCGGAGTCGTTGCGCGGGGCCGCACGAGAGGTTGTGAGGCGGGATCCCATGCCAGTATGCCACTCGAATGTGTGGAAATGCCATCCGGGCATTCCCTTCGCCGTCGTCTTCGCGGTTTTTATTGGCACTGCGTTTATATATTGGCTATACAAACAAATTTCAAATCGAGAGGTTTGTTCAACCCATGATATATTTTATGAACTTTTTGTCTCTTCTCTTGCTGTCTTCGACCTCAAGCAAATGACCTCGCGGTTAACGCTGGCCTTTCTCATAGGAACCCATACAACTGCCCTACAGGCTGACATCGTTATTTCGTTCCAACAAGAGTAGGTCATTCACCATGGCTACAAAATGGCTGCAGAACCCTTTTCAACACGAGAAGATGCTGACCTTGGAACCTCCAGAGCCGGCACCCGATGATGAGCTGCCCATACATCGTCCTCGGCCGGGGGCTAGGCAGACCAACACTGAACTTCCTGGTCCGTAGAACAAAAACAAACAGACTTTGGCTTTGCTGCCCGCCCGTATGAGAGGTCTTCTCATCTGCCATTCTTCGGACCCTCTTGTTGGCTGACAAAACACCCCTATCGTCTAGAAATGACGTTTTCTCCAATGAGGACATCGTGGGCGGGCATCCCGACCAGGGCCGTGCCCCATCCCGACTTGGCATCCGAGGGCGGATCGAGACCCGTGACGGCTGTGCGTTTTGCGTGATGATGGACGACTTGACGGATGGGATGACTGGGCTTGAACGGAATCGCTCGAAGATGAGGAGAGGCTTTGAGATGATGAACGAATGTCTAGATGCGACACGAGTTCTCGCGCAATATCGTTCACGAGGCGCACAAGCAGAACCATTGAGTGAGACTGGGGGGGGGGGGGGTTTACTGAGTCGACGATACCACAAACGCCAGAGAAAGATACCGCGGAAGCGATATGGATATGAAGGGCAGACCCTTCAATCACTTCACACCACACACACACACACACACCTACCTATGGCCGATCCACAAAGGTACAAGACACATGGCCCAAGTGGACACGACACCGTCAGCCAACCCGAAACGAAGCCGAGAAGCAAGCAGCACGAGAGTCCAGGGTTGCGGCTTTTCAGGACTGAGAGGGGCCCATTTATCTGCTTGGATAAATAAAAGATCTCGAAGACAAAGAGGAGGATTGGAGAATTCCACGCTCACACATGACAAAAACCTCATGTACTTGGACGTGTGTCGACCAAAGTCTAGAAAATTCCTCCTCTTTCTCCGCCATTTAATCGTACACCTTGGCGAGCTTGCTCCTCGCCCTCAGCTTTGGTCCCCACTTCATAAAGACAAACGGGATCAGACTCAACGCCGTTCCGAACAACGCGAGGATCAGACCTGCATACTGGGACCTGGATAAAACGAAACAAAGTCAGCATAAAACGGCCTTCTCTCGACATGGACGAACAGGAGGAGAGGAGGAAAGAAGGAGGGCAACTTAATGTAATCAAAACATCATCAAACGAAAATACTCACCCAACATTTACAAAAAATTGCGTCGCAAACAGAGGCGTCACTGCGCCCAGAGTGTTCCTCATCAAACCCTGGCCGGCAATGGCACTGCTGGCGCTCTCACCGTAGCAGTCGGCCGTGTAGCTATAGGTGCTCTCAAACACAAAGTAGATGCCAAAGGCAATCAAGACCAGGCCGACACACGGCCCCACCCAGCTGAGGAAAGCGTACTGCGTGAAGCTGTAGATGAACAGGCCGATGGGCAGCCAGATGGCCCCGAACATAGCGCCGTAGAGACGGGCCTCTGGCGTCACCTTGGCGTTGGGGTCGGCGGTGAGGCGGTCGTACTTGCGCATCTGCAGGTGGTGGGCGAGCCAGGCCAGCGTGGTGCCCAGGGCCAGCGCGATGTAAGGCAGGCCGGCCATGCCCGTCGACCAGCCACGCTTGTCGGCAAAGGTGATGGAGATGACGGACAGGAACAAGAAGGTCACGCCCCAGCAAAAGGCGATCCACAGGCCAAAGGCCAGCACGACGGGCTCGGTGGCGAGCATGTGGATGGCCTTGACGGACGAGGCGCGGAGCATGCTCTTGATGTCCGGCGTGTAGATGTCGCCCTCGGCCACGTAGCGCTCGTCCCCTGTAGCCCTGCGCAGCGCCGCAGCCCGCCTGTGCAGCGCGACGCCGCCGCGCGTCTCGGGGAAAAACACAAAGATGCAGATCAGGAGGGGCACGTTGGCCAGGCCCTGGATGCCCTCGATCCACCGCCAGCCGATGGACTGGTCGATGAACCCGGCGTAGATGGGCGCGGCGACGGTGCCGAAGATGGCGACCCACGAGAACATGGCCATGGGGCGGGACCGCTCGTGGGGGACGTACATGTCGTCAAAGGTGCCGCCCACCAGGATCGTGCCTACGCAGCCAAACAGACCCAGAAGCAGCCGTAAACCAATGATGGTGCCGATATTGCGGGCCAGCGCGAGGCCGATGAACAGGATAGTGAAGCAAAAGAAGGCCCCTGCGTAGATGACCTTGCGACCGACCAGCTCGCAGAAGGGAGCCAGGATCATGGGTGCGATGGCGCAGGCGATGTTGAAGGTGAAGAGGCCGAGCTGACCTTGTTCCGAGGTTGCGTGCAGGTCCTCCACCATGCTCGGGATGCCGGAGCTGTACGCCGTCGTCGCGAGACCGATGAACAGCGTCATGAGATTGAGCATCGTCGACACCATCGTCTTCTTCCACTTGCTCCACTCGTAGGGGTTCTCTCTGTCTCCGGTTGCAAAGTTGAGCACGAGATATTCCTTGTCGTTGTGCGTGACGGCCTCCGTCAGGGTCAGCGGCATGTCGATGTCGACTGTTGTGATCGGGCCACAATCTGGATCGATAGACTCGTTTTGTATATCCACAAACTTTCCACCCACGATGCGGCCCAACAGGGGAAACCCCTTTTCGTCACGCTTGACTTCGTTCTCGTGGCCCGCGATAGAAAGAATATCTGGCGTCGTCTCGTCCGTCTCATCAATTATGACACTGCCGGGTCTTGACAACGAAACCCGGCGAGAGGGACCCCTCGAGGTACCAGGGCGAGATACGTAAGGACTGGACAGCCCCGGGCTGCCTGGTCTCGAAGCAGTGCCGCGGTAGGAGGGAGCATAATAGGAGTTGGGTCTGGATGCGGCCAGAGAACCCGGTCTGGAGGGAGGCGCTGAAAAGGAAGGGAAGTAGGATGTCATGACGGTGGGACACGCTTCGACCTCGAGCGGCAGAAGCAGAAAGGAGAGAGATGGAAGAAGGGGTGGGTAGGTAGAAGCGCAAGAGTGACCAAAGGCGAAGGACAAGAAGACCTGGAGTAAATACAGGGCGGCATAAAATCAATACTTACACGACTTACCGTCTCCACATGGGGGGCGAATAGAAACATTACGTGGTGTCTCCGGTTTCCGTCTCGCCTTCTTCCACATGCATGTCTCCAGGTCCGATCGTATTTGGGATTATGGATTCACGTTGTATCGCGACGCGACGAGAATCTGTCAGCCCATCAGGGCCGTGAGCAAATCCACAATAGGCCGAAGTATCTCCTCGGTCTGGGTCCATAACAGAGAATTTTTATTATCTTCACATCAAAGTCTTTGGCAGAACGTCATAATCTGTCAAGTGGCAGTATGATTTAGCAAAACCTGTCAGTAGGAAACCTGATCTAAGATCTCGAGTCAGTGAACAAGTTGCGGTCTTATTTTTATTTTTGGGGCGAGGCGGAACGTTACCGGAACGTCAGGCCAAGCCTTTTAAGCCCTGAGTTGTCCATCTTCTCATTCAGCTTTGCTCCGGCAGCCTTCTCTCCTCTCTGCTGATACAATATGCAACGCCTTGGCATGTACCTAACGCAATCCGATAGACAGCGATCTCCTCACACAAATGTATCCTGGCCCCTTTTGAGCCTCTGCCATATTGACAAACAGCGCACGTTTGAGCGTCTGGTGGAGACATATCGGGCCAGGTCGACTGACCTGACCTGCACCCAATCGGCCCTAATCAGCAGCCTAATAGAAGAGAGAGAATAGTGGGAAAGGAGAAGGATGCACGGGAGGGCGGAATGTACGTGGCATTCGGGGCGAATCCCATACGTTCAATCTCTATTTGGGTCGTCGCGGGAAATGCGGCTCTGCGAGGATCCGATCCACCCGGGACCGCGATGCGCTGGGTCTCGGCAGTCCGCCGAAATAGCGCTCCTGACAAAGGCCCATGACGTCTTGCCGCTGAAATGTTCGGTCAAGGGCCGCAGTCTTTTGTAGCAGTTTTGTCCCTTCGAGTCAAGAGTTCCACCGCGGTCTTGAGATTCTAGTAAAGACGTCATCTGAAGAAAGCAAACAAAAAAAGCTTTTCAGGAAGATCTTCAGGAGAGCGTTCACCAAGAAAAAAGAGAGATCGTGTCTCTTCAGGAGATGTGTGCTCCTGGAGAGCAAGGCGAAATTTGTGGAGGCTCTCCTGCGTTGATTGAAATCGAGAACTTGGCAGCATCTTCCCCCTATCAATCCTACGCAGGGCTGTTCGAAAACCCTGCGCCACATGGAAATTAATTGAATAAACTTACGACACATGCCCAGATTGGCCAGATATCCGAGATGAGACCAGAGGCATGAGAGCCCCGCTAGCAAATCAGTTATTGCTGCTCGTCCCAACGCCAGGCCACGTGCCTACTCCTACTCGTCCTCCTTCAGGCCGACCATTTTCAGGCTGACCTTCCACAGTCTCTCCTCGCCCTCCGGGTCAAATGCCCACCTCGCATATCCAGGAGCCAGATCTGGGTTGGGAGGGTCCACCGGTATTGGGCCAGCGACCGCGCAGTCCTCACAATACACACCGCCCTTCCCCTCGAGCTCCCTGGCCGTGGCTGCCCAGATGGTCGTGGCGCATCCCTGGTCAGGAGACTTGACGTAGTTCACAGAGGTCGTGTCTCGCTTCGCCGCTTCCATCTGCTCCTGCACGTGCTTCTGCAGGCCTGTGAAAATACCACCTGGCATCAGGCTGTAGCCGTGTAAACCCTTGCCGCCATAGAGGCGCTCGATATGGTTGGCCATCCATATATTGGCCGTTTTGGAGTTGCCATAGGCGACATAGGGGTTATATCTCCCGTCGCCTTCGAGATTGATGTCGTCGAGCTGGACAGGGCTGGCCCTGTGGCCTGAGCTGCTGACATTTACGACCCGGCTGGCAAAATCAGGAGAGCTCTCGGCACCAGCCAACAGGAGAGCCTTGAGGCACCGGAAGAGGTAGAAGTGGGCAAGATGGTTCGTGCCGAGCTGCAACTCGAATCCGTCCTGTGTGACCTCGCGAGTGGGGACGGCCATCACCCCGGCGTTGTTGATCAGGATGTTGACCTTTTGCTCTCGCTTCTTGATCTCCTCTGCGAACACTTTGACGCTTGCAAGACTGGTGAGGTCGACGTCGAGGAGATGAAGTCTTTCTCGCGTCTGAGGGTTGTTCAGAATGGAAGCCAGTGCCTCCTTAGCACGGCCCATGCTGGCTGCCCTGGCCCCGCCGTAGACAACTGCACCAGCTGCTACAAACGCTTCGACTGTCGGGATACCAAGGCCTGCAGAACAGCCCGTGACGACCACGACTTTGTCTTTGAGGGAGCCGTCGAATCGGTTCTCATCTTGCAGGATCTGTCGGCCAGTTGGTCGAGCGTCGCCTGGACCAGCGCGAACGTCGGGTCTGTGAACCTCGGCGTATCTTCCAGACATGATCAGACAAGATGATGGTGGTAGTGCTTGCTGCTATTGCGCGAGATGTATGAAGGAGAAAGAAGTCAGCCAGGGGGGAAGATTATGGTATTTGATTCCGTCTGTACGTCGGCGCTCATGAGAACAAGCCGAACTGCTTTGGATTCGCCTTGCGTGACGAACAGAATCACAACTGAGTCGGGCTCAGATATAGGCAACACGGGCCATTTACACTCATGGCCAAATATGATGGTCCAGCAGAGTCAATGATGCCCACAAGTATGAGGCTTATACTTCTCGACAGAGTCGCGGAGAAAAGGTGCGGACATAAACGCTAGCTGCATTGGGCTCTCCAGGCTGCCTGCCACCTGAAGACGTGAGAACACATTCGTCGGATTTATGCAGGTAAAGACCGGGCTTGAAGCTTTGTGCATATCAAGACCAGAGGCCTGAGCACGCTGGGCTGCTATGGGCCTGAGACAGTGCTGAATGATCTACGGTTTGATCCAGCTAGACCATGATCACGCTCAGATCGCCCATATGTCGAGCGAGCGATACTTTGTGCGAGGTGCATAGCTCAAAATGCCACCGCTTGTGGCCAGACAAGACTGGTCGTGCCGAGCATTTGGCGATTTGGTTTGGCGGGAGGTTTTGGTCAGCATCCTGGTAAATCTGATGGCAGCTTCGAGAAACCCCTGGCTTGCATTGGCTACAGGGGTTGCCCTGGCCCGCATGACAAATGGTCCGTGGCGTGCTAGGCAGGTGCGAGGCATGCCAGGGTTGTTGATAAGATCTGAGAAGCCCACCTCGAACTTTGAATATATTGTCTTCAACCAAACACCAACATTTACTTGTGCAATTAACATAGAGAGACTACTTACCTGTACATCACCGCCTAGAATATCATCGCTGTCCCACGTATCAAGACAAGAGCGACAAATCCTCCTCCAGAATCGAAGGCTTCAGAGCATCCCAAGCGCAACCTCAAACAACCGGCCCCACTCCTCGCCTCCGAGCCGCAGCCATGGCCGTCCAACACGTCGCATCCCACTCCGACTTCCAATCCCTCCTCGACACGACCATGTACGTCGTCGCCGACTTCTACGCCGATTGGTGCGGCCCGTGCAAGCAGATCGCCCCACTCTACGAACAGTTCGCAAAGGCATCCTCTATCCCTGGCTACCTCGCCTTCGCCAAGGTCAACGTCGACCACAACAGGCAGACGGCCGCGCAATACGGGGTCTCGGCCATGCCCACCTTCATGTTCTTCAAGAACGGGAAGCAGGTCGGCGTGAACGGTCAGCCGTTGATACGCGGCGCGGATGTGAGGAGCCTGAAGGCCGCGGTGGATAAGCTCGGTGGGCTGGCGAAGGAGAAGCACGCTGCTGGCGCCAAAGTGGGAGAGTAAAAGGCATGGCGGTTCCATCTACAATGGACCGACTACGTAAAGAGAAGCTCAATCACAGCCCACCATGAGTGATGGGCCACCAGAGAGGGGAGACACACCCCTTCAGATAGTGAACACCGCGGGATTCACATGGGCCAGGGAAGAGTCTGCCTGTGGTCAAGAGACTTGGGAAGAAGCGCGGAATACTCACTACCCACAACCAGCTTGCAGGCATGGACTCATCGCCAATCTTTTTGTCGGAGAAACTGGCAGTTTACCAAATATTCTCTGCTTTACTTGTTCTGGAACTCTCTGGTGCGTGCTGCGGGTGGTCCAATTCCCAGGTCTTCATTTTTAGAGACGGTAAACGACAGGCCTACGGATCTTGTTGGACTTTCATCGGGTATATCAGATGATGGTGCTATAATTATCGACCTTGAGCTTTACGAACCTGGGGTAGTACCATAGAAGAAGCAAGATAGCCTACTATAAGAAATTATGAAGAGCTCAAGATTGGGAGGCGAATATGTACGTCGATAGCTCCCGAAATTCAGCTAAGTGCTCTCTCCCGTACGCGAGCACATCCAATTTCTCAACCAAGTCGTCCCACAGCTCGTCCATAGCCGAATTGTTGAACGCTCATCCCGGTGTCATCATATCCAGAACCCAACAATGCATGCTTGGCCTTCTTGGTGCCAAATATGTGCGGCTCATTCGCCCCGGATGCGGATCTTTTCTTGGAAATGGAGTTCATGTTGGAAAAGGATTTTTCTTTTTCTTTCTGGGAAAAACTTTCAAGGGAGGAATTAGCTCAAGCCGAGCATGTTCCTTCTCGAGAAGAAAGAGCAATCCTGTCAAGCTTTCCTTACCGAGGGGAAGAGCGATTCTACATCAGCCTTTTGCCTTCCATCTTGGGATACATTCTACATTTCTCTTGACTCCGCAATTGGCTCTAGAAACGTTGCAATATAATACCTAGGTAACAAGTGTAGAAAGCAAATCTCTATCAGGAGCGTTAAAGAAAGAGAAGGAGCGAACGAGGAGAAGGAAGGAGCGATTGAATGATAGAGGGAAGGAGCGTCCGAAGAGGGGGAAGGAGCGATCAAAGAGAGGGAAGGAGCGATCGGAGAGAGAAATAGATGCTAGGTAGCTAAAGTTACCTACAGAAAGAACAGCAGGAGCCTGGCTTCAGGCGCACAAGCTAGGCTAGTAACTTACCAGCCCGAGCGCAATAATTGCAGAATAGAAATGCACAACCTTATAAGGCGAAGAGATCAAAGAACATAAAGTGATGTAGAAGGACTATTTGATACAAGCCGCTGTAGCTAATGCAATTATTCTTGTAGGTTAGTTCGAAAAGTCTTGTAGCAAGCGGAAGGGCAGACGGCTTGATAGACTAATAAAACCGAAGAACTGTTTTTTTTTTGGAGGGGGGGGGGGGGGGCGAAGGTTTATAGAAAAAGAAAGCAGACCAGAGAGACAGCAAAATTTCAGATAGCAGTCCATAGACCATATAGATCATATACATAACTACCTTTGTGGCCGAAATAGAGCGGTGTTTATAGAACTCATGCAAGTTCGCTCTCAGGCAATAGACACAGCCTGGCCAAACTTTCAACAACTCGCTTTTTGGTTCATCGAACTCGTAGCTCCACATAACTAAACAGAGGTCGTCTCAAGTCTTTATGCACTAAGCTAACGCTTCCCTATGTCCGCACCACGCTCGCAATAACTCCTAAAGGAGAAGGAGCGACCACGATCTCCATATAGCCCATCGCGACTTCCTCCTCAACCTCCACGCTAGGCATCTGTGCGGGCTCTAACCTGTCAATTCACTTGCTCTTTTTACGATAAAATTGTATGCGATCCTTTAAGATCAGCTAGCCGGTAGGGGTGTGGTCGACGCGTCCTATACGGCAGTGAGCTTGACGCCTGTCGCTAGGGGCACCGATCACTAAAAGGAGGAGGCATGATATACAGTCGAACGCGCGTAGCTGGTGATAGTAGCGCCAGCAACGTTAGCATCACATGTACCATTGGTGATGGTTGTGGCGGTCGACAAACGCGGCGCGGGTGCAGAGGCGGCTCCCCTATCATCGAGAAGCGTGCAAGTTATAACACCTTATGTCGACTTGTCAGCGGTACATAGTCGCTATGTTTTGTCTGAGCCGAGTCTGCTTGCAAGTGGATATCAAGATATAGTCACTCCATATAGAATCAGGATCCTAAAGAGGAGTATAGCGGCGTTAAGCATTACAAATTCATACACCCTAACGAGGCTGATGCATTTTCATCTTCACCGTACGTGAATCATCTGACCTGCAAAGCTGCTACCGACAGACATATTCTTCAAGTGTTTACTATAATACACTGAATAGAGTAGGGAAATCCTATGATATTGAGTGAAACATATCATCTGTGGAAGAAAGATTTGGGTACGCATATATGTATTTTAATGCGCTTTTATATATCTTTCATAGTATGAAGACGAGCACTTGTTGAGAAAGGTCGCTATTGCAAAGTTCCAAACTTCGATTTTCAATTATATTAACTTAACTGCGCAATTACGTCAGCACTAGAAACTTGGATGGCGGTATCATAAATGAATTACAATATTAACAGAAGAGTTAAAAAGGATTATGGAGATTTCTAGCAGAGGTTAATGAAATTTAAACTAAAAAAATCACCATCACGGGGTCTCGAACCCCGAACCTCGGGATTTAGAGCTAAGAAACGCGGTAAAAGTCCCGCGCTCTAGCCAATTGAGCTATGACGGTTTTAGTTTGATACCACATTATATAAAGACCTTATATACCAAAGAACAAAGCTGTAGCTCCAAAATTCGGCTCATGGGACCTCTTTCAAAGTATTCACTCAGTTTGGATAAAATGCGCTGGAGTTATTTAAGGTCAGTAGTCCTCGCTAATACTGCTAATTGGCTAAGCCTTTTTAGAATTAATTATACTATCCAAACTGTGTATTCGCCTTATTTTTTCTTATTATGTTAAAGCTTTCTTTTTATTTAGTTCCTTCTTACCTTTGATTTTGCACTGTTTTCTCGACATACAACACGTGAGAAAAGCATATTATACAATTTGGTTTTGGAGCGAATATCACGACTGGCTTACGCTGTGGGAAAAGGAAGTACATTCAGAAAATACTAAGTTGCTTTTGAAATCAGCCAAAAGTCGATTTCTCAGTTCAAAATTTCAGCGTTATAACAGCACTAAAAAATACAGGAGGCTTAAGGTTTGTACTTTTTCTAGAATCTAATACCTACAAAATCCGGCGTTTCTTGTTTTGAATGATGTACGTTGTCGAGGCCCCTTCGAGGCCACTCATTCGTGTCCAAGGCGGGCACGGGAGAATGGGCCTTTCCAAGTCTGGCTTGGTCATCAGCCGAGCGACCACAAATAAGAAAATGTTTGGCGCGCTTGCGCTTAGCTAGTTACTGATAAGTGATAAGCCGAATTGTGTGTGGCCTTTGCGCGGGGCGGCACGTTTATAACGCGTCTATTGCGGACGGTTACCTAATATCTGCTCGCGCCTTCCTCCTTTTTCTTTTCCTTTTTCTCACCCACCAAGATCACGATTACCAGAATTTCAATTTTCAGGAATTCATTTATCGTTTTTAACTACCAAGTCTTTGTCATTAGCTTCTCTTTTTCCCGATCTTGAAGGCGGTAGACTTTTGTCTACCATTTATGTTTGTTGTTGTTCGCGCGCGGCTGGCAGAGCCCGAGTTATTCGTTGTATGCAGAGTCAATCTGGCTAGGGGCAAACTCCAGGCAAATTTCCTCGAAGCCAACTGCTATTTCGAACCTGCGGCTCTCTCCGCTCTGCCTAGGCAGGGCGTTCTTTTCATTGTCTTCGGACTTTGAAGAGATCGTTGAGCAAGTTCACGTTTCGAGTTGCAACCGAGCAATCATGTCTCAATCACAAAAAACAAGACCTCGGGAGGTGGTGAAGGAGGAGGTAGTGATCAAGAAGACCTGGCGGAGCAAGGTGGCGCTGGTCTGCGACAATGACCTGGGCAACGGCAAGGACGTTATCTTGAGCGGGTATTAGGACGCTGATGCCACTATAGAGGGTATGTCTTCCATGACTATCTACGAAAACAACGATTACTAACTTGTACAGTCGCTCTTGGCTCGTATGAAATTCACGCCTACTCTGACGTGCCCTACGTTCCTGGGTAGCTGATACTCGTGTGACAACAGCCGGCCTGGGCCTTTGACACTCGAGAATAATCTCTTTTGCTTTGTTTTCTAGGTCTCAGCTAGCTATCGCTATCCTTCGATTTTATCACCAGATATTCAGGTAGTGGTACACACCTGGGCATATACACATCTGTAGATAGCTTTAGCTTAGCTCAGTGCGCCTTATACCTTGTAGGAATGCCTTCACTAGGAAAGGACTTTTGTCTCTGCGAGATCGCCGCTACTCTGCCACGACGCCTCCCTGTCGTCAAACATTCCGGCCCACGATGTCTCCATCTTGACCTCACACTCGACATCATTGCAGCCCTGCCCCTTCTCCCTATATTCTCTGCTATTCTAATTGGGAAGGCAGCTAGTCTTGTGCACAGACAGCCTATGCACCCTCGCTGCTACTATAATTATATACCGACTTCTCCCACTGATCACTATACTATCTCTTTTCTTGATGAAAAATTTCAAATAACTTTTCTACAACCTGCTTTCTCCTGCTTGTATCTTTGCTTTTCCTCTCTATATTTTTCGCAATCTTGTCAGAGCCCTTTACTATCAATATAGCCGACTCCGATATCTCTGCTGCATCCCTGCAAGGTAGCTAGGACATTTCCGTTCTTTAGGCATTGTACTATATCGAAGATAGGTCTCTGCGATCCCTTCTGTTCCCGTCCGCTTCTATCCTTATGCCCGAGCTCTCGAGTAGCTCGTTGCTATGTCGCCCGCTACCTTAGGCTGTTTGAGGAGGCCTATCTGTATAAAACAAAGAATATTTTTATTTATCAAGCAGAGTTACTCCGCGAGCTCTCCGCAATATGTCTGCACTAAGTACACGATCTGTATATTACTAAGTATTTTTCGATCTCTAACTCTTCTCTTAGCCTGCAGCGTTATAGCTACTCAAATGAAGAACCTAATAGCAAGGCTATAAAGATATATGATAGCAATAAAGACTTCTAGGGGTTTCTTAGTAGATCTGCAGCTCGAGGCACGGCCAATATCAGTTACAAGTAAGCATATAATAATCCTTCTGCTGAACCAGAACTAAGGCGCCGTCGCCTTCGAGAAAAGGAACGAACAGCAACCGAAGTAATGGGCAAGGGCTCGTGCAACCCAAGCATGCCTGTACAAATGAGGACAGCAAACTAAGGCCACACGGGCACAAGAACAGGGTGAAAAACCTGTCTTAGACCTGTCCAAGGGGTTCAAAATCGAAAAGAAGAGAAAAGGATGCTTGATTGTTGCTTATAGCTAAAGAATTTGAAAAGTGGGTGGTATCCTTTGTATATATGAGGACCCCTGACCCGGTTCATTCAGTGTCCTAAGGACTACCACCCTGGCCACCACAACACTGCCTGAATAAATATATAAAAACTGATTGAATTGATATTGGCTTGGCAGTGCCGACCTGACTTTGAAAGTCTACGACTATATCTGCACGACGCAGGAGAAACTCGGCATAGCAGACCGGAGATACTAGACCCTTGATTCTCGTCTCGAGCATCTCAGCGATATTAAACCCAAGTATTGCCTGGGTTTCTTCTCCGGAGACCATGATCAGAAATCTATGGTTGTCGAGATCGCTGTTGGCGGCCGCAAAAAGAAATGCGACTGGCACTTTGCTATTGAGGCGGACATGAGCGCTTGTGGAGTCCCCGAGGCATACCAAACCTGGTCAGGGTCTCAGATTCTCCAAGGATCGCCCGAAGAATAACTTCGACTTCCCGCCACTGCCGTGAGTGAGGCCCTGCTCCGGGCAGCCGAGATCCCCAGAGGTCGCAACTTGACCGTCGTCGAACTCATCGGACAGCCAAGTTTCCCATGGCACACCGGTGGAGAGCTTGTCTAGCACCCGGTATATCTCGTCGCCGGGAGGAATGGGCTGATACTCGCGCGCAACTTGCGATAACAGAGGGTTGATGACAACATCAAAACGGAAGGCGGAGGGGTTTGAAGAATTAGACTCTAGCTTTGGCTGAATATTGGGCTCTGGTGCTTGCGGCTTGAACTTGAAGTTCCCCGGCCACTTGTGAGGGGGAAAAGTCGCTGCTGATCCGCCACTCCGCGACCGAAAAGCGGAATTCCACCGGAGATAGTTTATCAAGATGAAATGAAGGCTAGTTTTCACATCTGGTTGGTTCAGATTAATTCAGTTGGTCTGAATAGTGTAGTCAACCAAGCAGTGCACTGAATTTGAATAAGTTAGATTGTGAGCTGTGCGCAACATCCGGCTATAAACGAGCTGTGGGATGACTTGGTAGAGAAACTGGTTGCGCTTGGGTGCAGGAGAGAACACTCGATACGCTATACCTTTTTACATCCAAGTCGACAGGAGAGTCGAGGATAAGAATTGGAAGCAATTTAAAAGCTTCCTTGATGCTTTCAATACTAAGAAAACGGGAGAAGAAATACTGGGGGAGAGCGGAGTTAAAAACATTTTTATCGGTTAGAAAAATATCCAAAGGCTAGCAAAAGCTTGTGCACCCGACACAGCCTCCAACAACTGAATCTAACGAATTAGGGACTAAACATCTGCAACTTAAAGCGTTAAGCTTATTTTTCGTGAAAGAACATTGAAGAGTTAAAGTTTGGCCCTTGGGCAACAGTACAGGTTATTTTATTTTGTGATGAAGAGCTTTATCCATAGTTTAGAGTTCTTGAAGTATTTCTTTGCTTTCATATTCTTCTTCAATTTTAATTTGTTTGAACTCGATGCTCAATTCTTAAGATTTCTATATGATAGCTTACTGTTAAAAGTTGCGCCAAATGACCAAATGGAATGCGTCGAATGCGCTCCCATCAGAGTCAAGTCCCCCAACACTTTATGACTTGGTGAACCTCGAGAGAAATTCCTTTTCTTATTTTCTTTACTTTTTCTCACTCCGAACGTGAGAGGAACCGGGGCCGGGCTGATGTGGCCGGTGCTGGTGGAGCAGTCCGATGAACCAGTCGGGAGAGTGAGGTGACAAGCTGTCTACGGAGTGCGGAAGTTTCGCCCGAAGATTTTCGAAACCGCTTAGAGTTAAGCATCGTGCAAAGCTTAAAACATTGGATCTGGGATCTTTGGCATTGACGAGCGAATCGCGTCGCGGCGTTGAGAGGAAACGCTCGGATCTGCTGAAACATGCACGTGTGTACCCCTGGCCCAGCTGTGGTGCCACGGGTGCCCATAGCGGAAATTCACAGGAAGGGGCGAGAACGGACGAAGTCATAGTGTGACATCCCATATTGTAATACAATAGCACTGCCTCGGACGACCAGCCTCAATACTATGCTAGCCTTGCATTTACAATGGACACCAGGCTGTGCTCGGCCGCACATCAGTGGGCAGCTGTCAGGTCAAATGACAGGCTTTGACCTCAACCTGCTGTTTCCTCCCCAATGGGCCTCTTTTGCCAAGCCCGTCCGATCACTAAGTCGACTCTGCGAGACGTTCCAGCGGCCTCAAACTTGTCTGGACCAAAAGACATCACTGGGCGAGTCGTATTAACACCTGCGCAGCGCTGTGGCGACCGTGCATCTGAACTGTCACCTACCGAATGCGGTTCGTCCTACGAAGGATGAAGCTATGCGCTCACGATCCCATAAGCAAATGCGCGTACGTTGGACATCTATAAAGATGCCAGTCTTTCCACCCTCAGTAGACTAAATTTACTCTCTCATCATCATCAACAGCAGCAGCATCAGTTCCCAGTCTCTTTTCCAATCTCCTTTTCTACTTTCCTGCCTGGTTTGCAGAACAGCTCGCGATTGACTCGTGACCTGAACATTATTCTTAATTCTTTTCAGTCTTACCTACTACTCCTCACCACCACCACCACCTCTCCAACCCCCCCCCCCCAACCAACATTCAAAATGTTCTCCAAGCTCTTCATCCTCGCTCTCGCAGCCTCTCCCCTCGTTGCCGCTCACGGCAAGATCGCCGTCGCTACTGGCGATGCTGGCGGCAACGGAACTGCCCTCGGTATCCAGGGCGGTGTCATTCCCGGCGCTGGCAAGAACAAGGCCACTGAGCCCGATACCACCGTCTTCAAGGGCGACGCGGCCGACGCCTGCGGCAAGACCGAAGGCGTAAGTAGCTCAACATGATCTCCACTCTTTGCCTTCCGATGACAAGCAATAACTAACAGCCACATGCAGCAAGGAAACAACGACATCGAGGCTGGCACCCAGTCTGCCATGGCCCTCTCTGGCTCTACTCTTCCCCAGGTCAGCCCAGGCGGCTCCGTCTCTGGCACTCTCCACATTGTCACCTCGGACGGTGCCGGCCCCTACAAGGCCATGGTCAACGCCGACGGCACTGGCACGACCTGGACGGAGATGGAGGTCGAGACTCAGGTCCCGGGCACCAACGGCAACATCAAGAAGACCGAGAAGCGCTTCTGGGCCCGCGCCCTCCAGGCTGTCGGCATCATGAAGCGTGCCACCAACATCAACGAGGACTACCCCTTCAAGGTCAACATGCCCGCTGGCACCTCCTGCTCGGGAACCATCGCAGGCCAAGCCAACACCTGCATCGTCAAGCTGGTCAACCCCAGCAACGCTGGCCCCTTCGGTGGCTGCGTCCCCGTCCAGATGACCGGTGGCAATGCTACTGCTGCCACCCCTGCCGCTGGCGCCGCTACTGCTCGCCGCATGGCCCGCTTCTCCGCATAAATCAGCAGCAACATCAACATCAACAACAACAGAAATTCGTTCTCGGACGGGTCTCTAGTGGTGGAGTGGACATTGGGCTGTTGAACTTGGTCGGTCTGTATATATCTCTTGTACATACCAGGAGTGCGATGGACATGAAATGGGGGGCAGAGAAGAGATGTGCATAAGAAATGGGGGCAGTAGCTGTTGAGATGTGTAATATCTGCCAATAGATTTCATCTTTTGGCAAATAATCCAATCCTTTTGAGACAGTGACAATAAAAGAAAACTTCTGTTTTTACTCATCATTCACTTGCAAACTGGTACTCCCATGGCTCTAGCTAAAGGCTGACAAGAACTGAACGAATCGTATTTTTACCCTAGCAAAATGAGACTTGTTAAGTCAAGTCATGATCTCACTCGTGTCTCGAAGAAGACAGACAAACAATGATAGAACCGATTTAAATAATACACCTTGACTATACTGATGAGGACAAAACAAACGATTGATTGATATCATTCTTTTCAAAGGCCAGCTTTCAGTCTCACGCGATAAGTCTCACGTCCTCTGTGTGGGAGACCGGCTCATACCACTCTCACCACCGAGTGAAGGAGTGACAATACATGAATGTATTGATTTGCCACTTCATAGCAGAAACCTAAGAACGTCCCAGGACACCCTTGACCAACTTTCGTAAACCAGTTGATGAGCTCGACGACTGCTTTCTCTCCTCCTTCTTCGGCTTCGGAGCGATCCAATCAGAGCGCATGTCCTTCAAATTGACAGGATAGGGCTTCTGCACGCTCGCCAGAACGACATCGAACTGGCTCATCAAGATTTTGCACGGACCGACTTTACCATTTCCTCGACAAAAGGAACGGTCGAATTCCGCATATGCCTTCATGGTCGCCATCAGGCCGGGCCAGTGCGTCGAGTTCTGAGGGATCGTAGAGGGAGCAGTAATCAGGGTCTCTGGGTTCTCCACGGTCAGGTGAGCGTACTTGCTCGCATAGAGAGAATCCTCGCCAAGAAAAAGCTTCGACATGAAGCGCGTCGCAACATGATCGTACGACGACGACCAAAAGCCATTATCGTGGGCGACTATTGAACCCATGAGCCAGTAGGCGGTCTCCTTGGCCTTCCTCAACTCGGGATAGTTCTTCTCTTCTCCTTCGGGTTTGTAACTGCAGAATGCGTAGTAACAGTTCATTGGTTCGTAGAACTTCTCCATGGCTTGTCCAGCCCGCTTCCAATCATGAGCCGGGTTTGTGCCGAGGGACATAGCCCGCAGTTGGCCGCTGCCAGTTGCATTGATCAGCTCCACGCTGCTCTGCTGGGCTTGCATGATGTCTGCTTCGGTATGATGCTCGGCCAGACTTCGCTCGGCCTTGGCCGCCAAGATCCTTCGGAGCACTTTGGCGATGTTCTGGCTCGATCGGGTCTGGTCGAATGCGCAGCAATCATTTGATCCACGAGCTTTGCACCCAGCGCAGGCTGTTTCCAGGTAGGCTGTGGCAGCCCTGGATGAGAAAGGATAGAGCTTTTCTCCGTCTAGAGTAGTATCCTTGGGCAAATAATCATGCATGATCAGGCCACCCAGCGCCAGGACAAAGTCTGCATAGTTTTGGATATTCTGCTTGTAGATCTCGATGTTGCCAGGTTCGTCATGGTATGAACATATGGGGGGATTCTGCAGAATGCTAGTAAAGTACCCATCAGGACGACACTGCCTGCACAGGACACCAGTGTTATAGGTCTCTATGTGACGGAACACACCAGCCCTGTTGCATGGGATAGGGCTACTGCATAAGACCACATACTCGGTAGTATGACCCACAAAGACATTCTTTTTGGGGTACGCCTCCTTGCTAGGACAGCGGTGGCGGTTCTGGATTTCGATGCACATTGTGAGTGTTGTGGTCTCGGCGGAGATGAACAAGTCTCAGGTGGATGCCGGCTTGTGTCGAGACTGTGTGCTTTTTGAGGATCTGAATCTCTGAGATTCTGAGACCCTAGGACTATAAATATATGGCCTCGTGACTTGTGGCCCTGTGTGTGACTGTGTGTATGTCACTCTGTGGTGCAGTTCGGTGATACAATGGAATTTGTGATTTTACATTCGAGTGAATTCTCGAGTGTTAATATTTGAGGCTATTAACAGGTTCACTTCTGATTCAGTCATACTAAGAGGAAGCCAGTTGTGTCAATGCCAACAAATACCTTTGCAATTCAATGATGTAATGACCCGCCTGGTTCAATGGGCTTACACAATTTGAATAGAAGAACTGCGTATCAAAGAAGCTCCTGTGTTGACAGCTGCTGATATGAAAGTCCAAAGATGCAAAAGTTCAACACTAATTCTGGGGACAGTGTCTACAGCACTGATTGAGTCTTTGAATAGGTGCTGTCTTTCCCCATTGTATGAAGCCTGAGCCTTGTTTTACTGCACATATACACCTGCAGCTTAGGTCCTATGTATATCAGTCACAATTGAGAGGACAAACAATGTGGGCAAAACACTGTATTGATAGTGATTGCTGGGTTACACTGCCTGCACACAAGGGGATTAACCACAAATGACATTGCAATCTAGTTCTGAAGGTTGAATCACCATTTTTGTCTGTCAGGAAAACTCTTGTTGTGTCTGTACAGAAAAGATTCGGTCAACAGTCCTTTGCAGGGCCTTTTTTTCTCACGAATGCTCATAGGAATACACTCGTGTAGTCATTTTTAGTATCCAATGTCCATTCACATAATGCGTGGTTTGCTACCTAAAGTAGGCTTGTGTTGGGTAGCAGCTATGTTTGAGAGTTCTTTCAAAACAACAAGGAATCCGGTTTACTCATTGTGCTCCTAATGTGAGCGAGGGATTCTCCGGTAGATTGTTGAGCTGCATGTTGAGCTGCATGCAGGGCGCCTAGACTCTGCAGTGGCTGCAAGGGACTAGTTGGACTAAACACCTAAAGTTCCCAAGATAGGTGGCATGTCGGTGAATTCTGCACAGGTCTCGAACTCATCCGAGTTTCTGAACATATTATTGCTTTTATTTGGGCTAATGTTCAGCTTTCTCAGATACCAAGGACTTGAGTAGTTCTTAGCATCGGAGCTGTGGCTTCAAGAGATGCGCCTCCAGCTGACCGTGGCGTGACTCCAACTGCTGTGGAGTAGCCGCCCAGAGCCAGCCCCAGACCCCAGAACCCCCACATTCCAGCCCCTGTGGGGAATTCGAAGTTTTTGAACTGTCTTGTGTAACACAGCAGTTTGGTGGGACAGCTGCACTTTCGGTTGGACCAGTACTGGTGACAAAAGGTGTGGGAGTCTCTTTATTTGGACTGATGGATAGGTTTTCTCCAAAGGAAGAGGCATTATTGTTCCTTGTACGCAGGGTACATAGTCTGACTATAGAAGTTTTGTTAACTTGCCAAAGTCAGTACAATAGTACAGGAGAACCAGCAGCTGCTAACAGTACTGGATTACAAGGCGTGTTTCTGCTGTAGTGAGTACGTGCCCAGCTGGCCCGAAGAGAAGCCTCTAGGCTATTACATAACTCATGGCACCATCCATTGATACTACTATAGTATGTAGATCCAAATTTATCATCACCATCAGGTTACGATGCCGCGCGTAGAAACCCCAGGCCCTGGTGGAGATTCCTTCGCCTTGGCGTGGTTGGTGACTCGCGGCAGAGACCGGTATGCGACCGGCCGTTTTGGCGAGAGTTATGACGCCTGCTGTAATCAAGGTCGAATCCCCGCACACACACACACGCAGACCTAGTAGCCTCAACTCAATGTTGACCTCAGATCTGACGAGTATAAGGTTTTCTTACCCTGGTCGACATGGGACACCGCAGACCTTTTGGCGCGGAGGTGTGGCAGACCCGTCTGGGGTCGCAGAATTCCCCACGCACGTCTCCCCAGGATCCTCTCCATGAACTTGAGAAGGAAATACTGGTTAGCTGAAAGAACTATTTCTTCTCGAGAGTGGTTCAAAATCTGGAAATCGGAATAGTCGCTTGTATGACGCCCAGTGAGAGGTTGATGATCCCCAAGTATTGCTGTAATTTAAGAGTATTTGAAACTCATGGGTGAACTTTGACATTGAGAATTCATCATGAAGCCATGATGAGATGATGCCGTCAGAGATCATGGGACAGCGTGCGCTTGCAGCTACCGTGTGTCCATATGCGACCTGTGAGCTTGGGATCCGCAAACGGTGGACTTGGACGGCGGCCGTGGCGCCCAGCTGCCGAATCACCATGGATAGCCACCCCTGATGGGAAGAAAACCAGCGAGGCTCAGCCCTATTCTTGCTTGCAACCCATCGTTCGTAGACGCCGTGTGCTTCCAGCCCATACTTTTGGGCAGAGAGGCCGCAGGGGATGTTCAGACGTCCTTGCCCCTCTGTCATGGTCGTCTTCCCTCGATCCCAACGAGAACCCCAGAGGAAGGACGAGCCGCTCAAGACGGGGTTCCCGTCAAACTAGTGGCGAGCCTGTGACCTCCCTATCGACTAGCTCATCTTCTCCAAGTCCTGCAGGCTTCCCCAGATTCGAAACATGGAGCCCAGCCCCGTAGTGGCCCCCAGTATGGGTACAACCTTAATGGAGCTACCTGGTATTCCTTTTCGGCCCTTTCCACTTGGCCCTTGGCTTCCCCTTTCCAGCAAACGGGATACAACCACATCCGCCATGCTGTCATGAGAAGAGGATGAGAGCTAGACGAGACGATGCACTGCGGGGGAAAATGGTTATGGTAGTACTTAGTCTCATTCCCCAAAAAATAATGTCGTCAACAGTATATAAAGCGAGGCATCATCATCCTCCTCCTACTTATTTCCCCCCAGTGACCCGTGAGCCCTTCTCGTCGTGGTAGAACTTTTGGGGCCCCTCAAAACGTCACCAATCCTTTCCTCCTTCTGTTTCTTTTCATAGAAACTCTCGGTTCCCAGAGAACCCTACTCTGGTTAACCACCTACAAAGATACTTTTTCGAGGCAAGTGCAGGGCACTCGACTAACCAACCACCCGTCGACCATGGCTGGTTTACGCAAGCTGTCCATCACCCGGACAGAGGAGGCCGGCAAGGCATGGCCAGCCATAGCCATCGGGTCCTTTGTGGCCTTTGGCGGCGTGTTGTTCGGCTACGACACAGGCACCATCAGCGGCATCCTCGCCATGTCGTACTTTGATCGCCTTTTCTCTACTGGGTACAAGAACGCAGACGGCAACCCTAGCATCTCGCCCTCGCAGCAGTCCGCCATCGTCTCAATCCTGTCGGCGGGAACCTTTTTCGGCGCGCTGGCCTCCTCGTTCCTGGCTGACTCGATCGGTCGTCGGCTTGCCCTGATCACCTCCACGCTGGTCTTTACCCTCGGTGTCATCTTTCAGACCGCCGCTGTGGCTCTGCCTCTGTTCCTGGCAGGTCGGTTCTTTGCTGGGTTTGGCGTCGGCCTCATCTCTACTCTCATCCCGTTGTACCAGTCCGAGACGGCTCCCAAGTATGTGATTTTAATGATTTTCCCTCTCTTTCCTTCCCGGAAGAACAAAATGATTCTTGTTTTTGTGCAGATCCTTTACCTCCATGAAATTGTTACTAACTTTCAAAACCTTCCTACAGATGGATTCGAGGTGCCATTGTCGGTGCTTACCAGTTTGCCATCACCATCGGCCTCCTCCTCGCCGCCATCGTCGACAACGCAACCGCCAAACGCCAGGATACGGGCTCCTATCGCATCCCCATCGCCATCCAGTTCGCCTGGGCCATCATCCTCATCTCCGGCATGCTGATACTCCCAGAGTCTCCCCGTTACCTCATCAAGCGCGGACGCCACGAAAAGGCCGCCAAGGCGCTCGGCCGCATCCGCCGCATACCTGCGGACCACCCGGCCATCCAGTCTGAGCTGGCCGAGATCCGCGCCAACCACGAGTACGAGGTCAGCCTCGGCAAGGCCAGCTACATCGACTGCTTCCGGGGCACCATGCTGAAGCGCCAGCTTACGGGCATGGGCCTTCAGGCTCTCCAGCAGCTCACTGGCATTAACTTTATCTTTTACTATGTTCGTGCCCTCATATACCAGATCCTGAGTACCCCTCGTCTAGAAAGGATGGGAAGCAGACAGAAAGAAAAAGGCCAAGGAAACTAACCTGCATAATCTCTCTCTAGGGCACGCAATATTTCATCAACTCGGGCATCAGCGACGGCTTCATTATCCAGGTCATCACCTCAGTCATCAACGTCGTCTCCACGATCCCAGGCCTGTACGCTGTCGACAAGTTTGGCCGCCGGCCGCTCCTGTTCTGGGGTGCCGTGGGCATGTGCGTCAGCCAGTTCCTCGTGGCCATGCTGGGCACTTTAACCACAGGCCAGGACTCGGCCGGGAAAATCATCGTGTACAACGTCGCCGCCCAAAAGGCAGGCATCGCCTTTGTGTGCATCTACATCTTTTTCTTTGCTTCGACCTGGGGTCCTCTGGCCTGGGTTGTCACCGGCGAGATTTTTCCTCTCAAGAACCGTGCCAGAGGTCTGGCCATGACCACCGCCACCAACGTAGGTTTTCTTCCCTCTCACTTTCGTTCCTTGTGTGGAGCTGGATTTCTCTTTGTTTCTTATTTTCTTGTGTGCTAATGGTTTCTCAATCTAGTGGCTTCTTAACTGGGCCATCGCCTACGCAACCCCTTACCTGGTCAACTACGGCCCCGGATATGCCAACCTCCAGAGCAAGATCTTCTTCATCTGGTTCGGGTGCTGCTTCTTCTGCATCGCCTTCGTCTACTTCTTCATCTACGAGACCAAGGGCCTGTCCCTCGAGCAGGTCGATGAGCTGTACGCTGAGGTGCACGGCTTGAGCGCTGCCAAGAACAGCAGGCACTGGCAGCCCACTAAGACATTCCAGCAAAGGGCCGAGGGTCGGGGCGAGGACGGAGTCTTTGGAGGCGACAAGGAAAAGGGTTTGGAGCACTCTGAGGTTGTTGGGGATGGATCTTGAAGAAGAAAAGACAGAGAGAGTGAAGGAGGGAGAGAGAGAGGTGTGGTGTGTCTCTTGGCTTAAAATGGCAAGGTTGGGCCTCGTAGGGATACAGCGCGGGCTGCTGAATGGAATAGGTGATGTAGGATCTCAGCCATGGAAAGGGATATACCTTTAATCAATTTCTTAGCTGCTTGAGATGCAACAGAGAATACAATGCACATTTAACCTGGCCTTGCTCTAAGAGTAGAATATAGATGTGCTGCGGTGGTGTTTACACTGTCGCAGCGGCTTGTTTGAGTGAATACCATTGTGCAGCACTTGGAAATGGAGGTCATGCAGGGTGTCAATCAAGTTTTGAAAACAATCATGTTTCTTCATAAGTATTTGCAAATACATCAAAATGTCAAGTAGACATTCCAAGTGCAAAGATCTCATCATCTTATCACAAGGTACCCAATCGTATAACACGACCAGGTGGGCACTTAGGTAGGCTGGCTGAATACCGAATCGGGGATGTATCTAATGCTTTAGTGCAGCCCGAGCGCAGCACAGATGCTCAATGCAGCCCCTCCCCTCAATATGATCCACAATCTTCACCGCCCGGACCCCTGCCAGCATGAAGACCCGGCAGAATTGCGGCGAGTCCCCCAAAAAATTTCAAACATACCCTGCATTGCGACGACTCGGAAGACTCAAGAACAGTTTTCCTTCTGCACGTTCCTGGGCCACTCCTCTGAAAAAAACCGCAGATATGTCTAGCAGCAAGAAGCATCGCCTTGAAGGCGAGACTGATGAAGTCAAGAAGACGAAGAAGGTGAAGACTGAAAATGTCGACACTGCGGTGGAAGAAGATGCGCCTCTGAAGGAGAAGAAATCCAAGAAGGACAAGAAGGACAAGGAGAAGAAGAAGGACAAGAAGGACAAGAAGGAGAAAAAGGAGAAAAAGGAAAAGAAAGAGAAGAAGCGCAAGGAGAAGCAACTGGCAGAACAGCAGAACGACACTAGCAACGATGCTGGCGCCCCGGCTGACGAGATGGACGTCGACGACGCCGCAGCCGATGCGCCGGTGAACGGCAAGCCCGCGGCCAAGGAGGAGAGCAAGAAGAAGTCCAAGAAGTCCAAGGACAAGAAGAACAAGAAGCTCGTGACTGAGGCCGAGACCGACGAGCCCGTCCCGGCGTCAACCGCAGCAGCAGCAACAGCAGCAGCAGCAACAGCAGTGGACATCGACTCTACGAAGTACCAACAGACCGCCGCCCTGGCCGCCATACCACAGGCCGAGATTGACACCTTCCTCAAGGACAACCACATCACGATCCACCCGTCCTCCCCCCTCCGACCGATCCTCAAGTTCGACCACCTCCCGACCTCCCGCCTCCTCTCCAAGAACCCCTTCAAGACCTTCACAACCCCGACGCCCATCCAGGCCGCCTCCTGGCCCTTCTCCCTGTCAGGCCGCGACGTGATCGGAATCGCCGAGACCGGCTCTGGCAAGACATACGCCTTCTCCCTCCCCTGCATCGAGGCCCTTTCCTCTCTGCCCAAGAAGTCCAGCCGGGCACAGGGCGGCGGCGCTGCTGCCGTGCACGCCCGCGCCGTGATCGTGTCGCCCACGCGCGAGCTCGCGATGCAGACGCACGAGGCCATCTCCACGCTCGCCTCGCTGGCAGGCCTCTCCGCGGTCTGCCTGTACGGCGGCGCGAGCAAGGACGAGCAGCGCAGCCTGCTGCGGCGCAGCGGCGGCGCGGACATTGTGGTGGCGACGCCAGGGCGGCTCAAGGACTTCTTGTCCGAGGGCTGCGTGGCGCTGGGCGAGGCGGCGTTTGTGGTCCTCGACGAGGCGGACCGCATGCTGGATAAGGGGTTCGAGGACGACATCAAGGAGATCATCGGGGGGTGTCCGGTGCGGGAGGCGCGGCAGACGCTCATGTTCACGGCGACGTGGCCCGACTCGGTGCGCGGCCTGGCCGAGAGCTTCATGGTCGACCCGGTCAAGGTCATCATCAACAAGAACAGGCCCAACGGCGACGGCAGCGGGAACGGCACCGTCGAGCTGCAGGCCAACAGCCGCATCGTGCAGACTGTCGAGGTCGTCGACCCGAGGGGCAAGGAGAGGAGGCTGCTGGAGATGCTCAAGGAGAACCAGCGGGGCAAGGCCAGGAACGACCGCATCCTGGTGTTTTGTCTGTACAAGAAGGAGACCACGCGCGTCGAGCAGTTCCTGCAGAGCCGGGGTGTCGAGGTTGTGGCCATCCACGGTGACCTGCGCCAGGAGCAGAGGACGAGAAGTCTCGAGGCTTTCAAGGCCGGCACGACCTCCGTGTTGCTTGCTACAGATGTGGCGGCGCGAGGCCTGGATATTCCCGAGGTGAAGCTTGTCATCAACCTTACGGTATGTCTGACTTTGTGCTGTGCAACCCATGTTTGAGGATACAGACAAGAGTGGCTAATATGTTTTATACTTAGTTCCCCCTCACCATTGAGGATTACGTCCACCGAATCGGTCGTACAGGTCGTGCCGGCAAGGAAGGCAAGGCTATCACTCTGTTCACGGAGCACGACAAGGCACACTCTGGCTCGTAAGTCAGCCATCATTTTGATGTCTTCTTTTCCATTTGTTTGTGTGTCGTCGAAGCTGACGCAATTCTCTACCCTTTTCAGATTGATCAACGTACTCAAGGCCGCTGGCCAGCCTGTTCCCGAGGAGCTGCTCAAGTTCGGCACAACCGTCAAGAAGAAGCAGCACGACGCCTACGGCGCCTTCTTCAAGAACGTCGACATGAGCAAGAAGGCCACCAAGATCACCTTTGACTAAGCTTCGGATGGAGGGTGCCACGCGCAAGAAAGCGCTTTCAGAACGGACGGGACTAAGGACTCATCCCTTATTTCCGTGCTTTTCCCCGGCGGCAAACTTTTGATCTTGATCAAGGATCTCTCCGGTCTCGCCGCTCGCAGCTCGCTACCCAGGGGGTTTCGTAGATCGATTACAAGAAGAGGTGCATAGGCCAATGTCGGTCTGCGTCTTGGCGTTTTGAGCTGGCAACTGGAGACTGGAATCCACTACTCTCTCCACTTTCATTTAGCACCAGGAGGTTGTGCGGCCTGGGCTTGGTGACCAAGCACTGTCTGGTAGCACTGCACGAGAAATCGTCGCTCGGAGACGACACTGTTAATGTTAGAAGAAAGAAAAAGAGATCTGTCAATGTTATGCATAGATCGAGGCTTGAAGATGAATGGATGGACAAAACAACAAGAGGGTGGTACAATGCAGGGGTAGAGAAGAAGAGAAGAGATTCAGAGACATACAGCACCCCTAGAAATGGCACAGCGACGCCAGCAATCTTGATCAGCTCAAAAATGACAGCCCTCGTGTCGCCCCTTACTTCCATGTCCACAGTGCCCCCTGTCGTCGCTGTCGCCACCACCTTCCTCACAGCCTGAGCAGCCACAGCAGCAGCAACCACTGTGGCTGGCTTCGGCAGAACCTGCATCATATCCCAGCCTGCGCTTCCTCCCTTGCTGGCAGCAGCAGTAAAGTACCCCCGGATGAACCAGATCGCCCAGACAATCCTGCAGACCATGTTGATCCCGTTGGCGCACACGAGCCCCACGGCACCCCAGCCCAGCACACGCATGAAGACGTACCCCGCGCCTGCAAACACGAGCGAGAAGCCCATCATCCACACGCTCTGGTGGTGGACCTGGGCCTCAGTGGCGACGGAGGCGACAAAGGCCTCTGTCAGCCCATTGATGGCAAGGAGGGGGATGTAGTAGACATAGGCAGCGAGGGCGTCCCCTGCGCCTGAGGCGGCCCATTGCGGCCCTGCCACGATGGAGAGGACCAGCGGGGCGGCGACAGGACCGAGCGCGAGGAGGGGCAGGGAGGCTAGGGTGTATGCCTGGAGCAATGCGGTCAGATTCTCCGACGCTTGGTGGAGGGCGAGCTGAGAGGTGGAGGAGGACTGGGGCTGTGGCGGTGCCACGGCATCCGTGACGCCATCGTCTTGCTTTTCCTTCTTCTTCTGATCCTGATTCCGTTCGGTGTTTGTAACAGTAGGTAGAGACTGGCCATCGGCGGCGCTGGAAGACAGGAGGCGGCTCCAGTAGCTCCGACTACTCTCCTCAATGGGCTGCAGCACCAGCCGCGCAAGCAGGCCGCCGTAGTTGTTGGCGAGCGCGTAGACGCCCTGCGCCGTGGTTGTGGACAGGATACTGACGAGGAAGGTGTCGCCCTGGGTAAGGAGATGCTTGACGAAGCTCTGAACCATCATCGACGAGGCCAGGTTGACAGTGGGGCGGTAGAAGTACGACAGGAGGTAGTCTCCTCTTCCTCCTCCCACCACACCGCCGCCGCCGCCGCCTCTGTCACCACCACCCAAGCGTTTCGGCAACAGCGAGAAGCCCTCTTGACCCGAAAGTGCGGTACCGTACCAAGCGTAGACTCCCAAAAGGCCGAGACCATAGGTGGTCTGGCCCAGAGCGAAGGGAAGCACGCCCAGCTCGATGCCGCTGCGCGAGGCCCAGACTGCTGAACCGAGGGTGACGACGCACTTGCCAAACGTCGCGACAGCCTCTGCCGAGGCACGGGCACCAAACTTGAGACGGATCTGCATCACCACAAAGGCCGGCTCGGAGAGCAGCTCGAGGACGGAGGCCAGGGCGTAGATGTAGACGGAGGAGGTGAAGTTGGGCGTGGTGAGAACAGTTTCCACAGGGACGGATCCGAGGTAGGCCCATCCCAGCACGCCCGCCGCTACCAGACCAAGCAGGATAGCAATATAGCCCAAATTGACCACCGCCTGCGTCTCCTCTGCCTGACCTGCCTCCTCCTGCCTACTCCCGCCCTCGTCCTCCTCAGTCCTGGCCTGCGCCGGCACCTGGCTTGACGAGATGGATCCTTGCCGCTGGACAGCGACCCGCAGGCTCTCCCGTGCGAAGAAGAGGACGGAGAGGTAGTACACCTCTAGCTGGGTAGAGATACCAAGCAGCTGAGCAGTCAGGAAACGGACAAGGACCTGGTTGGCGACAAAAGTGATGGCGCGAGAGACAATCTGCAGGAGGATGAGGAGAGAGGCTCCCCTGACCACTCTGGCCTCACCATCCTCTGCCGCCATTTATTAGTAATTATTGGCCGAATGGACTGAGTGACAGCGCTGTGTTCTGCTTCATCGAGAGAGAATATGCCTTTTTTTTTCTTTCTTTTTTTCTTTTTTTCTTTTTTTCTTCAACGGAGAAAGTAAGGCAGGTAAGAAGAGATGATGTTGTCGTCTTGAACCTGCACTAGGAAGGACAGATTGATGAAGATGTGTGGCTTGCGCAGGTGCGACTCTGATATTCTTGACCCTAACCCCAACCCTGCTTGTTGTTCCCTACGACTCAGCTACCAAAGTACTCTCCGTCTTCGATTGACTAGAGCAACCAACACTGGACACGAGCGACGGGGCATAAGTTTCAGAAATATTTGTTGTTGTTTTTTTTTCCTTTTCTTTTCTTCCATGTCTAAATCATACAAGTTTCCAGACGATGCAGCGGTTCTGTCGGCTGCCGTGGAAAACAATTGTGCCTCGCTATGCTTCTCGAGTGAGAGTACTTGGTACATAAAAGTATGCATAATGCAGTAATGAAAATGGGGCGGGGAAACCGTCAGCAAGAAACAAAGAGAAAAAAAAAGCCATGACCTCCTACAACCCAAAACCACCGGAATATTTCCCCATCTCTGCATATCCTATTTATGAGAGAACCCATTTACACATTTGGTATATAAAGTCGATATAAGACACAACGCTCGCTCTCCCTCCTTCATCGTGCTGCTGGCACTTCCTCGTTCGCACGAAGAGGCGCGGCAAGAGGAAGAAGCGGCTCTGACTTCTCCCTTCCGTCGTCCTCCTTGATCTTGCCCACCAGCTTCTCCGTCACCCTGGCGCACCACGCATCCACATATGTCGTCCACAGCCAGGCAGCGCCGTACACGAGCACCCAGTATATGGGCAGCACGGTGAACAGGCGGGTTGCTCCGGGGAACTGCAGGCGTGGGGGCTCGGGGGTGAACCACTCGCCCGTCTCCGGGTCTTGCACGTCTTGCACGTCGGCGGGCTGCTGAGGCAGGCTGAAGCCGTACACCATCCAGCAGAGGACGGAACGGAGGATCTGGTTGTGCAGCAGGTACACGGCGAAGGACATGCGGCCGAGCCAGATGAAGGGCTTGCTGGAGAGGATGTTGCGGGCGGTGGTGGAGAAGTGCAGGCCGACCACGATCAGGTCGAGGCCCAGGCCCGAGGAGAAGCGCGGGAAGTCTGGGTCGCGAGGGAGGATGGCGCGGAGGAACTCGTACAGGCCCTGGGACCAGGCCTGGTAGTCGTAGTGGTCGTCGGGCAGGGAGGCGATGAAGAAGCCGAGGGCGAGGAAGGCGACGGAGCCGAACATGCGCAGCCACTTCATGTGGGACTTGTGGGGGGCGAGGAAGGCCACGACGGGCGGGCCCTCGGCGATCGGGTTCTGCAGGTCGGCCATGAAGGCGCCAAAGAAGAACTGCATGCCGAAGAAGGGGTCGTTGGAGCAGTAGCGGAACGTGGCGAGGAACAGGGCGATCATCATGCGGTATCTCTGCTGCACATAGGCCGTGGCCAGCAGATACACGTACACCCAGAAGGCACCCTTGAGGATGGGCATCATGGTCCACAGCTCAGCACCGTACATGCTCTGCCCAGACGTCCACACGCGCACCTCGTCGCGGATCAGGGCCCAGAAGGCGTCGAGCCAGTTGGGGAAGTACTCGGGGCTCGTCACGTCCAGGCCCCAGCCATCGCTGTGCCGGGCCACATCGAAGGCGCCGAGCTGGGTGGCCAGGCAGGAGAGGACCAGGACGATAGCGACAGGGAGGACCAGACGGGGTACACGGCGGATGGCAGACTTGGCGATGGCGGCAAAGGCCTTGTCGTGGCTGCCCTGGCTGAACAGCTTGATGGGCTTGAGGCAGCAGACGTACCCGGTGACGAAGGAGAAGATGGCCACGCCGATGCGGCCTTGGAAGAAGACGCGCAGGTACGGTCTCTCGAGTAAAACGGGTAGGTCCTCGGGCCCTGGCGCAGGCCACATGATGTATGGGAACCAGGCGATTGTGACATGTTTTACCACCACCAGCGATGATGCGATTCCTCGCAGACCCTGAACAAGAACATTGTCAGGTCAGCCAAACAAACACACACACACACACACACACACACACTCACACACACATTAAGGCACTAGGTCGACGGATATGGCAAGGACTGTTGGTGTAGTATCGATTAAGAGTATGTGCCCCTCGTCGTCTGGACCCAACCACCACTACTAGTAGTAGCACTACCACCAACGTGCCATGCCTCCGTTGAGGCTCTCGAGACGGGGAAGGGAACGGAAATACTCACATCCACCCATTTCACATTTCCTTCCTTTCCAATCGCCATTGTGAAGGACGAATCGGGGGGGAGGGGGCGCTCACTGAGAGGAGTAGACCCCGTATGACAATCATATAAAACAAAGATAGAAAAAGAGGAGAGGCACGAGCACGAGATAGAGAGAGAGAGAGGGGATGGCACTAAATGTAGAACCTTGGAGATAAAGAGCTTGGAAAGACGGCTTCACACCAGAAAAAAGAATGTCGATGCGGAGCGCGCCTGAGTCGCTCGCTAGGTTATGAATAGTAGTAGCGAACCCAATTCTTCAAATACCGAGGCCTGCAAGAAGAAGGACGACGGAACAGACGACGACACACGCAAAGGAAGGAAAAAGGAAATCGAAAAAGGGTCGAGACAGGACACGACTCGGGTTGGGAGCCAAGAACGGGGGAGAAGGGAATAAAAGGTTGAAAGAAGGAGAGCAGCAGTACTATAGATAAGGAATCGGATGGGTTGGTGCTTGGGGACATATGTCGGAATACACAGGTTCGGGTTGTGCTCGCTCGTATAGGAGACGATCCCCTTCAACGCCCCCCCTTCCCTTCTCCCCTTTGTGAATAAACATGTGTGGGCCGGGGTTGGTCTACGAAAATGGCCTGTGACTGGGGCGCTCTAATTAGAGAAGGGGGTTTGATTATCTCCAGCCACACCACACCATACAAACACACACACAACACACTCACACACGCTCACACAAATAGGGAAGCATTGCCTCAGTACGGGCCGGATGAGCAGGAAGAAAACAGAGAGGTGTGCAGGCACCTGCCCAGCCCGGCGTGGCCCCTCGGCGACCAGGGGAGATGAGGCGATATGGGGAGGGGGGGACGGGACGGGGGGGGGTCAGTGGAGACTTTGGTCGCGAAAAAGAGGGCCTGCATGCATCGTTACTTTAGAGCACACGCGCAGCAAGATCCTCTTACAACCCAAGAGTAACTTGTACTGTGGCTAAGCAAGTTTTGGTTACACGCCATCAAAACTTCCCCAGTTGAACGGGGGCCCATTGCATATACAACCCTGGGAAGGCGAGATTGGCCCTGCAACCTCATGGGAGAGGCTTCTGGGATATGTTGCCAAGTGATTGGACGAGACAATGACGAGAGATAGAAACATGTGCTTGTCCTGTCCTCTCATCTCAGCGTTCCGATCCCCCCTTGCTGCGAATTGATCTCCGATTCCTCCTCGTCGTCGTCGGGCCTCCTCCTCCCTCCATGCTCGTTCGTCGTCTTTCTCTCCTCCTGGTTGCTTACCCGTAGATCCGCATTTGCATTTCCGAGATGGACCTAGGGCCAGCCAATGGAGGCCCACCACAGAACGGTGTACTGTACTGCACATAAGCAAATCTTGTACGTGGTAAGGTACCATCGGTACTTTACTGCACGGTCATGTCCCAGAGGTCTGACTGCATCGCCCAGATTTGTTCCTTTTTCTTCTTCCCTTCCACGCGGGCCGGAGGGTCCTACCCCATGGGCCATTTTCGTCCACAGGTGGTTCAAGGAGAAAAAAGAACCCAGCGAAAGAAGTCGCCCCTCGCTGGATCCACTCAGGTGGCACCAGTTTGGGGCTGTCGTCATTTTTTGCAGCAAAGGCGCGACCACGGTCATGATTTTCCCGGGAAGAAGGGGAAGGGGGGGGGGTTGGCTTGGTGGGATAGATCTTTCGGGCGGTTCAGGGCTTAGTTTCGACAGTGGACAGCAGGCTGGTCCCAACTGTCTAACGCCAAGAACGGCTTGTGAGGGCACCCGACTCAGACATCCAGCAGGAGGAAGACGGCGGGTTGAGAGGAGGCCAGGGTCAAACAACGTCAACCCACGTCAGCTGGCGCAGGGCAATAAAAATGATACTTGGTACTATACTATGTATGGTAGAAAAACATGAGATTATGTCGCAGAAGTTATTTTGAATTGGAAACATTCTCGCATGATTGACCTCGCTTTTTCTGCAATAATACTCGTATTTATCATGTTGATAACAAAGATTCTATTTTCTCTCTCTCTTTGTCTCTCGTTTCTCTTCCCGACATTGGGCTGTTCTGACATTCAACACATCATTCGGAATCCTCACCCACTACATAGTACTCATCGGATCAGAGGGGCTGATTGATGGGGTTGTAGCCAGCGTGAAAAGAATGCAGGAGACACCCACCCCCCACATGGACAGCCATCCTCCGCCCAACTGGAGGAAGAGCCGCCAGGGTGCTTTCACTCGCTCTCGCCAAAGAAGAGAAAAATGATTGGGTCCACGCTCTAGGTACCGTGCATGCAAGCTCCGGCCCACCCCTCCACCACGCCCCCCCCCTCAATCAAGATACCTGCAGGCTGGGCTCGGAGATCGACAACTGTGTTTTCTTAATTTATTGCCGCCTTGCCTCGCAACCACACATTGTCGCATTCGGCCGGCGGAACCTGGAGGGATCCTACCCCTCAGTCCCCTTCAGCCCTCCAACGCAAAATAACCAGCGCAGACCAGGACCATCACGGCAGGAGGACCAAGATGACGGTGCTTGTAGACTGAATGTGATGTGCAGATCTCAGATAAGCTAAGCTGGATGGTTTGTTTCAGGGTCTGCACCTCTCTCTTCTCTTTCCGAAAAGATCACGTCTAACTTTGGCAGCTCGGGGTGGCCTGGTCTGTCATTCCGTGCAGCCCAAAACACGGGTCAGATCTGATCTGACAGATACCATACTACCAAGTCAACAGTCGGCATGTGCGTGCCTGCGTTAGTGTGGTGACAATGTGGTCAGCAACCTGAAGCCAGGACCTCTTTTCCCCCCGCCCCCAAGACAGAGAAGAAAAAGGTACGACTGTGCCACTACCAACATGATGATAGAGTAACAAGCAAAAAGACGAGGATCCGAACGTATTCCCGTCTCCCAGCCCGACCGCCTCCTTCCCCCCCCCCCCGCTCTGCCCACTTCTCTTGTACTCGCAAAGGACATGTGAACAAGTCAGCCAAGGCCCCAATGAAGCTGCCAAGACGCGATCGACAGCGCCAACCTGGCACCCTGGGCGGAAGCTCCGTGGCCAACGGTGCCCACTAACTGTACTGCCAGGGAGGTTTTTCGGATACTCAGGCTGCTGCTGTCCATCCTTCCCAGTTGGCCAATTATCTGTGTTCTTGAAGGAAAGGAAAGGGAAAAAAGAAAAGGGAGAGGCAACATGGAAAGAGAGGAGAGAAGGCCCCTGGATCAGCAGTCTGGAGTTTGTCATGGCTTCTGCCGTGCTTTTCACTGGCAATTGCGCCAATCGACACTGGCGCGACTGGTTACGTATACTCGAGACGACAGCCCACTTCCCGCATAAATATACAGTACTCCCTTAATGAACAAGTAGCAATTATCACGCGACCGATACAGGAGGACGAGCAAGCAAGCAGCAAAAGGCCCATCTATCTACTCTTCTTCCTTCTTGCAGGGCAGCCCCTTCTTGTGGAGAACCTTCCCCCCTCTCTTTTTGTGCAAATGACCCCTGGAGATTGACTATATCTCTTTTCCTGCTCCTCTCTTTCTGAAGAGAGGAAAGAGGAGGAAGCGGGTTTCTACAGGCTAGCCTAAACCTGGTTCCCGGTAGCCTCGGCGGGCCCACCTCTACTGGGTTTAGGCGGCTTGAAAGGGTTTTCCTGCCACTAAAAATCTCTTGGCTCGATGAAGGGTCAGGACAGGATGAGGACGGTCGGACTGCTTGGCACTCTGGCTCGTCTTTCCGAATTCCCCTCGGGCCTCCTTTTTCTCCTTGTCCCCTTTCCTTCTTGGTTTGTTAGGAGTCTAGACGTCCGTATGGCTGGAGAGAAGGTGTAGGTTCCTTGTCCCTTCGCTCAGATATGCCGTTTATCGCCTATCGCCTCGCTCCCGCTAAAAATTGTTGGTCTCTGCTAGAACGCTGGTCCATCTTCTAGCGGCTGTTGCGATAGTTATCTTCGTGCCCTGGAGCTACAGTTGGCAGGCGTGGCAGGCGTTGAAAAGGGACCGGGGGGGCTGGGACCCGCACCCTTATGACTACTAACTATACTGCAAAGGTCAGGAGCAACCCCAACGTTATTTGCCGGTGGCCCCCTTCCCTCCTTCCCAAGGTACCTGTGCTCACAGGGAGGCAGGCACGGCAGGCAAGCAGGGTCTGTGACACTCCAGGAGCCTGGTTGAGTTAGCTTTAACCTTAAACGAACATCATACCGATTCCCGGTATCGCGAAAAGAGCCTCGCTCTTTCATTCTTTCCCTCTCACACAGACCTTTCAATACCTTTCAACCTGAGGTTCTTTTCTACTTTGGGTTTTTGAAGATGTGCTACGCCATCGTCAGACCTTTTTTTCTTTCTTCTTTTTGTTTCTGTGACAGGTTGGCTTACCCCCCCCCCTGCTCCTCTTCCTCGTCCACGTCCTGCTCGTGCGGATTGACACCGGTTTCTGGTAGGAGCCGGTCAGATCGACCATCACGCCATGCCTCCTCGTCTCCTTGCTGCAGCTTTGACGGTGGTAAGGTTTGTCTCCGGGTGCAGCCGCTGCCGATACATCCGTTTTCTTGGCAGAAGAACCATTCAAGAACAGACAAACTTTCTTACACCGCAGGACGTACGACACTCTTGTGTCTCACGCATCCATGATCGTCACAAGCCAAGTCTGGAGAGGAGGGGGGCGGGGGTGGGTGGTCGACAGAAAAGCAAGGTCAGCGACAACAATAAGAACAACAACCAACAACAGTAATGAGCAGAACTTTGCGTCGCCCAGGAAGGAGCTGAGGCAAAAGAATAACACACACACACCACGGCAGGATATACAGTACCGTACAACGTCGGGAAAAAGGCAGCAGCCCAACTCCATATACTATACATACTACCGTTACAAACGCCATTCTCACAGGCGGTTTCATCTAGCAAACAACCCCTTTTTCTGCGGGTGCACAGCCATCCGACCACCTTTCCTTTTCCTTCCAGCCGATTTGCCCGGGCACTAGAATAGACAGGACAGCGCGGCGCCATCCCACGAGACCGTTAGTATCAGAAGGAAGACGAAGAAGAAAAAGTCTTGTATCAGGGACGCCACTGACGAGCGAGGCGCCGTGGCACTTTGCTGGCGCTGCCAAGGGTTCTGACTTTTTGGGCCGACTGACTTGTGGCGCCGCCACTTGACCAGCATCCTGCTTACTATCTACTAAGGTGCTGATTATATGCCCTGCCATGTGGCTCCGTCTCGATACCCTCCCGAGATTGCGGCCACGCGTCCTTCTCCCGAGATACTATTTCCGCCGTCGATGTATTCTGGGACGTAGGAAACGCGAGGAAATTGACAAGGCGGCCAGGCTAGCCATGCCGTGATCGCTTATCACAGTCCACTCCGCAGGCCATGCTTCTTCTGCCCAAGGGCAGGTGCTTTTCTTCGCCCATGGTATAACTCTTGGGAGGTTGACCAGTCGTTGCACCACACCGCCCAGGCCACTCACTACTGTTATAAACACAGCGCATGGCTAGCGTTGTCTCACCAGACAGCCACAGGACCGTATCAAGCCTCGTTGTCCACGCTATAGCTGTGCCTACTGCAAGCTTCAGGTCGAGTGCCCTTCTGTTCTTGCAGGAAATCGAGCTGCGTCAATTTTTCATTCCTGGTCCGTCGGTTGTGCGCTGATCCACGATGCGGGATGCATTAGCTAGACACACGTGTGCCCGTCCTCATCCAGCTACTGGGCCCGCCTACCCGCCTTCATGCGGCGCTGAGACATAGATGGGCTGGGTACACCACCGGGCTAAAAAGATGCTGCAGCGAAGGATAGCGAGAGGAGAGCTGATGAGTTGTGCTGTGGTGAGCCCAAATTATCGTCCGGGGGCCCAATGCTCCGTCTCTGGGAGGAAATCTCCCCCACTGGTTGAACTTGGAAGCCAAACAGGTGGTGTGGGCTGCTACACGCCAAGTCACACCCCGTCGGAGGACAGATCATAGTTGTCTTGTCTGCGTCCTGTTTTTCCCTGGTCATCCGGCTCGTAACCACCGACGGGCACATACACACCGCACTGCCCATACATGGTTTGGTAGCACTGCATCGTATTTACTATGTATGACCAGTCGCACCAATGCTGTTGTGACTCCTCAGCGATCAGTCCCCTTCACAGGTCCCCAAGGGAAGCCCCCTCAAGCGTCCTCGTGGCGGGTGTTTTTCCAGACCTAGAAAGCCAAGCTTTCCTCCCCTTGCCAACCCATCTCACATGAGAGCCGGTAGGGTATTTAAATTGATTACCCAGGATATTGCATACACACCCTCTTGCCGGAAGCCTCCGTTGCCTCGGCCGAAAGAACTTGCAGGGCCAACGTGTCCGAGGGACCTCTCCTCTCCGCTTGGCGGCTCTTACGACCGCACACGGAAGACTTGGCAAGCTGGAACGACCCTTGCCCGGAGAGAGAGGGAGGGGAAAAAGGCAGCAGAATAGTTCATAGAGCCGCGGTCTTTCAACCTCCTTTCGTTAGAGCTGCATTGATTGGTCTTGGCCCGGCCTCTGGTTGGTGTTGCGGGCCGCATCGCCTGGAGTGATAAGGGTCTTGTCGGAGAGAATGTGTAAAGTGGAAGCGAGAGAGGAAGGAAGGGGATCATATCATGTTCCTCCTTGCCCTGTGTAACAGACTGTTTGTAGCCATGTGAATTCGCGAGGTGTTTCCAGGGTGGTGGCCATCCCCCCTCTCGCTGCAGGTGGTTCTCAGGGCTCCTGACCAAACCTTGGCACGACCGAAGAACATGTCTCTGGTATGTCCTCTTTGTCCTATGTCGTCGTTGACTCTGAAATGGGATTGGAATATGCTACAGAGATGATCACCAGTGGGCACCTTCAGTCACAGAATGCGAATCTATACGCGCCTGTCGTCCAAAGCTCTGTCCTAGCCAAGCATAACATCCCTCTTTGTGTGCGCTGAGAATATCAGTTCTGCACTGATGGATAGCCTCTACGCCGCATTATGTCCAAATGTTTCTCAGCTCATTGTACATATGCGCCTCAGTAGTCATTACATAGGTGCCTACTTAAGTAGACAGGCGTGATTGATGCCCACGTCCACGTCCAGTCTGGTCAGGAGGTCGTATCTGGCCACACGACCTCTAGAATCACCCCGAAATAAAACGCCTAGTCCTATGCCGACCTCAGCAAAAGCATGCCGAAGCGAGAGAACAAAAAAGAAAGGCAATGAAGCGCTCCCTCAAACTTTTTTTATCCTTCCTTCCATCCAAAACTCCTTTTAAAAGACGAAGACCAAGAAACGCCTCCAAAGACTCAATCGTCGTGGCTCTCCATCGCTGGAAGCATCCTTGTGATTCGCCTCGTACAACCGTCCAGACCAGAGATCAATCTCATGAGCGCGGAGAAACTATAATGATGGAAGAGTTAGCACGAAGCTGTGATCTGCCACACGAGCATCCATGTGTGAGAGAGATGGACTGAATGAGACTCACCTTCGTCTTGTAACACAACTTCCAAGCAACAATAGGCACGATGAAGATGGGAATGCCCACATAGGACGCCACAAAGCTCGAGGTCGACCAGTTGCCATCCAGAAACACAGAGAAGCCAGAAACAAAGGTGATAATAGTGGCACCGATAAAGCCAACCCAGGCGGCGTAGGGCTGGAGGGGCGCCTTCCAGGGAAAGGAATCGCGCGAGACGCCCTGTGCCTTGAGGGCGGCGTGGAAGCGGATGTAGCAGAAGCACAGGGTGGCCCAGGCGATGAGACCGGCGACGGTGCTCAGGTTCAGCAGCCAGTTGAAGGCCTGGGAGGGCCCGCCGGAGCCGAGGCTGAGGTAGGCGAGGGGGCCGAACAGCCAGGCGGCGATGACGGCGACCCAGGGGACGCCGTTGCTCCAGGTCCTGCCGAAGAACTGGGGCAGCTGGCGGTCGGTGGTCATGGCGAGGATCATGCGGCTGCCGACCCAGCAGTACGAGTTGCCGGCGGACCAGGCGGAGACCAGGATGCAGGCGTTGACGATGCTGGGCAGCACGGTGATGCCGGCCTGCTGGATGGCGATGACCCAGGGGCTGGACTTTGCGTTGCCCGTGCCGCTGACCAGGTCCGGGTTGTTGGGGTCGACGATCATGCCGATGAGGAGCGCGCCCAGGATGTAGAAGAAGCCGATCCGGAGCGTCACGCGCTTGGCCGCCTTGGGGATGTCGCGGTGCGGGTGCGCCGACTCGCCCGCGGAGATGACCACCGTCTCCACGCCGATGAAGCTGAACGAGGCGTTGACCAGCGCCGACAGCACGCCGAGGAAGTGGCCCGTGGAACCTGTGATGCCGTTGTAGTTGGTCCAGGCGCCGGGGTCGTACCAGTAGTAGAAGCCGATCGGGTCGCCTTTGGGTCCTCCGCCTGCAGTGATGACGATGGCCACAAGTACCAGGCCAAAGAAGCAGAGAATCTATTCGAGGAAGAAAGAGTCAGTATTATATAAATAAATAAAAACAAAAACAAAAAGGGCCTTTTCAGCCTTTTTGTTCTCTTCCAATCTTCCATTTTTTTTTTTTGTGTGCTCCCTCCACAGGTTTTTCCAACAACTTCTTTCCAACATACCTTGACGGCACCGGTAATAACCTCGCTGTCTCCATAGAACCTGACGCTCAGCAGGTTGATCAGCAGGATCAGGGCGAGACTGATGGTGATGACCACGGCAGGCGAGATGTCTGTCCAGTACGAGACCAGCACGGCAGCAGCCGAACACTCGCTGGCGATGGCGATGGTGTAGCAGTACCCATAGCTGATGGCCAGAGAGAACCCAACGCTCGGGTCGATGAAGCGCGTGGCCCAGTGGGGGAAGCTGCCGGCGGTGGGGATCAGGGTGGCCAGCTCGGCGATGCTCTGCATGACACACCAGAGGACGAGGCCGACGATGCAGTAGGCGAGGAGCAGACCTGCCGGCCCGGCCTTGGCATAGGCGCTGCCGGCTCCGATGAACAGGCCCGTCCCGATGCCGCTGCAGAAGCCGATCATGGTGATGTGGAAACTCCGCAGCTGTCGCTGGACGTTGGCGTGCCCACCGACGTTGAGCTGTGGTGGGGCTATGCCGTGCTTTGGGTCGGACCCCCCCAAGACTGGGTCCGGGTAGACAGCCTCCTTCTCGATATCATTGTTGCTGCGAGATGTGCCGTGGAGGGCGGTGGGGGTAGAGGTGGCCATCGTGAGAAAGGATCGACGATGTGATTCTCTCTCACTCTCCTAACAGGAGTATGAGTGAATACTCAGCCAAGTGAACGTTGGCCCTTTGCGTAATGACAAACAAAATCGACGGCGATGGCTTGTGAGCGTATATTCGTCTCAAAGGAGGGCCAGGACTTTGATCTGCTGCCACGAGGGATGGGTATGGCTTATAATATGCAGTGGACCTCTTGACGCTTTTCCTGTTTCTCTTGTCCTTCTCTTGTTCCTTTTCTGCATTCTTTGCCATCGCAGCAACAGAGTCACCCCACGGCGAGAAAAAAAAGCTGCCATCGCGCAATATCATAGTCCATGGCTCAATTTTTTTCACGTAATGGGCCGCAAATTCTTCATGGCGCAATCCTCGGCCGGACCCGCCGAGTCAGTGCCATATTAGTCGAGGCTCGTTTTTTTTCTTTTCTTTTCTTTTCTGCTTGTTGACGAGAGCACCTAGCCTTTGTTAGACGTGATAGTCTCCTCCATCTCATGAATTAAGGTTTGTATCCTTGAGACATTGACGGAGAGCGGCGGGACAATGGCTGATCTGTTGCGTTCTGGTCATTTCTGATGCGTTGTGGCGTGTCGGGAGTGCGAGAGCCGCGTGCGGCCATGGAAGCCATTGTGGATACTTGAGGCTGACTTGGAAAACTCTTAAAGAGTTCAGGGTTAGGGGTTTTATTATTGCCGTTGGATGAATCATAAAGGAAACAAGAGAACGGTATGGCGCCGGGCCAGGCCCCGGATTCCCGGCCTCCCCTCCGTTTCCTTTCCGTGTGCAATAGTTTGGTCGTTTTCTCCCTCCAAGACACCTGAGACAGGATGCCTAGGTACGCGAGGCAATCTTGCCACTCAATCTATGTAATAAACATCAGAGATATAGAGCTATCTTGGGCAAATTTCTGCAGGTGGCTTCGTCAAAGATTATATACAGTGTTTTCTCTGAAATGTCAAGGCCGTACATTCATTCAACATCTTCTGGTCACTCATATCGATATCGGTTGACAGTTACATATCACCTTCAGTAGTCGTCTTGTGAAAGAGCGCGCATCCTTGCCTCCACACCCTACATGTGCGTGGCCCCAACATCGCTCTCGAAAGCCGGTAATTTTACTCGCCAACCCTTCATCTCGAACACTCTCTTGATCTCTGGGGCCCGTATACATATCGATGGACCTATATGGTCTAGGTCTAGCTGTGAGCGTCGGTACTCTGCAAACGCTAGGGCGGTTTGGAAAACTAAAAGTCTCAATGCAAGCAGTGATTAGTAGCAGACCACCGAGCAGCGCAACAGGGCCGGCGAGCGCTGTTAGTATCACGCGGATGGGACTTGCCATTTCGGATGTCTCTTCCTCTCAGGTAAAGGTAATTCGAATCAGTGTGTTCTGTTAGGAAGTGTCTCACATCGTCGTCGAAAGTTATGCCGGGGTGGCGCTGCTCTGCCTCCAGCTTGTGGATGCATTGCTGCCACATGTCATGTTGATCGCTGGCCGAAGGACGCCCAAAGCCAATCGTTCCATGTACTTCTGAAGAGAGTGCTTCGTAGCTTGAATCAATCTGTTCAGATGTGAGCAAGAGAAGACCACGGTGCTTTCTCATGGTCATTTCGAACGCTATAATATCCACCGATGTCAGCTCTGGCTACACAGAAAGTTCGACACTGAGTCGCTGGAAAATGGAAATACTGACTGGGTAACAAGGTGTGTATCTATAAGTCTGACAACGTTCTTTGTCGTATGAAGAAGTCGACCTCGCCCAGGCATATGATAGCACCCCATCGCTCTGCTGATCGGAACCATTTAGATAACCTTTGTTCTAGGGTTATGTCATCTGTGCCGATTTTGCCAGCAGCCAATGCAAGGAGCGGTCGGCCGGTGGCTTCCGCAATGCACTCCGCTGTCTTTGTAGCGCAAAGTTTAGAAACAAGTCTACTCATCTGATCAAGGATTTGTGAACTCACATAAGTCTTACCAACGCCGGAAGGACCGTACAGAAGCCAAACCTGGCCTTCTTCATGCTTATTGGCATCTTTGGTAGCCTCCTTCGTGTATCGATGAACCAACACTTTGATGAAGTCCTCCACGTCGTGAGGCATGATCATCCTTTTGATCATGTCTTTGTCGAATTTGATGTCCTCAGTAGAAGCGACGTCACACATTACTGCATCATCGAGTCAGTAAGAATTCCTCCAAGTAAGCGATAAGGGATCTTGATGTGTATCTGCACGCAGAGCTTCTCGTAACACGTACCCCAGTTCAGTTCTTTAAGATCAAATGTCGCAATCTCTGGAGGAGCCAGCATCAGAAAGCGAGGTTTGATATTTTCGGCTTCTTCAGGGTGAAATTGCTCTGTGAACGACTCGGCTTCTTCTGTTTGCACTGGACGGCTACATTGGTCAACAATGACGCGTTGCATGATCCCCTATGAGTATGTCAGCCTTTGCAATCGTGCGAGTGTTGAGGGCTCAAGGATAGATGAGCAGAGCCTACATCAGTCCTGCGGAGTAGCTTATAGTGGCTACCAGAGCACAGTGACCAATAGATCCGCCCGCGAGCGATCAGCTCTTCTCGCCTTGTGACTTCGTCCGGGAGATAACCAGCAGGCACATATTTCAATGCTGCCGTGTCTCGCAGTCCCAGAAAATGCGGCATCTCAATAACGTGATATCGTTTGCAAATGTAGGTCCCGTTATGGTCGATAGACCAGGCCCGTATCCGCAAGGAATTGAAGCCGCCTGACAGCGTCCGGTCCATCCCGCTCAGCTCGGAGACGACGAAGGCCTGCAGGTACTTGTCATGGTGAGTGTATATCATGCTTCCCGGGGTATAGATCATCGGAAGCTGCATGAAGCTGACCCTATGGCACCGCTTCTCCTGGATCTCGGTGAGCTGCAGTGACAGCATAGGGAGGCTGTTGTGCATCGAGTCGAAAGATAGGGCCCGCTTCGGGCCTGCTTGGTGCCGATATACAGCGAGTGCCGAGAGGCTCTCTATAGTTTCATTCTGGGGCTGTGGAAGATTGAGCGTAAGGATGACTTTGATGAGCCTCGTATCCGCTAGAGCGTGTAGGCGGTCCGCTATGTCTGCTTTCACGTCCTGCCCGTCGAGACCGTTGTTGATAATGTTGTCCGCACCGCCAATGATGAGAAAGACACACCGAACACGGACCTCCTCCAGTAACTCAGACAACAACAACCAGAGGCCTCGCGTTGTTGACGTCCTCTCCCTTGTCATTGACTGCCCTTTGCGCTGGGCGATGGAGGGATTCTGTCGGAGCAGCTGAGACACCAGGTCTTGCATCATCAGCAGATATCTGTCGGTCCCGCTGTAGTCATGGTCGCAGAAGTGGCGAAGGGTGATGACGCTCTCAAACCTGCCCTCGACCAACTGAAGCAGGGGGAAGACGAAAGATGCGTTGAAGTCTGCCCGCGTCAAGATCTGGTACCCGTTGACCCATAGGACCTCTGGTCTGTGGGACTCGGCCCAGGCCAGCGCCATCTCCGACTTTGTGAGGTTCTTGCGCTCCGAGCGGTATGCTCTCATCTCAGGGAGCTCCTCTCTTGCACGCTGATCAAGACTTGCGCGCTCTTCAGCTTTATGAAGCTCTGGAAACAACATGTAATGAAGGGAGTCGAAGCCGCCGGAATTCGAAGTCACCGGATGCGTGTCTGAAACCAATTCTTAGCATACATAGTGGTCAATGATGAACGAAACGCTTTATGAGTGCCTTAACTTACCTTCCTCACAAGTCCGGTCTGATTTTTCCATTGCTGGCTCGTTCAGTCTTTCTTCAGCGGATTGCTTCAAGACGCTTTCTGCCTGTCGAATATCTTCCTTCTTTGTGAAATGTATCGAGTTCACCTGCATCTTTGAATGTAGGTCCTCAATTAGCTCCATGAACCTCTCCATCTTCACGTTCTGTCGTTGCAAGAGCACCATATTCCTGTGGACCATGATCTTGGTAGCATGGCCATCTAGAAGGCCGGAGTACTGTGCCACCTCTTTGACCCTGTCAAGGGTTCGATCTATGCTGTTGACGATGTCCTGGAAGCGATCCCATGGTTTCGCGATGGCTTTGATCCAGTTCTCTGAAATGGGGCGTCTATCAGCCTGCCGCCTAGCCTCCTTGTTGCTCGGGGCCTTACGATTATGCGCACTTACTTGCTCGTCTTTGCGTGTAATACTTGACGGCCTTTGACAGAAACCGGTAGAACAGGCTGTATGCTTCCGCGACCAGTCTCACAAGCTGAGACGACGGTATGTAGGCGGTCAGATGGTCGATGATCTGGAACTTGAGCTGGACCTGCTCCAGGTAGTCCTTGATCTTCTGCCTCGCCTCCTCGTGGTTGATCTGGACCACCAGGATGATCTTGACCGCCCCGTATGCGAGGCCGACGTACTCGGGTGCCTGCCCCACCATTACATCGAGGATCGAAACATATGCATACGCTACTTTGTTGGTCGCGCGCCACGCGCTCTTCGCCTTCTCAACGAATGAGCCTTCATCACCCGAAGCGGAAGCGGCGGCGGCGCTCTGCTTCTTGGCTTCTTTGCTGACCTCCAGAAATTTCCGGCGACTCTCGTCGAGATGGCTCTGTTCTTGGGGCGTGGCCTCAGCCAAGAACTCAGCTATGCGCCCATCGAGTCTGGTTGCGGAATCCTGAATGCAAGTACTATACCGGGGAGTCAGTCACAACGCGGCGTGCTGATGATACCAAGATCCCTTACTGGGTAATGATTGCGTTCGTCCACTTCTGCTCGTCCCATGCCCCATCCAAGCCGGAGCCACAGGCAGACTGGTCCTGTCCAGGCGGTGCAGAGCCCGACTGAGCCGGCGCCTGCGCCGCCAAGGTCTCCGAGTCCGATAGCGTCTCGGGCTCACTGGTGAGCGACGTGTACGACATTTGGAGATGTCCACGGGTTCACAAACCGGGCCTAAGCAATGAGTCAGCGCGAGGAGCCGAGGGAATGTGGGCGTCGATGTGAATTCGCCCGTCACACAAACCTTGGCCAACGGAAAGAGTGGCTCCCAGAGCCTTATGAGCCTCCTCTTGCATAGTGCTCAGCCGCAAAGGAGCACCGCCATGATGCATGTGTAGTAAGCAGGTTTCCGTCCAGCAGGCCCAGACCCACCCACGTAAGCGCCGTGCTGCTACAGGTCATGCATATACTGTAGGCCAAGGGACATGTGGCCTTTGCTCAAGATGAGCATTATCTTGGATTTGCGGTAATGGCTATAGGAGATGGATGTATAATTGAAAGGAGTATTGATGATTTGTATCTATCTTGACTGTCTAGATAATATAATGTATGTAGTAATAAACTCTGGTACACTATATCCGACATCCTATGTATATCGGACCAGCTGACTTTAATCTCCAGAAAACTCCGTTGTCCGTGCAATCATCTGCGCTACCAGACCAGTCCAAACCTAGTTCAAGTCTTCAAGGCGACACCTATCTGCTCTATCTTACAGCCACTCATGTGAGGCATCCCATTTGCCCTTCTTTCGACTATGGCAAACGACACCGCAAACACGCTACGGTCGCCTGGGTCGGCGCGCTCTCCCGACTGCCGCCAGGGCCAACACCAGAGTAGGATCACCGACTTCTTTGCCTTTCTTGACCCATCAGTGCCTGTTCGTGCTTCTCGCATATCCTTCCTCGACCTGCCAAAGCATATTCGTGAGAAAATCTATGACGAGGCCAATGTGGGCGGTGACAAATTCATCGACCTCAACTTCTGGAAGATCAAGAACGAACATTGGCAGGACCACGCCGGCCACGATCAGCAACGGACCGCTGCGATACCTGCAGTCGTGAGTGGTTACCATCGCCCTGATGGACAGCCCTCTCGCTTCTCTGAAGATCCCTTTCCTTCGGCACTTCTGCGGACGGGCTCCCATCTCGTCCATAACGAGGTCCAGGCCAAACTATATGCCCAGAACGCCTTTGCCGTAAGCCTATTGGGACCCCAAGGCCTGCAACCGCTCGAGACGCTGAGCGATGCGGCGCTCAGAGAGCTGAGGGTGCTTATCATCGCCCTGAAGCCCTGCAGGTGTCTTTCCGCTTACTGCAGCAGGATCAACTGGTCCTACGGCGAATGCGTCTTCTGGCCTAGGCCGCGACGTGACTTTTTCTGGGCTGCCCTTCAAACCCTCACCAAGACCCGTCAACACAGCAGGCCACTCGGCTGCGTTAGCCGGACCGACAAGTCTATCTTGAGCCAATGGCGCCGGGTATGTGCCCGCCTGGCAGCAAACGTTCGGCCATACCAGCTCAAGCTGTATCTGGTGGCTGAGGTGGCCGACCACCAGACCCTGGATGCCGTCGTCGGCCCACTGCGAAGCATGCCCGTGCTCAGAGAGGCAGCCATCAACCTTGGCCAACACCTGAAAGGCCTCGGGGCTCTCGATCCCAAGGCACTGGCACGCAGTACCGCGTTCGCCTTGATGAACAGACTGCAGAACCAGCCGTTCCGCCTCCTGCACCTGCCGCTCGAGCTGCAGATCCAAATTCTCCAATACACTGATCTGGTGGGCGGCAGCATTGTAGAGTGGGACCCGTCCGAGCGGCTTCGCACCCAAGCCATGAAATTAAACTGCAGGACCGAGTATGACGAAGCCTCTCCTGGCAACTGGACGCCATTCTGCTCTTTAGAGCAGCCCGCCGCCTTCAGCCTCCGATGCGAGTGCCGCACGTCGCCGCTGCAATTTTTCCTAGTCAGCAAGTCCTTTGCGACAGCCGCCCGGTCCGTCTTCTACACACACAACGAGTTCCGGCTCCTCCCCAGCCACCACGGCAACACAGGCAAGATTGCCGGGTTCGACGCCCACGAGGACGATGGCTACTACCAGCTGACCCTGCCGTCGTTCCTGCGCCGCATGCCGCCCCAGCACGTCGCGAGCCTCCGGCACCTCACCCTCGTCTTCCCTCCCCTGTCGCCCGACTACCTCCTGCCGGACCAGCGCGGCTGGGGCGAGTGGGTTCGCGCCGTCGAGTCCCTAGCCGCGCGCCTGGAGGCGGACAAACTGCCGCGCCTGAAGCTCGAGGTCCACCTCAGCGACCAGGAGCCCCTGCCCTACTGGGATGATCCCCCGGCGCCGGACACGCTGCTGTACCAGTCCATGCGGGCGCGCAGGCGACGCGACGAGAAGCTGGAGGGGATCATGCTGAACACGTACCGGCGCATCCTCGCGCCCCTGCAGAAGCTGGCGCCTGGGCTCCGCGCCCTGCTCGTGTATGTGGCGTGGCCGCTGTGCAGAACTGCGCAGGGGCAGCGCAAGGCGGACGAGAGAATGCTGGAGAGGATGATCATGGGCGAAGGATATGATTCGGCACAATGGGGAAAGCTGGAGAAGAGCCCGTATAGCCAACCGCCGCATGAGTCTTAAGAGTGGGGGTGCTGTAGTGGTCGGACTTGATGGGAATGGTAGAGTTATAGTATACTCGTATGACATGCATGCTGCAAATACTCAAGGCTGTGACGTGAGTAGAAGAATCTGGACGTCCCAGCCGATCAATCTTTGAAAGAAGGGCGTCTAGGGCGCCAGACTAAGAGGCAAGCCAGGATATAGGGCCGTTTCGCTCTGTTGATGAGCCAGTCAGCCAGTCTGGTCGCGTTCTGGGCCTCCAGCACTGAGATATCATTTTCGGTGTTCCTTTTAGCCAATTTCAGTATGCCTTCACGCCATGACTCTAGCACCAACATCAATGCGGCGAGATAGTTGAGGGGAAGAGGATAGACTTAGTAACAACTACAAAAAAGAGGTATATATGTTCACATGCATATATGTTTGGCAGTCTTCGAGCGACAGGCTACAAAACTTGCAGACCCATTCAACCTTGAGGTAAGAGAGGTCGGAAAAAGGTGAAACAGGTTGTATATTGGGCAGTGCCCTCTCTCCTTTATTGTAGCAAGTTGAATGTAGCTCGGAGAGTAAACCGACACTTTAAAGAAACTATATATAAGTCGATCTGTCTGGTAATAATAGTCTACTAAGTGCAACTCTAGAGATTCATGCGACAGTCCTGCCGTTTGATTAGTAGCCCAAGGAAAGGAACCCCCACCCGAAGAATGACAATTGCAATCCAATTTGACACCTCTTCAATACAACCGAAAGAGCATAGGCTTCTAACATAGTACCATATACAGTATAGTAGTACTATGCAGTCCCCCCGCATCTCAGGCTATCATTTGCCTGTCTGCACCTCGGTTGGTTCTGTCACGAAGCCCCCTGCCGAGTTCCGGCCCGTCATGATGCTCCCAAACAGGAAACACGGAGCGCCATTCCGAAGAGGACAGCAAGTCACCTTTGACCACGCGCCGGTCAAATTTATGTATATTTATCGAGGGGGATGGGAAGTATGAGGGGTCTGAATGACGCGCTCTTTCAATTCTCGTGCGCGTTCATATGCTTCAGGCGAGAAACACAGAAGAACCAAGAGAAAGAGAAACTCGGCCGCGAAACCAAATCGTCCTGCATCCTGACAACCACCAACAACATTGATAAAAGAGAATAGAAGTACATCAACAGGTCATCCTTCTTAAACAAGATCACCATGCTCTCCTCAGCCCTCCTCTACCTGACGCTGGTCGTCGCTCCAGTCCTCGCCGGAGGACCTCCCGCCCCACAACAAAAAGCTCCGCCAAGATCCCAGCCAGAAAGGCTCGAGGACTTCCCCTGGGCCAACCCGTTCGGCACGCCCGAGCTCAAGCAGTTCGACGCAGCCTGCGACGCCACCAAGACCTTCCCCGCGGCCGAGTTCCAGCTCCACGACCTCAGCACCCCGGAGCCGCTGGGCCTGCTCCCCTACAACGAGGTCCTCAAGGGCTTCTTCGGCGGCCGCCCTTACCCGGGCGCCTGGTCTGGCATCGACGCCCACGGCTACGAGCGGATCCTGCTCAAGATGGACTACGCGCTGGTGCCGCTCAAGGTGCGGGAGTGGATCGAGGAGCAGGAGAGGACCGAGGGGCCCGGAAAGGGGCTCTTTGCTGTCTTTGACAGGCCTGGGGAGGACGAGACGGTCAAGTCTCTGGCGGATCTCGATGGGGATGATTTGCGCTCTCTGGACGACAAGAGGGTGGTCATCTTTGCGCCTGGCGCTGTGTATGAGAACTTGCCGCTCTGGGTCGCAGAGGAGAGCGGGTGTGAAGGTATGTCTTCGAACATGTGCTGAAGAGTCAACCTCCCTATTCGACACCTCTGCTCTCTTTCTCTCTTTCCTTTTTGTCCCTCTATTGTATACTAATCTCTCACAACTCGTCATAGACGCCCTGTCGGATCTGAACAGCTACAACCCTAAGCCAGCCGAAGGGGCTGTCATTGGTTGGACAACAAACTACCCAGCCCCAGCAAGAAAGCAGGGGCAACGGGAGATGAAATTCACCCTCAAGGCTCAGGTCTTGGGCGCGAAATCAGAGACACCAGCCGACGACGGCGAAAAGGAAGCGGTAGAGAGCAAGAACCTCGCTGAGGAGGGTGAGACACCCGCTCAAGAGACCGAAAAGACAGCAGAGAGCGCAACTTCGACGACAGAGAAGACGGAGGACCCAGTACAGACTGATGTCAAGGATGAGTTGTGAGAATATTGTACTTTGGCTCAGTATTGTCATGCATTACACGGGATCAAGATTTTCTTTAGAATCTCTCATAAAGATTTTTAGATATCTACTTTTTGCAGTTTTTTTATTTTGTTTAGAAAAACCCCCCAGTCGACACACTTGGCGGTAGGTCCTCGTCTCTTGTGCCCCAGCTGCTCTCATTCGCCCCCAGGGTCAACTCAAGCACCCCGCCGTCCCGGAAGAATGAGTGCGTCAGCCAGCTCTGGGTATAAGGCTCGCCGTCGAAGGTAGCGCTTTGCACATATATGTTGTTGTAGCTGCTGCCATCAAAATTTACATTGCGCACCGTCGCAGTCTTCCCCGTCAGCGGATTCGTGATGTTGACCTCCTGGAAGAACGGCGGGTTGATCAGATAGACATCCTGCCCGCTCATTGGCCACAACCCCATCATCGTCAGCGCGGCAAAGCTGCCCATGGCTCCACTGTCGTCGTTTCCGGGTATGCCATTGACCGAGTCGTTGAACTGACTTGGGATGTAGAAGTGTCTGTAGTACGATGAGAGCCCTGGTCGCCCGGCGTAGTGGAAGAGGTAGAGCATCAGAAAGGCCTGTTCATCACCAATGTAATTCAGGCCGGGCGTATCGTGGAAATACTGAAGGCGGTCAGTGAAAGCCTGAGGGCCGCCAAGGGTGGTGATGAGCTTGGCCATGTCGTGTGGAGCGTAGAAGGTGTACAGCCAGGAGGATCCTTCATACGTCTCATGACCATCCTCGCTGCGATGAGATTTAGCGTTGTGTTGGAGCACGAAACCGAGCCTATCGTGATCGACCAAAGTACTTACTTGAGATAGCAGGACGTGAAGTTATACAGTTCTGAACAGAGTGAAGGGTCTTGGAAGCCATAGGTGCCATTGAGATAACGCGGCTGCAAGAAACCGGTGAAACCGCTGTCCACAAGCGGGCTCGTGTTTTGTGAGATGTTGAGGAAAGATGTCTGGTCGGCTTTGAAGAGGTTTACCCAGTTAGCAGATGTGCCGACATACTTCTCGGCATCGGCTGTCTTGTTTAAACCAGAAGCCATCTCGGCAATGGTGAAGTCATTGTAAGCATATTCCACCGTGCGAGATATCGACCTCGTAAAGGGGCCGACTCCATACGGGTCGAAGTCGTCCGCGGGTATATATGCCAGATCCTTCCAGCTGGCAAGCCCTCCTCGACCTTCAATAGACCAGATGGGAGGCTCGACTGCAATCAAACATATTGTCAGCTTTCAACAGCAATATCTATCGAGATGTCCGGATCAGATTATGAATTAAATTACCTTGTGCATCCTTCAGTACAGCCTCGTAGGCAGTATCCCAGTCGATCGAGTTCGTGAAACCTTTCACAAAGGTGTCTGCAAGCACAACATCCGCATTGCTTCCCCCTTGCGTGTATCCCTTACACAAATCCATTCGGCAATCAGGGAGCCATCCTTCATGGCGGTAAATGTCAATCAGGCTCCGTACCATAAGCGTCTGGCTGAACGGATCAACCAAGGTGATCAAAGGATGAATGGATCGATAGGAATCCCAAATGCAATAATAGGAGTCGTAGTCTGCTCTGTTGTTAGAGGGGCCATTCGTTGTTTTCCGAGAGAGGCGAAGAAAAGAAGAGAAACAGGAAGCAGAAAAGAGAACACTCTTCAAAAGGTTGGAGTGAGGACGCACAAGGTTCGGAGCTCTGCCACAGCGGATTCTCGCCCGTCACGTCCTGCGGAGAGATGAGCGACCGGTAGAGGCCCGACCAAAACGTGTTCAAGAAAGTCGAGTTCACTCCCGTCTCGTCTATAGACACGACGCTCAACTTGTCCGCCCACGCGGCCTCCGCCGCACTTCGAGCCCCGTCAAAGTCAAAGCTCCCGAGCTCGGCCTCGGCGTTCTGACAGGCCTTGTCGGTACTGAGGTAGCTCAGACCCACCCTGACCACAATCTGATTATCGGTCTCTGGCGGGTGGAATTGGGCCCAGGCACCAGCAGGCACTGGATCTGTGGTGCCCGTGGAGTACGTTCGAAGGCTTTTCGGTTCGCGGCCTGGGCGGTTGTTCTGGAAAACACCAGTGTCCCTGAGCGCTGCGCCCGTGAAGTCGGCACAGAAATGTAAGTCATACGATCCGACGCCGAAGCTGGGACTGAAGGAGCCGTTGCCGATGATACGTCCGCTAGATGGGTCGACAGCCACGCTGCCGTTGGTGCGGCTGTCAGAGAGGTCCGTAAGATCCACGAGTATCAATGGGCTGTACGGAAGAGCTGTTGTAGATGTGTTGGCAGTGCTATTGGCAGCGGGACCAGGAAAGGTGATGCGATATAGGGCCGTGTGGTTTGAAACTGTAATCTCGGTGTGAATTGATGTGTTGAGAGACACAGCAAAGTAGCCAGGACTGGCTTGCACTGTCGAGTTGATCCTCTGGGACGCGCGCAGTGCCTTTGGAAACGTGCATTGGGTGATATCGTCTCCAGGACAGCCGGTCTGGGGAAAGATGGGGAAGTTGCCCTTCGCAAAACCCTGACGTGACAAGAACGAATCAGTATTGCTGTTCTTCCCACCACAGCAAGCATTGGAGGGAGGGGATAGGTTATAGCCCGCACACCACCTGTACCGCTGTCATGCATCTGTGAGAACCCAGTTACTAGACGAATCACCATCAGCCAAACCATTTTGAAAGTTTAGAAGGATTTAGAGACCTTACTATCACTATTGTCAGATGCGTAGCCGCCTTGGGCCTCATCGCTATTCACGTCTGCAACAGCCTTGGCCATGCCAAATGGTAAAGTTGCCCCGGGAAAGACATGGCCGCCGTCGCTCGTGCCGATGAGGGGATCAATGTACTGGAAAACGCTCGAGCCTGAATCTTGAGCCAAGACTGGAGAGATGGTGGAAGAAACTATCAAGCGAACGACTAAAAGAAGTTGACCGGGCTTTGAAATTCTCATGATCATTTTTGTTGGCGCGGCTTGGACAACTCGATATTACAGAGTCGAGAGTTGCAGGAAAATTTACACCGTGACGAACTGGTCTGGGTGTTTACATATACTTTTCGGTTCCACAAATTTCTCCAAAAAGAAAATAGAAGGGGAAAAGGCATAATAGGAATAGGATGATCGTCACTACTTCGCGGTAGCATTGAACCGGTACGAGCATCCCTTGTCTTGTTACTTTAGTAGAGGTTCCGAAGCGGGGTTGACGAGCGTCACTTTGGGCCAACCTGCCAGCATCTGTCAGGTGCTTCCTCACTTTCCACTCCCAGTGCAACGTGCCTACCTAAGTATTTACCCTGCCGTGGTAATTAATTCACCGTCATTGCGTCGAGGTTTCTTTTGTCTTGTGGTGTTTTGCCGAATACGCTTTGATTTAATAGTGTACATACCTTGAAAAGTTAGATTGCGTAAACGAAAGTCAACCCAAAGACTGGACATGCATCGAGACCAAGAGTAAAATATTGGACGGTTGCTTCTTGCAGATCAGTATGCAACGTTTTCTTGTTGTCTAAGCTGTGTAACTTTTCAATAAGAATATTTACACCACCTTTGAGCCTGCTATAGCTCCAGAGCACATCGTTATCGATCACAGATCAACACGGAGGCTGAGGTAGTTATCAAAAGTGACAGTACCCCAGAACGGCTCCATACCCGCGTTTCCAACATTGACATATGTGCTGGTGGTGAAGATGCCCTGTTCGGACAGCGCCGTGAGCCAGTCCTTGATATCGCCCGTGAACTCGCCGTCGAACTGATCATCCTCGGCCACCAGCAGAGATGAGACCGTGATGCCGGTGTCGGTGTTCAATCCCTGGTAGAGCTGCCATCCGTCCTTGCCGTACAGGCCGTCGATGGTCGCGACAGCGCCGTCCGAGTAGCCGATGGGCACCTGGCCGCCTTCATAGGCCACCCAGAGCATGAGCTCCTGGGCGCTCGAGGATGTCGAGTCTCCCTTTGTGTCGGAGGTCATGAAATCGTAGACAACGTTTCCTGGTCACAGTGTGAGTAATTAGTTAGTAATTATGCACCAGGCAGCCGTATTTGACTTTTCGCAGGTCGTATTCTCTCATCAGGGTCACTCACCCTTGTACGCAGTGGTGTTGGTGATGGTCCACTGGTAGGTGCTCGGGATAGAAGAGATGGCGCTCAGTTGTGTCTCCAAGTTCTGCGTCAGGCCGATGAACGAATAGCCCTTGACGACGTCTGTGTCGACAGACTCGTCAATGTCCCAGACGCTGCTCCAGTGAAGAGTTTGGTTGTCCCCGGACCCGGTGAAGTCGTAGTATCCAGTACAGCACGACCCGCTGATGTCTTGATAATTGTAGTTCATCGAGAACACAATCCATGGCGTGCCTGAGAGAACCTCATAGGCATTTGGAGCCCCGCAGAAGTTGGTCAGGGAGGTAGAGGAAGTCCGGCTGGGGGCTTTCGAATGGTGTAAAGCGGCAGCAGAGACCGCAGTGATAGCAGGCAGGAGGACTGAGAGTTTGGAATGCATTTTGGAATGGCTGTAACGATTGAGAAGCGTAAAAGAGGGACTACTAAAAAGAACGTCGAAAAAAAGAAGGACAAGAAAAAAAGAATGTGAAGGAACACTGAGTACCGGCCTATGAACGAGTAGTGACAGAACGCTGGATCAGAGTCCATTCTCGAATTACAACAGCAGATCGAGACTGATATTTAAGCATCCTTTTGCTTCTGTTCTTACCCCTGACCTAGCACAGCAGTAGAAGTGGAGGGTTATTGTTTCCACCACTGTCCTACAAGCGGAATAGACGCGACCCTGTCGTTTCATTTCAGTGAAACAAATGGCGTCCAGGGACCAGGGCTTCACAAAAGCACTACTTGAACTATTCATGAGCTGATATTCCCAAGGGCGTTTCGTAGGAATTAAATGCTAGTTCTCCGCTTCTCTGATAATTCAACTGACTGCCAACGCTACCACGGAGAAATTGAAAATTAAGGCGGGACAGGGAGGTGCATTAAGAAGCCATCTAGACCTGATAATTACTTGCATCATTTCATGTGCGAGTGCCGCACTACATCTTCGACACCTACATCTACACCTCACACCTACCACAACAAGTACAGAGAAAAGGGCGCAGGAAAAGTCAGAAGCAGGATCAGGTGAAGCGATTGATTCGATGATGTCTGACTGGATTAGCTAAACTCCTACGCTGGCTCAAAGAAGCGATTCTTGGGCCTCGGCAGGCCAAGATGCTCACGCAAGGTGGTTCCCTCGTACTCGGACCGGAACAGACCACGACGCTGCAGCTCGGGGACTAGCTTCTCGCAAACCTCGTCCAGCCCCTGCGGCACAAAAGGGAAAATCACAGTGAACCCGTCGGCGCCGTCTTCAGCAAGCCAGGTGCCCATCTCCTCGGCCACGCTCTCGGCAGTCCCCACAAACGACAGCCCGCCATACCCTCCAAACCGCTGTGCAAGCTGCCTGACCGTGAGCCCCTCAGCCTCAGCAAGCTGCACCACGCTGGCACGGGCCGAGCGACTCCCGTTTGTCTCGGGCAGGTCTTTGGGGAGCGGGCCGTCCGGGTCGAAGCCAGAGGCGTCTGTGCCCAGCACCACCGAGAGCGAGGCAATGGCGCTGTCGTAGTGCACGAGGCTGTCCACCTGAAGACGCTTGGCCTTTGCATCCTCGATGGTGTCGCCGATGATCACCATGGCGGCTGGCAGGATATTGATGTGGTTCCTGCTCCGACCTGCCCTCTCGGCGCGGCCCTTGAGGTCCTTGTATAACTCCTTGGCAGCCTGCAGGTTTCCTGGCAGACAGAACACCACCTCGGCCGTCTCGCCTGCCAGCTGTCTCCCGGGCTCCGACTGTCCAGCCTGCACAATGACGGGCCAGCCCTGCACAGGACGGGCAATGTTCAGCGGCCCACGGACCTGCAGGTCGTCGCCCACGTGGTTGAGCGTGTGTATCTTTTCAGGGTCGACAAAGATCCCCGACTCCTGGTCCCGAACAAGTGCATCGTCCGCAAAACTATCCCACAGCCCCGTCACAACATCGTAGAACTCCCTCGCCCGCTTGTACCGGTCGCCGTGCTCCATGTGTTCCTCCCGGCTGAAGTTCTTGGACGACTCTGGGTTGCCTGTGGTGACGATGTTCCAGGCGGCACGCCCTCCGCTGAGGTGGTCTAGGGATGCAAACCGCCGCGCGATGTGGTATGGCTCATCGTACGTGGTGGACGCTGTGGCCGCCAGCCCAATCTTGTCCGTCACCTGCGAGAGCGCCGAGAGGAGGGTGAAGGGCTCGAACGAGGTGATGGTGTGGCTGCGCTTCAGCGCCTCTGTGGGCATGTTCATCACCGCGAGGTGGTCGGCCATGAAGAAGGCGTCAAACTTGGCGGCCTCGAGTTTCTGGATAAACGATTTGAGGTGCGCCAGATTGAAGTTGGCGTCTGCATAGGCACCTGGGAACCGCCATGCTCCCGTATGGAGACTGACTGGCCGCATGAAAGCGGTAAGGTGTAGTTGTTTTGGTGGCTGCGACATGGTTTCTTGTTAATGTTTTATTCTGGGTTAATTATGACTACTCAGTGGTCTATACCGTATTGAACAATGTCCGTTCTGGACAATATCCAAGCATAGTCGTCGGCAAGTTATATCCAGTATATCCAGCCAATGATTACAAATTTAGGAACGGAAACGGGGCAATCACGACATCGAAGTGAGAGCTCGCATCATACATGCCAACACGTTCTCTGGGCGGTTGAGTCGGATAAGTTATGTTGGATTTATCATCAACGGAGCAATTCAGTCTCGTTATTACTGTGGTACAAATCTATCAACAAACAACTGCAACCTACGTCTGTAACGAGTAGTCGTTGTGTGAAGATCTGTGAGTTAGTACTACTTTTTGTTTCTGGAACAAAGTATTTTTGGAGGGTGGGATCAAAATAAATCGAAATGAATGAAAAAGATTACATTTTATTTGGGTGTGCCATTGATACAAGTAATTTCTCAAAGCTCAACTCTGAGTGTTCTCATCACGGGCTCTCGCAAGTCAGAAACAGGCTGGCTTGACAGACTCGGGTTCAGCGTTCCAGTCCGCAATTCGATATCACCAGCCTCGTCATCTTCAGGTCGTACCCTTGTGTTAACGTGATTTCCATTATCTCGGCGGGCCAGGCGCTTCAGCTTGGAGGTCAAAGTACCCAGGGTGGGTTGGTGAAAGGCCTGTTGTATATCTTCCAATGAGCGTCCCCGCGTCTCGGGCATACAGGCTCCAAGGACCGCAACAGTGAACAGCGCAAGGCCGCCAAATAGAAAGTAAGCGCCAAATGCAGATTTGTCGAGCAAGATGGGAGTGAGAATGGCCACCAGCCAATTTGTAAACTTGCAAGTCTTGGTTAGCCATGTGGGGTTCCCCAAGGTGATGATTAGAAGACAAGGGCGCAGGGGCCCCATGCATAGAATATGTATTCAGAGAAAGTAGGAAGTTTGAGGAAACTTACAAAGCCCAGCCCTTGGGCGACGCAATTCGCAGCTGCCCTGACGTGCGTAGGCTGTATCTCAGAGGCGTAAATCTTTCCCACAATGCCCCATGTGGCACTGTAGATCAACCCAAAGAGAAAAACGGACACGATGACGACCCATCTAGCTACGCCATAGGGATGCACTGCTCCAGCAGCATAGAGCGATCCTATCAAAAACACTGTCGGTACTTTAGTAGGGCAGAATACTCTGGGAGGGGGAAGCGTCTTACAAACACTTACTGCAACCAGAGAGACCGATGCCGCCTGTGATGGCCGATGTACGTCGACCCCACTTGTCAGACATCAAGAAAGCAGGCACTGAGATGGCCAGCATAAGAATACCAGAGAGACCCGAGGCAAGAAAAGACGCCGTGGACGAGGACAGACCAGCTTGTCCGAAGAGAAGTGGAGCATACTAAACAACAATGATCACACGTCAGTGAGCCAGCCCCTAACATGTATGCAGGAAAGGCCGGAAGGAGAAGGGCAAAGAGAAAGACAAGAGAAAACTCACGTAGAGTACACCGTCGATGCCAGAAAGCTGAACCATGCCCAGCACAAATAAAGCAAGCACGGTCCTTGCGCGGTAACCCCTCGTGAACAACAGCCTAAAGCTCTGCCATGGCGACAAGCTGACCCTCTGTGTGGTGGCGGTGGTGTTGCCAGCACCCAGGAACTCCCTCTCGGCCTCGACCATGGAAAAGTCCAGCCTGCGCAGCGAGTCCAACGCCCCCAGCTGGTCTCCACAGCTCATCAGCCACCGGGGCGACTCGGGCAGCCTCGTGCAGCAGGCGACAAGCAGCCCAGCGAACGCCGTCATGATGAAGAAGGGCAGACGCCAGGCTAGACCTGCTGATGCTTCGATGTGCACGCTCCCGTAGCATGTGAAGTAGCCCATGCAGATGCCCAGGGTTGCCATGAACTGCGGCAGTCCGGCCAGCACGCCGCGGCTCCTGGTCGGCGATATCTCCGAGATATAGACGGCCATGTTGCTGATATAAATGCCCTCGCCCAGGCCGGCAATTGTTCTGCCCAGGAGAAACTGGGGCAGATGCGTCGCAGTGCCCTGGAGTAGTGCACCGACTGCAAAGAGGGCTGAGCCGAGCATAATTGTGCGGAGACGACCGTAGTGATCCGCCAGCCAACCAGCAAAGACGGAGGGCACGGCACCGGTCAGCATGATCAGAGAGACGATGAATCCCACCATTGTGGATGATAATTCGCCGACAGAGCCCCTGAACTGCGACATGGAGATGACAGCACCGATAGACCCAGTATCGTAGCCATTACAAAGACCCCCAAGAGAGATGCCAAGGGAAGCCAGGATGTAACGGGGTGGTGATTTGGAAGACATGATGCACTTTGAACTGGGCGGGGAATATTGGTCTTCAAACAACAGTTCGTGATAATTTGAAGGGAACAAAAAGGCAAACCAGAAAGGTTGATGGGCAAGGAATTGAAGTGGAAGGGAGACCAATTGATAAAGAAAGACGATCGAGATGCCATGCTCCGGATATAAGTTCAATTCCCGCTGAGACATATACTAATTAGTAGGACGTTCGACTATCCATCCTCCTCTAAAGCAGATCCCCTACCGACGTCATCTCCCCAAAGCATCAACTATTAGCCCGTCTGACGTTCCAAAACCTTAGCTCAAGATAAACATTACAGAAATACCAATCAGATTTAGATGCAGACGATGAGATTACCAGTGAGACCACACTCCAGCGTCGGGTCACTCAACTTCTACTCGTAGGAAAAGAAAAGGAAGAAAGCAAATATGTACATGGTAGTAATCCCTAGGCCTTAATCTCCTTATGTGAGTGAACAAACATGACTCCCAGATCCAGGCGTCGCCGCTGAGGACACCGGGAGCGCATCACTCGTACCAATGTACCCCGTCTCCCACTTCACTGCTCTGAACAGGCTGATTGTTAATAGCGTTGACTGCAGCTCGTGCAGAATTACGGTACTTGGATCGCTGGCGCTGGGCTGATCTTGCCCAGGTCCGGGAAGTGATTTGATTGTGTACGGTTTTGCGACACAATTGGGTAGTGATAGATGGTGGCGCTTTTTATAAGCAGGGCCCGGCGAAGGGCGCAGCAGTGGGGTCGGTCATTGACAGTCCTTACTTTGCATGCCATCTTTCGACTGGGAAATAAATCTCCCTTTCCGTCAGGAATCGTTAGTAACAGTGATAATTGTGTCTGTTCGGACTCATGTATAGACTCGCGGAAGGAAAACCTGAGTAACATCTGTTCAGGAACAAGTAGATTCAATTCCAGATGCGTTCTATGACTACCCGTACGTACGCGCGAGGGCTCTTGGCCGTTGTCTCTAACGATGTCGTCGACTATGGATGGTTATAGACTAAGTACTTGATTACTCCTTGTACCTACAATACCGCCCTTTTTGATGATGCCAATGTTGCGAAGAATAATCTGAATATTGAAAGTCGGTGCTGAGAGCAGCCTTATATATTCCTTGGTTCTGTCCATTTCAACTATGCTGGACACGGATATTGCCACAGGGATGAGCAATTGTATGCAAATTGCACGCAAGTAGCTTTATGTATCACTAAGAGAAGATATCAATACACATGTGGAAGCCAACTTTGATAATCCATGAAATTATTGTAGATGACTATGTTTTCAATTAAGCTATCCCTATAGAATTGACCGAATGTTTTATATGTCCAGAATCCTCTGATTTGGCAGTGACAAACCCTGTCATGATCACCCTTTCAGCTCTTATAGCCTCTTGGCTACAATCGACACTCTGAGGAGAAATCATCTGATGATCGAGCCTCTGATGATACCAACACCCTCAGAGATCTTCGGGGTGTGCCTTTTCCTTGCACTATTGCGCCTAGCATCTCTGGCGCAGAGGACCTCCTTTGGCGGTGTGCAGCCTAGATTGGCTTGCTACATCGCGGCAATATTGCCAAAGAGGAGATCTGACTCTTGCTTGATGACTATGCCCAGACGCTGGTAGCCTCCAAGAAGAAGAGCTCAAGTGAGCACTTATTCCGAGCGAGAACAGAACATAGTCCGCTGAATCAAACACATGCTTGATACGCGATGTCTGAGCTGAATGATGGTCCAAGAACAGACAGACCAGTCGCCTGCGCAATGGCTGGGCTTGGCATCGAAGTGGACGATGAATGAGCACAAGATCGTCCTTTCGAGACAGTTCCCATGCTCTTCATGTTTTTGATGAGTGAGTATTGACCATTCTCGGCAGCCAGCTCTTCACATTGCCAATCGCGCCCAGGTATCCTCATCCTCCTCCGTCAGCTCCTGTCTGCTGTCATAAACAGTGCCGTTCGGTTTCCCCTTCCATGTAGCGTCCGCCCCTCTCCTCGGATCTTTGAGCTTCTCGCCATCGAAATCGTCCGCCACCACCAGTGTGCCGTTCGTGCTACAAGTGGCGCCGTCGGATAGTAGCGTGTGTCCAGCCGCGGCAACTGGCTGCCTCTCCGATAACGCCGTCGGGCCCTTGTTTGGTACTGGCGCGTAGGAGGTGACGAAACTCGTGCCCTGCCCGCCTCCTGCTGTGGTTCTCCTCATGCCTCCAACTTGGATGTGCGCAATTTGTCTTGCCTGTTGCTGGAATATGGATTCTGGGGCTGCCTCTTCGAGGTGGGTTTGCCGCGGCGCTGCGCCCTCTTTGTCGTGGCTGTTGTATGCCGAAGGTCCCGGAACGGGTTGGTTCAGGGTACTAGGCTTTGACGGTCCATCTGAGCCTGCCCGCCGGCAAAGGGCCTTTCTGAGACGAGAGAAGAGCTTGGTCATGCTGATGGTGCTGCTGCTCCTGCTGCTCGGACCACGAGCAGCTGAAGCGATGCAATTGAGTCGAGGCAAGGCTGGCTTCTTATGGCCGTCGATCTTCCGCTGTCCCTCTCTCTCTTTGTAATTTGCAAGAGTTTTGAAGGCACCGAGAGAGGGTGCTGAAGTTGCTGTAGTATTGCTGGAGTTCTCAAGTACTGTTGTGCAAGGTGTAGACGCTGAAGCTGAAGTACTTGTGGCAGGCAGGGAGGATGGTTTTAAGCTGGTCGTACTAGCAAGGAAGCCTTTACTTTGATGAATGATGTCGATGAACAATAGTGAGAGAGGCCTGTTTCAGTAACAGAGTACAGAGATGGATGGGAAAAGAGCACAGAGTCTGATGCAGCATGGGAAAGTGTGCCGCCTTCATGTAGCAAAGTCAGTCCAGCTGAGGTGGGGTCCCGAGTGCAGTACAGTGACGCCGGGTTTGGTCTAGGCAGCGGGGAGATACTCGTCCGGTTTGCTCAACAGACTTTTGGAGGTGTGCCGTGGTCCGTCGTCCACTAAAGGATTCTAGGATCGTTTAGACTTGAAAGAGAGCCCAAAGGGTGTGAGAGGCCCTTTGGTAAATTCTGCCTGGGAGAAACTGGAGGGGAGGAACAGGATGTGGGACCTGTTGTTGATATTGATGGACATTTTGGCGGAGGCCATTCCCGAATAGGTGGTCAGCTGAGATGGTAAGAGACAGGCATTACGGAATTAGCAAGAGTTCCTTGCGCTCTCCATGCACATACACGTGGGCTGGAGCAGCACTAGCTTGAGGCTGCGCTGTTAAATTTCGTCTCCAAATTGAATCCTTTAAGCTGATCTGAGACTTACAATGCGTCTTCTCGTGGGTAAGTGCCTTCGACTTGGCATGATGACCTCTAGGAATCGTCGCGGGAAGGGGGGTTTCTCTCTCTACGTCGGAGCCCTCCGTCCTAGCGGTGAGCAGCCTCGGCAGGGCGGCCTCGAAGAGCGGAATGTTATGTGGCGCCAAAGTTAAAACCACTGCAAGGGATGTCTTTTCCGGCTCGTACGCGTCCCATACAAGTGAGAAGTTCTTCGAACGGCCTAGATCAGGAGGCAGATCGTGAGTATGAGCGGCTAGACCCGCTTAGTCCTCCCGTCCTCGCTTCGCGTAACGAGAATGAGTACTTCAGCCCAGTCCCTTGCTCAGACTTGCCCCATAGCAGGGTGGATATGGTCTTCAGCTAGAATGCCATCTCGCAAAGGGGGATCCACACGAGTTGCCCCTGTTCGCATGCGGCTACTACGGCACGCCAGACAACCTACGGCACGACAGACAGCTGCAACGATCCCCGCTTGTTTACAGCCCACCGCCTTCTCGATCCCGGCAGATGTCGAACCTTAGGAATAAATAAATAAATACAAAACGTTGCGTCAGAGGCGCGATGTCATTTAAGAGACCAGCATCATGTTGCACGTCACATTCCACGTGGGGTTTGAAGAATGGGCCTTTTCTAACCAGCAGGTCGCGAGAGGGAAGAAAAACTCCTGCCTGATGACCATGAGCCTTGCTTGCAAGGGGACAAACGGTTTCAGCAAGCACAATGTGGTCATGACCCTTTCTATGAATTGAGATATAAAGGTTCTTTTGAGAATGTCCTCTCTGCGATTTCACCTTTCTTATTCGCACGTTTCTTGCAAGCACATAGAGGTACGACAGCTCTTGGCCCTCTGCTTTCTTTCTTTAAATGAAACTGGTCCTGCGAGTTGACTATTTCGTAATGAACTGATTCAGAACGTTACAGCGGGATCCTTCTCTTTGACGAGGATTTCTATTTGGAGCATTCCCCCTCATTTCATTCTCGGCGGGACGTTGACGTGAGAGAGGGACAAAGCCGTTAAATGGTCAAGGTGGAGAAGAGGCATGGGTGGTTCCCCAAGATTCATTCTTATTTTCATCCTCAAGGAATATTTTGCGGGGACATAACGTGATACTCACTTGAGTAGAGTAGTAATTCGCGGATTCTCATGCACCCTTATTCTGAAGCTGATGGATGGTTGTGTCATCCTTTCAGGCAGGACACTGCAGAGAGTAATAGCGGACACAGTCATCTTCCAAAAGGCCATTCAGAGCAAAGGAGTTGCAGCACAGAGCACAACAAAACATCAATAAAGTACGTAATTATTTACTCGCTATGTCGGTAGGTAAAAGACTAGCACGGTGGTCACATATAAGGGTCCTCGGGTGTATAAGCTTTGCTTTCCAATTCGGACCTCCGAGGAGACTGCGCTTCGGATTCAGCATTGACCCTCGCAATCCAACAAGGATAGCTATTGATGTTTGCGATTTCGAAGGCGATATTACTCCCGAATTCTGGATGGCTGTTGACGATCTTGTCATTTTTGGAGCGCATTTAGCCTGTTGCCTATCTAAACCCGACTTTGTGACTTGTCAGTGATACTGCAGGATGGTCAGACATCCTTCACCGGCCTTTCCGAGGATAAAACGGCTCCCCCTTATAACATGTGGGGTGTACAACCCCACACTGTGTATCTGGACAATCACTGCATATTAAAGGATGATGTGTGGAAGGGGAATTGTGTAATTCAGAAGGAGACTCACACCTGTCTGGGAGAATTTGGGGTCCTAGTAACCATTGAATATGTCCAAACATCACAATTAATGCCGATTGATCTAGGGATGATACAATAGAGCAATCTTCAATTAGAGAATTATATATAAAGCAATCATGAGGCTTAGTCTTCTCTCTCTGTGTGTATTAATTCAGCGAATCAAGAATTGGACGCGCTTTGGTAAGAAGTTCGTGTCCAAATCAACCCACGAGCGGTAGGCCAATGCCGTCATATCATCATCACATAAAGGCTATGATGAGGTCAAATTATAAATCCGAGCGTAGAAGCACTTAAGGTCTATTTCAGACCCTCATCGTCCTAATCAATTTTGTCTCGCTCACTCACTGGCATTTAATGTACTCACATATGCATCGAGGATATCATAATGAAAAATAAGAAGAAAACAAGTCTAAAATCAGGTGAGAGAAATGGACAACAACGCCCAATGAAGGTAGGTGGGACGGTGGTTAGGAGCAGAAAGTTGATAGCACGAATCATATGTAAGTCTGACGTGTTCTTCGCTTTTACAGTGACTATGCTACGTTCAATGCAGACTTGTTCTGCATCAAACCCTGCTGCATGCGTGAGGTCCATATGGGGCAGGTCTCATCAACAGGCGTGCGTACCACAATCCAGACCGAAGCACATGCATGCGTCATGCAATGAGATCCGCCGGAAAGAGAGCTTGCAGGTCCGCGACATGCTTGTGGAATGATGCGTTTCAGTCGCAGGAAGTAGTTGTACGTTTCTAGTCTTGTTCCCCGTTTCCCATCGCCTCGAATGTTTTCGTCCCCTTTTGTTTCTTGCTCGTATTTGCCATTTTGAATTGAGTACAAAAGAGGGGAAAGTCACGTTAAGGGTAAAATTTTGCCAGCCCACATTCTTGGATGATCCATATGCCTGAGCTTGCCTGACGTGGATGTTGGAAAAAAGGCTACACGTAGATCGAGCAAAAGTCTAAACCTAGATTTTTCAGAGTGCCATGGCGTCCATCTTATCAGATCAAACCCGCCCAGTTTGCGGGAGAATGGGACTTGAGATGTGGGGCCTCGCGGAATTTTCAGCCCGTCATAGTAGAAATTTCGACGATCGAACCTCTATATATTACAATGGTAATGAAGCTCTCCCAGGATGACTGTAGTTCCGGGGGTCGTAAAATTTATCTGGAAAATGATATACCGATGTCGGTCTCAGAACCTTGGAAGGCAGGTGGGTTCAAATTTTTGTCTTTTGTCCTTCTTTTTTTCTTCACATCGACCTCGATAACGTAAATAAATGATAGAAAAAAGGAAACAGCATTTGCTATTTTAATACTTTAAATCTGTCAGTGTAATGCGAGTTACCAATGAGACGATTGGTGATCAAGCGTTCTCTACTACCAAAGACTTTATAGCCCTCAAACTCGGAAACGATCAATGGCTAGACTCTCAGGCAGATACTAGCACTATAGCACCGCCTCTTGTGGCACCCTTTGGCGATCACCATCTTTGAGAAGTGGGTTTTTGACAAACTCTTAACCTCGTCATGACAAGTAAGGCTGAGCCAAACATCCCAAATCCGGGAAACATGAATCATCTGCCGTGTGACTACTGTGGTTGCACTTGCTGAGCTCCCAAAAGTTGACAATTTGCCCGGAAGATCGATGTGTTTCAAAGGATGCTACACAGTCCTAGGTACAGATAGATGGCCCACTCTAGAGTTACTCGTCGCTCGAGGACCAAGGGAACTGCAGCATTTTGATGGAACCCCAACGACTTGTGGCCGGCTATTTCATGAAGCGGAAATACTGTGGGAAATGGCCAGGTCAAACTGACGTCTCCCAAGCAGTACAGACCCACAAAATCTTCTTACATTCACTTTACAAATCGAGGCCCAAACCCTATGCAGATGAAGGTTATCGAAGCTATCCATGTCATTTCTGTGGGTATTGTCTCAATGAAACCTTCCTAATGGATAATTTTGGGGGTAAATTATACCCTCACATCCACTGGCATGGCGGAAACGGCCGGTCGGATGTAAATGGAATGTGGACATTTTGGCCACTCACTTTGATGAAGGCTCCATTGAAAGAAAGAAAAGACAAATAAAATAAAAATCGAGGTCTCCGGCCGAAAACCGGTGCTACCAAGGACATCGAGGACATCAGTGGCATGAATACTTAAGAGACGCCCGTACCAGGCCTTGATGATAGGGCCAGGCCATGTCCTACGTGACCCTCAACCAACAACGTGGTTTTCGGAAGCAACGGAACATTGAAGATGCATGGTCTTCTCACTCGCACCCTCGCGGCTGCTGCGCCCTTAAGCAACACGTCGACATTTCACTCCAGGAATCAGACTGCCAGACTTACCTCCAGCAACACATCTGGCTACGACTACGTCGTTGTAGGTGGTGGCCCCGCAGGAATCGTCGCCGCCACGCGCCTTGCACAGTCTTCCAGCAAGAGCGTGCTCCTTCTCTCCCGTGGACAAGGCCCTACCGTCCAAACCGGTGCGGTCGGGACAGTGGGCTGGAACGAAAGCCTTACTCCCATTGATGTGCCTGGTCTTTCGACAGCAGTGACTGACTACAATGTCGGGAATGAGACGCTCTTTAATGCATACTTGTGCGCTGATACCCCAGACGTGTACGCCTCCTGCGTCTTTGGGGGCGGTGCTTCAATAAATTGTAAGTGGCTTCCAAGTTCTTCTTCCTCCTTTTCTTTTTTTTTTTCTTTCTCAATGGTTATCTACAGAACTACATGTCACCTTTTCATTTTTGACCTCTTCAAATCCACTTGTTCCCTTTTTGAGGATACTTGCACACGCCAGGATAGATATTGATGCACCTAAATATAGACATGGTATTCCCACACCCTCCAGAACGTGACTTTGACGATAAGTGGCCCACTGGATGGAAATGGGATGATGTGGCGGAGGCAGCCGATCGAGTTTGGAGCCTCAATCCAGGAACCTCCCTGCCAAGCAAGGATGGCCAGCTTTATGATCAAGGAATGTACGAGACCGTGTCCAAGTTTCTTGACGCCCAGGGCTGGTCGTTGGTCAACTCGAGCGCGGAGCCAAATAAGAAGACCAAAATCTACAGCTACCCGAACTGGGATATCGGCAACCAGGAGCGAGTTGGCCCTCTGAGAACCTATCTGCCCCTGGCCGAGGAGCTCGACAACTTTTCCTACCAACTGAACTCCACCGTCCGTCGCGTCATCCGGGACGGAAGCCAGGTTACTGGTGTTGAATTCGAGACGGAGTCTGGTGCCATTCAGACTATAAGCTTGAATGAAGGAGGCAAAGTCATCCTTGCTGCCGGCCCATGGGGAACTCCCCGAATTCTTTTCAACTCGGGTATCGGCCCTATCGACCAGATCGAGATTGTCGCCAATGGCACGACCGGCATTCCTCTGCCGCCCAAGAACGACTGGATCAACCTTCCTGTCGGACAGGCTATCAAGGACCACCCCATCTTCACCTTTTACGTGCAGACTCCCGATAACTGGACTGCCCTTAACGTCACCACCGTTGTGGACGGCACCGACACCGCCGATATCGATCTGTACGAGAGAGGCTCTGGTGTTCTGACGCAGGGTTACCACCGCATGATCTTCTGGACCTCCAACGTTGCCTCGGATAACATTACACGATACTACCAGGGCTCAGTCAGCCCGCAGGGTCCAGGTCTCTTCCTCATCAAGGGGTACCTGACCCACGGCGCGACCTCATCTGGAACAATGGGAATCAGCGCCAACGGCGACGTCACCTACATTCAGGAACCTTACCTCCGAGATGATGGCGATAAGGAGGGTGCGAGTATGTTCGTCGGGGATATGCTGGACAGGATCTCTTCCTACGAAGGCTGGGAGCTGGCCGAGGGGTACACCAATGTGTCGTACATCTTGTCCTCGTTAACTCAGGGTGACCACTATCTCGGAACTGCGAATATCGGCACGGATGCCAGGACTTCTGTGGTCAGCGCAGAGGATGTTAAAGTATGGGGCATGGACAACTTGCACGTCGTGGACTCTAGTATCCATGCGGATCTTCCTACTGGAAACACGCAGGCCATCACTATGGTCGTTGCCGAGAAGGCAGTTGAGAAGATTATTGGTGCCGCCAACTCCCCACCGGCTCCCCAGCTGAAGCGCCGCCAGTTTTGAATTGCCTGAGATCGACGAAACATTGGGCAGGTGGATTATCATAGCTTCACTCATATGTTTCTCTTCTTGTACATTATCATTAACATGAGTTCCTGATTACCAATAATCTTCATGATGCATTTGGTACTCAAGTTTGGTGTAATACTTTCGGAAATCATTAGGTTCTCTGCAGTATATTTATTGATTAATCAAGTGTGGGTGTGCATTAAGTTCCAATAAGTCCGGAACGGATTTCTTGAAACCTCTAGAATTGAATCGTTGCGCAATACGAGCCATAATACACATCAAGAGGTCAAGCCTCCTTTTGCATCTGACTCAAGTAGCCGTGCTCTCAAGAGCATACCTAACGTCCTTTTTTTTTTTTTTCCAACTCATTTTCATGTTACATAAAACGTTCATAAGTCACGACTGGAGACAAGGCGGATCTCCGAATGAACATTTCCCCTAAGCCGAGAGAGCAGAGGTATTAATACATGTTCATGTTCAGGTTGAAAGTTTAAAGTACTCAGGCTTCACGACCAAAGTTGTCGAACTCAACTTGAGTTCGCCAAGATCCAAGGTCAAAGATTTTCAGAGCCAGCTGGAAAGGCGACAGCCTAGGAGGCCACGACGATATGAGATGGTTGAACTAAAAGAATATGGTAATCTACATGATCAAGTGCAAAAGTTTGGTAGCGTTGGTCAGGATTTCTCAACAAGAGGGACCCTGCCGGCAAGATTGTTATTCCTTTTTCGTACAAGACTGAGAAGACTCTTTCCAGCCCTCGGGTCACTCAATTACACGCCGATGCCATGAAGGCGAGAAAACCTTTCATGTAAGCTTAATATATCCACATATTCAACGACAGTCGTGGAGTTCCCGAGAAGAGTTGTTCGCACGTGTGGAAAAGCCGCTCCCAACAACCGCGGTCTATTTGGCGTGAATGGCCCCGCCGACGGCCGAAGCTGAGAGATCCTTGATATTCATCCTAGCTAGAATCATCACAAGACATTTTAGATCGACGCGATTAGAGTGCTACCCCCGCAAAGTTATCCCCAGTTTACATCTCAATCGGTATGTCGTTCCGACCCCATGGGGTACTCGATGCCGGGGTGCCCGGAAAACCCGGGGGGGGGGGGGCGTACTGACGACACATACAGCAGTATACATTCGGTGGTATTGATATTGACTGGGTTGGAAGTCACCATTATAATGTTGCAGTGTTAGAGATTGGAGAGTTTATTATTCTGCTGCGACAACTAGCAAGGGAAAAGACAAGAGACGAGTTGACCACTTACCTCGTTGCATCTCTTTGCAAGCTTTGACAATGGCGCAAAGACTCCTTACTGTCCTCCTGGGGATGCTCAGTCTGGCTTTTATGACGATAATAGTGGACGCAAAGGCTTCGGGCAAAATCACGTTTCATGGCGCCAATCGGTTCTTGTTTGATGTTGATGGAAACCACATCAGTTCCTACGCCTTGAAAATCTACTGTCAGCTCCTTACTTTACCCTTCTCTTCGAACGCCGTATCAATGACCACATAGCTAATCGAATTTCGTGTCTAGATTTTGGTAAGGAATTGGCATCATCATGCTTTCTGCGGTAAAAGATATATCGCTAACACGGCCACGACTTGTCTGTAGAGAACAAATATTACTCATACGGCCTGGATTTCACAACAAGTGCCGGGAGTGCAGAGACGCCTCTGCTCTGCTACTCGTCTGTTGACCTGATTAACTGGTTCGTTGAGCTCTCTGATAGTCTGTTTCATCTAGAATCTAATATGAAAATTGGACACAGGAAATTCGAAGGCGTCTTGTCTTCAGGTCAGGACACCGGCGGACGCCCCCATGTTATCTACAACGAAGAAACACAGGAATATGTGCTCTGGTCCAACCTGGGAACCGGATATACGGTCGCCACATCATCAGCACCCAATACGCCATTTACAGTTGCAGGCGAAGCTGCTTTGGATCCCCAGTTCACTGGTCTGCAGCCAGCAGATGAATCTGTTGTCACGATTGGTATGTTGAGACCAAAACCGCTCTAAGGACATTGACTTACTGATTGATTCTTCTCTCTTCTGCAGATGATAAGGCCTATCTGATATGGTCTGTCCTCAACTTTGCGGATCCACGAGCCGGAAGTCTCTGGCCGCCAATCTTCCAGACAATGCACATCTCTCCTTTGACAGATGATTTTGTACGTGCCATAATTCTTGAAACTGTTGTCATACTCCTCGGAGAGGCTATTCTGACAACTCGGCAGCTAAACACAACACAAACAAGCACCAATGTAACATCTGCCGCATTCGACTTGGTAGACCAACAGGTTGAATCCCCAGACTTGTTTGTACGCAATGGGATATATTGTCAGTGCAGCCAAATTCTAATAACTATTTCATGGACTTGGTATTGACACACTGGTCCAGATATCGTGGCTAGCAATACATGTGGCTTTTGCTCTGGAAGTGTTGGCGTCGTCTATCGGTCGGCGTCTCTCTCGGGCCCCTGGGAGCGTCAAATCATTTCTGCTTATGACTGCGGTGGTCAGGTAGAGGGTGTTTTACCTCTTACTGATCCGGCGACAAACGAGACAACTTATGTCTGGCATGCTACTACAACTCGTATGTTACTCGACCTCGCAGCACTTCAAAATACTACAGAATGAAGACTGACCAAGTTGAAAACTCCACAGCCGGCGGACCTCGGATCAGTTTCTCTGGCCACTTCTTCCAGGCACTTCAATTCAACGATGACGGCAGTGTTCAAGACTTGGACTGCTCTGCTGACGCCCACTACACCGTCCCCTTTACATTGGGAGATGGGGCACCCGATACCGGAGCATTGACCGAGGCCACTGACTTGTCTCCTAGGTTTGCTAATGTCAGTATTGCCAGTGCATCGCTTTGGGATCTCAGAATGGAATGCTGACACGCACCCGCGAACAAACAGTATGTCTCTGTGTGCGACACCGACCTCTACCAACGAGTAATCCAGACCTGGACCAACTCCAAGGATGGAACGCTCACCTCAACCACGGTCAACATCGCCGCTGGAAATCAGTCGGTTGGTGTCGAGGTTGTCGTATTCCGTTTCAGCACTCTGACGGATCTCGTCGCGCCCTCGTGAGTTCCTTTTCATCATCCCCTTCCTACACGCTCGCTTCCTACAGGCCGAAAAAAAAAGCGAATGGCTGCTAATATGTACACATTTTTCCTCCTCTCAAGATACACTTTCGAGCAGTTAGGGTCAGCCACTTTCACCTCGGCGCAAATCGGCACGTCGTTCAAGGCCATGAAGGTGCCCCTGAATGCTACTGTCGCAGAGGGAGACAATCTAGGCTTCTACATTACTGAGGCCGGGTCCAGCACGCCTGGAAGCTCCTCGAATTTGCTCCCATTCTGTCATCTAGAGTACAAGACGGGTGCATCCAACGGTACCAGCAAGACGCCCTTGGGACAAGTGGCTTTTCAACAAGGGGCTGGTCAGAACTCGTTCCGTGGGCTGCAGGGCAATCTGAGCCCCGTCCAGGTTAGGCATGGAAAGGGGATCAAGTTCTTTTCGACTGTAGTCTAGATGTGTAACTCGTGTGCTTGTAAAAACATTTCCAAACAATGCAAGTAATCAATTAATGTTAGGACGGGAAATTTAATTAATTCTTTGCAGAGCCTTCTCGAGCTCCTGTGCGTTTGCGTATTGTGTCCTGACTAGTAGCTATAGCGCTGAAGGAAGCCTCGAGGGTAATGTTGAACGAGATAGTGACATGTTGAAGGCTTTCCCCCTGGAAAATAATATCGTGGCTTGTCCTTAGTGGTTTAAAAATATATTCGGTAAGATTTCGTCCTCGTCGGCAGGGCAATGGTCTCATTCCCACGTGCACCGAGTCGAGCGGGCCGCGCCGTAAAGTTTCATTTTCGGACCTGTCCTTGCCAGCAACAAAGTCGTCATACACACCAACCTTCCCTTCTCCGCTTCTCAAGACTCACAGTTCTTAATTTAATTGACAAAACAAAACCAAAAAGCTTAATCACACCAGTAACCTATATATATAACCACACGCCGAACTGCTGTGCAGGATCTACCATGCAGGAATTGGACATCCTCATCCTCGGCGCAGGCTGGAGCGCAACCTTCTTGATCCCGCTTCTCAACGAGCACAAGCTCCTCTTCGCAGCCACCACCTCCGACGGCCGCCAAGTAGCAGGCCACCCAACCCTCCAATGGACTTTCAACCCCTCTGCCCCCGAAAATGACCTCAGAGCCTCGTTCAAAGGTCTCCCTCGGGCGCGGCATATCTTGATCGTCTTCCCCCTCAAGGGCGAAGGCCAGAGCAAGCTCCTCGCGCACACCTACACGGCGACGCACGGCGGGGCGGAGGAGGGCCAGTTCCGCTTCATTCAGCTCGGCAGCTCGGGGATCTGGCAGAATGACCCGGCACAGACGCCCTGGCTGGACCGGAGGAGCCCATACGAGGGGTCGGGCGCGAGGGCCGTGGCGGAGGATGAGCTGCTGGGGCTGGGGGGCTGTGTGCTCAACCTCGCCGGGCTGTGGGGCGGAGAGAGGGATGCGCGGCATTGGGTTGACCGTGTGGCGGCCAGCAAGGACGCAGTGAGGGGGAAGAAGAGCCTGCATATGATTCATGGTGTCGATGTGGCGCGTGTGATCTTGGCGGTGATGAGACGGAGCGAGAAGGGCGGGTGGGACAAGGTCGGCAGGGGGCAGAGGTGGATGGTGACGGATGGGTTTGTGTATGACTGGTGGAGTCTCTTTGCTGGATGGGCCGAGGGCGTGGGGGATCAGGATGAGAAGCTTGACTTGGAGCCTACCAAACAGGCACGATGGGTTCAGGAGCTCATGGAAGAGGAGGCCGTGAGGGCGCTGCCTCGGCCGATGGAGGCTCTGGGCCGCTGCTACGACACCAGGGAGCTGTGGCAGACGATGGGAATCATACCTCTCAAGGCCGGGCTTGGACTGGGCCTTTGAATATGTACTCATTGTTGGTGGATATACTTGAGATACAACGATGACGACAAGGACGGAGCTGACTGGAGCAACAGCATGATCATCGCCAGTGACAACCTTTTCCCTCACTTGGACTTGATCATGGATACAAATCATTTCCCCTCCCCCTCCTATGAACAACCAAAAAAAACAGTATTGGAAGGCGGCCCCGAATTTTGAGGCTGTACTATACAGTACTATCCAGTATTGCATCTATCGCCAATTGATGTCGACGCTCCTTGGCTGCTCAAAACGGAAAGATCCAGCCAACACCGTAGTCTAAGCAGTTTAGATTGTCAATAATTAAGGCAAAACATCATAGAGGGCCAGAAAAGGAAATAGTACTTGAAGGATAACAGCTAACGTTTGCGGGCAGAAAGGAGCAAGCAACGGGGGCTACATTGAGATGCTTACAGGGGATTTCCTCAGGCCAACTACTGTAACACTAGAGGACCTTTCGATCACAGCATTTATCGTGTACAACACCGATTATGCGGCCTTTCCTTAGAAATGGTCACCCCTCCCTCCACGCTACAACGGCTTACAGCGGCTAGCGAACTCCAAAAGTTGTGGTGCTCAAGTTCTTAGCACAGCCGTGCAGGTCAAGTCATGACGTACACTACTCTTCTTTGTACGATCAACGATCTGGGGTTGCACCAGCGCAAACGGCCTTTTCTGCAAGAGATCACCAGCGTGGGAACGCATGAACAGGTAAAAGTTGCCAAGGCATTGTTACCTCGTGGCACACTGAAGAAAACTTTTAGTTTCACGTCATGGATAATTATGGAAAGGCGCTTCCATCAGCCGTCTCCAGCTCGGATGCGATCTCGTCAATAAGCAATACTCGATATGTCTCTTTGAGGTGTACTGGATATCACACTTGTACTCGTATGTATAATAGCAAAACGGGGACTTGAATTCAATACTGTATAAAACTGCACTCTTTGCAGCACATCATTTGCTGCGAACTCGGTACCGAGGATCAGTCTGGTGAGCCCCAAATGCACCAACTGTCACATACGTCGTCCACCAGGCGTTGCCTATCTTACGCCGTGGTTCCCTCCTCCGAGTCTCTGGCTCATCATATTGTACCCAACAGAGGAGAAATCGTCTCCTCCTCTGCTGCCTCAATATCTCCCTTCACAAACCGCCAAGGTGGATCCCCTCTCCCACGACGAGGCCACTGTTCCCCTTCTCACCATGGCTAGCCACAGCCAAAATGAGCCCTCATATCGGGAAGATGCCTACGATCACAAGGCCTCCCCAGTCGTCACGCCCACCCGGGCCCTCTCACCCACAGGAGGAGGAGAAGAAGCCAGCTACAATACGTCGCGGTCCTACTCGCCCGCCGCAGTCCTCGCCGACCCAGATCTGGACGGGCTGAGCCTGTACGACAAGAAGTGCATTCTGATGAACCGTGAGATCGACGCCATGGGAATGGGGAGGTACCAGTGGTATATCTGGGGCCTGTGCGGGTTTGGGTACATGTTGGATCTGCTGTGGGCGCAGGCCTTTGGGCTGACGTTGAGCCCGCTGCAACAAGAGCTGGGGTTTGGCAATGATGAGAGCGGGAACATCTCGACGAGCTTCAATGCAGGACTGACGGCTGGGGCGTTCTTCTGGGGCGTCATGAGTGACCTGGTTGGTATGTGCGATGATTGATCTCTCTGTCTCGTCATCATCATCCAGTGATATGTTACCCCTTTCTCAAAAAGTTAGAATGATTGCTGACTTGACTCATGTATTCTTTCCTTGATTAGGTAGAAGATGGGCATTCAACCTCACCTGCCTCTTCTCCTCAATCTTTGGCCTCTGTCTCGGCGCCTCCAACAACTACACCACCTTCTTGGTCCTAACGGCGTTCGTCGGATTCGGTGTTGGCGGGAACATCCCCATCGACACAACCATCACGCTTGAATTCCTGCCCCAGAACAGACGCTTCCTCCTCGCCGCCCTCTCCATCTTCCAGCCCATCGGCGTCGTCATCTGCTCCGCCATCGCCTTCGGCTTCATCCCCACCATGTCCTGCAGCCCCAACTTCTCCGAGGCCAACCCCCTCCCCAGCTGTGCAGCCAAGGACCTCCCTGCAGATACCCCGTGCTGCGGGCGCAGCGACAACATGGGCTGGCGATATCTCCTCTTCACGCTCGGCGGCATCACCTTGGCCGTCTTCTGCGTGCGCTTCTTTGTGTTCCGGTTCCGCGAGTCGCCCAAGTTCCTCATCTACCAGGGCCAGGACCAGGAGGCCATCCGTGTCGTGCAGCACATTGCCAGGACCAACGGCCACGAGTGCCACCTGAGCCTGGCGGCGTTCGAGGCGCTCAAGACAGGGAGGAGCAGCTTTGTTGGCGGCGGTAGTGGTGGTGACGACCGGCCCACCGACAGCCCGCCTACTGATAGGAGAAGTAGAGAGGATTCGTCGGACGGTGGCAGGCGGGGAAGGACGCGGGTGGTCTTCAAGCGCACGCTGAGCGGGAACGTGCTGAGGAGTGGCGTGAACACGTTCAAACGAATGAAGCCGACGAAGAAGATGATGGGCGGGATGGACCGGTATAGGATGTTGTTCTCGAGCGTGGACATGACGAGATTGACGATTCTGGTGTGGTTGACGTATATCATGGACTTTTGGGGCTTCACTGTTGCTGGTGAGTAGTGTTGGATTCATCACTTTGGTCACAAGACCTTTGTTCTGAAGGGAGAGACACACATTTGCTAATGACTACTACTACTAAACCCACAGGCTTCTATCTCCCTCGCATCCTCGCCCTCAAGAACGGATCCGCCTCCCAATCCCTCTCCTTCACCTACGCCTCCTACATCTACACCTATGCCCCCGGCATCCTAGGCGTGCTCGCCGGCGCCGCCATGTACCGGATCCCTCGTCTCGGCCGCAAGTGGACCATGACCATCTCCTCCGCCCTCATGGGCGTCTCCATCATCCTCTTCGCCACCGTCGACACCGTCGCCAAGAACCTGGGGCTCTTCACCATGGAATACTTCTTTCAGTCCATGTTCAACGCTGTGCTGTACGGCTGGACCCCCGAGGCCTTTCCCGCGCCCGTCCGCGGCACTGCTTGTGGTGTGGCCAGCTTCTGGGGGAGGCTGTTTGGCATCGTCAGTCCTCTGATCGCGCAGAGCTTGTATGGAGACGGGACGGCTGGGGACGGGAACGTGAATGCCGTGTTGTATCTTGCGGGTGGGGTTACGCTGGGGTGTGTGGTGAGCACGGCGCTGCTGCCGACGAAAAGGCTGGAGTCGTCGGATGCGAGGTCGTAAGTATTGTAGGATCTATGATCAGTCTAGTTATGTAAGTATCGAGACCTACTACAACGTCAAAGAAGACATTCCCAGGGTAAGGCCAGTCTGCATACGCCAGTTCACGAGGCTGTTTGGAAAGATGAGAAGTTTCTCAATATTGGCAGGTCAAAGAATGCATCGTATTCAGTCACCTTGCTACCTAGGGAGATGTCAATTTGTCCCAAACAGTACAAAGACCGTCGGCACCACCAACCACCATCATTGCAGTGCCTGTCCCCTGAGCATGTCCAACCCAGAATTTGATCCTTTCACAGCCCACCAAAACCCAACTTCCGAAAGATCATAAAGTACTCTACCTCCAACCAGCTCAGACGACTGATTGTCTTGCGTAGTATTTTGGTAAAGAAAAGGAATGTCCAGCACAGACCCCAAAACGCCAGAACAAGTACTGCAACCTGCATGAGAAAAACCCATCCCTTCCTCCGTCGGACTTGACAACTGTCTTCACGCAGCAGCAGCCGCCGGCGCGGAGGTGACCTCAACCTCGGGCATCTTCATACCAGTACCAGCGAGGTTCGTCTTCTTGGCGGTCGGGTTCTTGGTGTAGTAGTCAGAGATGGCGGCCTTGATGCCGTCCTCAGCCAGCATGGAGCAGTGCAGTTTGACGGGGGGCAGGCACAGCTCCTTGGCGATGTCCGTGTTCTTGATCTGGGAGGCCTTGTCCAGGGTCATGCCGCGGACAAGCTCGGTCAGGTAGGATGAGGAGGCGATGGCACTGCCGCAGCCAAAAGTCTTGAACTTGACATCGGAGATGGTGTTTGAGTCGGGGTCAACGCGTCTTTTTGGAAAGATGGGGTACATTAGCATATATGCCGATACATTTCGGAGTTTGCGGCCGGAGCGATGGTCGCAAAATAGCTCACATCTGGATCTTCATCACATCGCCACATGCCGGTGCGCCCACCAGGCCGGTTCCAACGTCTGCATCAGCCTTGCTCATCGAACCCACATTTCGCGGTCGAGAGTAGCTGTGAGGAGCAGGTTAGCCATAATATCCGAAATATTCGCACCAAGTGCGGTGATGAAGTTACTCAAACGTACTGGTCGAGAACCTTCTCGTGGTAGGATCGAGTTGCGCCAACCGAGATGGCTGGGGCGAGCTGTCGAGGTGCGCTGAGGATGGCAGGGCGGATGGGTGTGGCAAGGACTCGCCTCGAGGCGACACGAATTCCTCTGGAGAACATCTTGATTATGTTCTTTTTGTATGATACAGCTGCGCGGCGGTTCCTGCAACAGACGTATGGTGCTCTAATCAATTGCTCGAATGTTTTAGGTGATACGTTGTTTGAGGTATCGTAAGATGAGGTTGATCGTGATGGGTGGGGTGGCTGTTGTTGAGAGGGGTTGTAGGTTGTTCGTTGGGTTTGGGATGTGAAATGGGACAAGAAAGGGCCCAGTTGCAAAATGGAGAGGTGCAGAGAAAAATCGCCACGGGAGGGTATGAAGTCACTAAGCGACCTCGGAGAATGGTCGGGCGCGGTGTTTTACAGCGGGTCAGCCGAGCTTTACAAGGTCTCCGGGCGGAGATAAGATGAATCAGATAATTTGTGTTTGACCTGCATTTCCAATGCAAGCCCCCTCGTTCAACCTCACGTTGCTACCGCCCAGCCGATCGACCCACAGTGCCGTGATGCCTTTCTTGAAGCGCATTTGGCCCGTGAGATCGTCGTATGCTATAGCACCGCAACATGTACACGGAATTTCTTCTCATCAGAGAACCCCAAGAGACGGACCCACTGAGATCATCGTTCAACCCTAGTAGAAGGCCTAGTAAGGAACTCTGACGTCGACAGCTTGTCATTAACAAGCCGTCAGCCAGGTCATATGACATTTTGCTAGTGACTCAAGTGCTTCAGTGTATCTACAAATCTTCTACCATAGGAAACCCCCCACCTTCCTGCCATCCCTGCTGAGCTGGCACGCTAAGGGAAATGTCCCAGGCCCAAACGCGGGGTGGTCGCGTCTGCCCCTCCCCTTGCCCTGCCCTAGCCTACAGCTTGCAGGCGCTCTGCTGACAGACGTAATTGTTTATTGCCTTCTTCTGACAGCTTCTCTCCCCTTCCCTTCACACACTAAAAAGTGTCCAGCAATACAAAACGACACACACCCTTGCCTCTCTTTTATTTTTCCCAGTCTTTGACTCCCAGCAGTCAGACTGGACAAAAAAGAAAATAATCGAAAACAAAATGGCGTGCACACACATCGAGTCACTTGGTGAGGCACAAGCTGGGCGGCTGCAAGAGAGACAAATCTGCATGTGTGTTTTGTTGCTGACTGGCTGCTGTGATCAGGTCTCACACCCCCGACGCCCAACCAGTCAGTCTATCGAGAGGACTGCACCCAGTGCTTCGACTCCATCGTATGCAGCCAGTCTTTACCCTTCCCCAACTCATTTCCTTACAGAGGACCCGAAAAGCTGACTTGTGCCTGGTCCAGGACGAGCCCCAAGGTCTCGATGTCTGCCTCCAGTGCTTCAACGGAGGCTGTGCCGGTGATCGACAGCACGCTGCCCTCCATGCTGCCCTCCGCAGCCATCCTCTCGTCCTGAATATCAAGAGGACGCGCAAGGCGGTCGTTAGGGACGAGCCGCCCCAAAAGATCACAAAGCTTGCCATTGCTGCCGAGAAGGATGAAGACAAATACGACCACGCCCTGTCAATCAGGTGCTTCGAGTGCGACACCACCGTCGATACGACCAACCCCAAGATCGCTCCGGTCGTCGACGGCATCATGACATCAAATACCTTCTCACGCAAGGAGGAGATCAAGGCATGGGAGCAGGAGCTGACGACCTGCGAGCACATCCTACTCATGCAGCAGGACGAGTCACGGGAAATTGCTGGTCAAGACCTGGGAGGCTGTGCCAAGTGCGATCTCCAGGAGAACCTCTGGCTTTGTTTGCAGTGTGGTGCACTAGGCTGCGGCAGGGCCCAGTTCGGTGGTGTGGGCGGCAACTCCCACGCGCTGGCGCACGCAAAGGAGACGGGTCACGGCGTCGCTGTAAAGCTCGGCTCTATCAGCGCAGAGGGGACAGCTGATGTATACTGCTACACCTGCGATGACGAGCGGATTGACGAGACCCTGGCCGCCCACCTGGCGAATTGGGGCATCAACATTGCGGAGAGGCAGAAGACGGAGAAGAGCCTGACAGAAATGCAAATCGAGCAAAACCTGAAGTGGGACTTCACCACAACACAGGATGGCCATGAGCTGGTGCCACTGTTCGGACCCGGTCTCACCGGCTTGAAGAACCTCGGTAACAGCTGCTATCTTGCCAGCGTTCTGCAGTGCCTCTTTGACCTCCCAGCGTTCCGCAAGCGCTACTACGAGGTTTACGACGACCTGCCCATTGTGGAGGAGCCAGCTGAGGACCTGGAGACACAACTTAGGAAGATGGCCGACGGTCTTCTCTCTGGACGATACTCAAAACCCGACCCAGATGCCTCTGTATCTGATCAAGACCCTGCCACGGCACACCAGCGAGGTTTGGCGCCAGCCATGTTCAAGCACTTGATCGGTCGCGGCCACCAGGAATTCTCCACAATGAGACAACAAGATGCATTCGAGCTGTTCCAGCACCTCTTCAAGCTCATCACCCGTTCGAAGCACCCCTCTCCCACTATTGACCCTACTCTTCCCTTCCGCTTTACCCTAGAACAACGTTTACAATGCCGTGGTTGCAAGAAAGTTCGATACTCTACCAATGAGCAGGACAATATCATGATAATCCTTCCTATGGAGAAGGAGTCACAAAAGGAGGGAGGAGAGGGGCCTGCTCCGTGGAGGCCCGTGACATTCAAACAATGTTTGGACGACTTCACGGCTGAGGAGCTAGTTGAGCTCACTTGCTCATCTTGCGGCTCCAAGGATGGCTATGCCAAGCGGACACTTTTCAAGACATTCCCCGAGGTATTCGCTGTCAACGCTCGGCGGATGGCTATCGTCAACTGGGTCGAGGTGAAGGTCGACGTACCCATCATTGTTCCTGACGAACCTTTCCTCCTAGACAACTACCTGTCTCAAGGCCAGCAACCTGGTGAAGAGCTTTTGCCTGAGGAAGCCGCGTCTGCAACTCCAGCCTTTGTGCCCAACGAAGCCGCTCTTTCTATGCTGGAGGCCATGGGTTTCCCTCGTGTGCGCTGTGAGAAGGCGCTCCACGCCACTGGAAATAGTGATGGAAACGCCGCCATGGAATGGTTGTTCCAGCACATGGAAGACCCCGATATCGACGCTCCTCTTGACCTGACTGGTGGAGCTGCAGGAGATACCGCTGCGGGAGCAAACCCCGAACAGATCGAGATGCTGGGCGCTATGGGCTTTGGTGAGGCTCAAGCCAAGAAGGCTCTCAAGGAGACGGGTGGCGATATGGAGCGTGCTGTAGAGTGGCTCTTCAGTCACCCGGATGATCCAGGCCTGGTGGGCGGCGATGACGCTGATGGAGATGCAGCACCCACGCCAGCTGCTGGCCCTGCTGGCAGCGCAACGCTGCCTGCTCAGTTCCAACTGCAGAGCATCGTGTGCCACAAGGGCACAAGCATTCATGCTGGGTTAGTTAAACCTATACATCTTGAGATTGCTAAGTTGAGGTGATTGCTGACGCTTTACGTTTCGACAGACATTACGTGGCCTTCATCCGCAAGCAGCTACCAGACAAGTCGGCCTGGGTCCTCTTCAACGATGAGAAGGTTGTTGAGGCGGTGGATATTGAGGAAATGCGCAAGTTCGCTTATGTCTATTTCTTCAAGCGCATTTAGACAGGAATATGCCAGGTGCTAGGCGTTTGGACCAAAAGTATCAAATTAGATGCGAGATGGCAATGCGAGTTCGGCTAGAGATGAAGACGGACTGGCAGGATAATCATCTGATCGATGGGGTCGCCTGAGGTCATGAAGAGACCTCGACTGCAGATGAGAGATATCAAGATGAGCAGTTCTAAAACAAAAGATAAATTCATGGTATTACCAGATAGTGCCCTAAAACCGACCCGAACGCCCCGTGTTGTCATGCGCATCTCGTCATTTGCGATTTTGCAATACGAATCCCAGGCCAGATTGCCCCAATCCTAGCCGTCCTTGCCCACCTGAAGAAACCTTTTGAATCCGTGAATGATCCCTCCTCACCTTCCACATCCTGCTGTCTACGGCCCAGCCCTCTCCAGCGGCTCTAGAAATCCCCTCTATAGTCGACCGTGGTGCCGATGTTATGGTACGCGGTGCTGAACCCCCGGAGCTGCACCCTCTCGCCGCCGACAATCTCCTTGCCGTCGCTATCACCCCACTCCACCGGCACGTCCGAGTCTGCATCCGCGTACACCAGGACGTTGAAGGTGCACTCGCCCGCGTCCAGCTGGGGGAGGAAGGTCACGGACGCTGTGATCTGGCGGAAGATGGCGGCGATCTCGGACTGGATCTCTGCCTCAGTCTTTTCGGGGGTCGGGACTGGCTGAGAGGGCGGGGTGTTGGTGTTGGTCCCCGGTGGTGCCGAGTTTTCCTGGTTCTCGGGGTCGGCGGCCGTGGGTTTGCTGGTGGAGGATTTGGATTTGGATTTTGACTTTGGTGCGGCGGTGATGTCGATCTATAGGGGGACAAGTTTTTTTTAGTTTTTTTTCTGCAGTCAGTGACGTGTCGTCGTTCTCCTTGCAGGCCATCTATTTGCTGTGTGGCCCCTTTGTTCAAGGGTGTGAAGAGGGGTTATGGGAGTGTGCGGCCTCACATCGAATTGCCACCTCTCCAGGTGCTCGCTCGTGTCCTTGTTGGTGATGACGATTACCAGCTTGGAGATCTTGCCGTCTTTCATCCATCTGTCCAGCGCGGACATGATCTTCTTGATGTAGGCCTTGACCTGGTCGTCCGACGACACGAGCATGTTCAGCCCGTACTTCTTGACGATGGTGAAGTCCTCGGCCGGATAGACACCACGCTGGTAGAGGATGGAATGGATCGAGTATTGGAACTGTGTGAGGCGAGAGGTTGGTCTCGTTAGCGCATCTTCTCTGGGAAATACGAAGAGAAGAAGAAAAGCCTTGTAGTGAGGGAGCAAGCTGGACACAACGTACGAACTCGGCGACCAGCTTGGCGCTGCCTCGGAGCGAGAGCTTGTGCACCTTGGAGGTGTCCTTCTTTTCCCTGCTGGGCTTTTCAGAGGTCGCCATGATGGTCTGTGTGCTGGATGAATCTTTTACGAAGTGAAGAGAGGTGACCGCGTTGAGAGCTGGCGCGATAATGGGAACGTGAATGGCGTGCCGGTAACAGAAGCTGTGTCAGGTTTGAAGTTGGGGAATTTGTTTACATTTGGGCGGTTGCTATGGGTTGCAGTGTCGCTACCGATGTAATGGGGGCGGGGTGGGGGGCAGCCTACGCCACAGACGGCCAGGGGTCCACATATCGTCGTGACTTGATCTACTCGGGGTTAGGGTCGAGCGACCAGCTTCAGGCAAAGATGGGTATCAAACCTTCTTCGTTTGCCATCTTCAGCCTAATTTAGACGTAGTCCACAAGTATCTCCTGTGGTTCAATCGAACATTGCTTTCGGCTATTTTCCTTACGATCCGGTCCTGAGCTCAAGACTTGCACAATAGGTTTTGCTCTGTGTCATGTATTCCTACAATGGTTCGTATATACTGGGAAGAAAGGAAAAGGAAGCACTGCATGGACGTGGGCATATAGACGATATTTAGGCAGGGCTAGCTGTATATGACAGCTGTCCCTGGCCCTGCGCTGGCCCTAGTACTGCCCAGGTAGCCTTATACGGCCAACTGCACATACCTGAGTCTGACATGTAATTGTCTCTCTATGAAGAGGATATCTCGACCCTGGCACATATTCAAGTAGGATGTTTACAGTTGTACCAGTACTGTCTAACACTTTCTAGTGCCAGTGTCAGAAAGTTTGCGCTAGGATATCTGGTACAGAGCTTTTAAAACATATCACCGGTCAGTGGTTATACTCAGCAAGTGCATTCATATCATCCGAGACCTCAAACCTCAGAGTGTTTCAGCTGTCAAAGTTGCAAAAGGGTACAGACTCATGTTACAGGAGTGATAATAGGTGCTGTACACTTCTTATATGTTCCATACTGAAAGCTAAAGCAAGCAATAGAAACTTTGCCAACAAGGTCCTCAGGCGCAGACAGACTAGGACCTCGGCACCCCCGCATTTGGCTGCGTCCTCCGATTAATACTCAAGGACTTAGGAAGTGCCTATCAAAGTGATGAAGTATTACAATGGCGCAAAGGTAAAGTTCTAAGTGATTCTCACTCACCTCGGACACAGTATGATGGTGATATAAACAAATGCCTCCATAGTTCGGAAGGGGTCAGGGACCATCCGTCAAATATGGCAGGGAAAGAGCGTAAGGCTTCATGTTATTGTACACAGCTTGAGAGTAAACATTCATGCACCTAACAGCTTGAGGACCTTGACTTACAGCTTACCTACTTGTGTTCCAGAGCCTGCAACTATACTTGTGTTGGTGTCCTGCGCATTGTGGCGGTCAGCTGACAGGAAGTGTCTCCCCAAGTCTGTTCACGTATGGGACGGCTCATTTCTCCTCTTTCCTTCTCCAGATCACCTTCGTACATTTTATAGCATGGCATAATTTGAAGCCAAGTCCTGATCACTTCATACTTCTCACAAGACCAAGTCAACTACTAACTCAACGGCAGTGCAAGGGGGACAAGGACCAGGTTGGACAATGGCTGAATTCACCGTTGAGAAAAGTGACCTCGTGGGCCTCTCAGGCAAGGTTGTCGTAATCACTGGTACAGCTCTCGCTCTGTTTCCATCCCGAAACATCCTCTCACAAACAATCTAGGTGGCTCTTCAGGCATCGGCCTCGCCACAGCCTCTCTACTCCTCGAGCTCGGCGCGTCTGTTGTAGTCGGCGACCAGAACCCCCCTCCGGAGGCCCTCCTCCAGCAGTACAGCGAGGGGGACCGCCTGACTTTCGTCGCCACCGATGTCAGTGTCTGGGCCTCCTTACGGTCCCTCTTTACAACCGCTACAGCCAAGCACGACCGAATCGATCACGTCTTCGCTGCTGCCGGGATAGCCGCCCTCCGAGCGAACTACCTCGGAGAGACCTTCAGCCCAGAGACAGGCGAGCTGGAGGAACCATCCAAGGTCATCCTGGATGTCAATCTCAGAGGATGCATCAACACCGCCTACCTTGGCATATACCATATGCGCCACCAGACGCCACCCGGCGGCTCGATCGTGCTGGCCTCAAGCTCGACGGGCTTCCAGCGCTTCAGGAACGCGGACTACTGCGTATCTAAGCACGGAGTGCTGGGGTTCATGCGCGGACTGGTGCCGCTTCTTGCCGAGAATTTCAGTAGCATCCGAATCAACTGTATCGCGCCATCGTGGACGCTGACGGGTATGGTTGTGCACGAATCATTCGAGGCTGTGGGGCATATGGGGCAGACGCAGGACGCAGAGGTTGTCGCCAGGAGCACCGCTATCTTGATGGCCGACGAAAAGAGGCATGGCCAGACGATATATTCGCGACAGGGAAAGCTTAGAGAGGTGGACCAGTTGCTCTTGAATGTGTCAAGGGAAATTGGGGGCGAAATAGACGAGGACGCTGTAAGTCGCACTGGTCCCTCCTCCCACTTCTATGGAGTGCACATGGCGAGATGATCCTGGAGTTGTCTGAGCCGTACGGCTCCACAATAACGTTTGTGTGCGTCTGCTAATTCATGCATTGCACACCTGGGCAGGTCCTCAAGGCCCTGCTCCAGTACCGCGCCGAGAAGATAGCTGAGGAGGCGGCTAAGGTGGCCAACGAGCAGGCAAAAGAGGCGGAACAGGCGTCGGTGGGCTAATCCGCAGCCGCAGAGATGTCAGGATCTATAATTCATCTCCAGGGGAAAATCTAACGTATATGGGATTGATGTTAGCGTTTATGAACTTGGTTCCTCTGGAGGCGCTGTATGGAACTGAAAGCCAAACTATAAGCGTAATCATATTGAAACGTTTCTATGACAAGGCCTGAGTTAATAAGGAAAGGTATTGGAAGATGCACTTGATATTTCAGTGGGCTCATTCAGTCATATATTTTTTTTTGTACTCATAGAATCTCCAACATCTTAACAATCCAAGCCTACAACGGGCATCCGGAAGATGACAAGACTACCATTCCTAAGCCTTGTCCAAGTCCTCCAACTGTTTGATGACCTTGTCTCGCAGTTTCCTGTTCTCCTCGGAAAGAAACCCTCCTTGATCCTCCACGTTAGAAATTCGCCACTTTTCTTCCATGCCCTCTGCAGGGTTTTCCTCCACGTAGTCCTCCCACTCCATATTCGCGATATCCAGATTGCACCAGACCAGGTAGGTTTGGTACCACGGAAACCGGCACTTCTCAAAGAAATCCAGGCGTCCTGGGATGTCTGCGTCGTACGGGCGAGACATCAGCACGCAGGTCTGCCCGTCGATCCCCTCGGCATCCAGGACTACAACTTCCAGGCAATTGAACGACCGCTCCTCGGATTTTCTCAGCGCCAAACAGAACGCCTCGACGTCGGAAATGCTGGCGCCCGCCCACTCGTTCTCGTTTGCCTCGGGGGCTATCACGAAGAGGAGGCCTGACATCTTGGTGACTAGGACGGAGTGCTTTGGTAGATACGGACCCCTCTTGACATGTCGCAAGGGAGCATATCGACATGACAAAAGGACGTGAATTAGGGTCGTGGTGCAGGTTTTTGAGGGCTTTCCAGCGTCATCTCGAAGCTGTAGATCGTACATACTAGGCCAGGCAGCAAGTAGGCATCTCTGTGCATGATGACGTGACCAGCAGGCAGAGCAGTTCCATTTACGGTAAGCATATTAAGCTTGTTCAATTTTGAGTTTGCTCATTTATGGGAGTCCATGGCATAACATTGATTTGATGAAGACTGGCCATCAAGATGGTGCAAGATTCATACTTTTGTACAATTATTATGAATCCCGAGGTCAAAATCTCAGTCGGCTTAGACATCAATACGGCACCCTGGCTTTGTGCGGAAGACACAGAGATCATTGGATGGCGTAAATGGCAGTCCAGTAGTAATTGAGTCAACAACTTTGAAGTCCCGAGGTCTACTTGAGCAATTGGCATCTCCTCCAAGCGAGCATAATAGAAGCTTGCGCAACTGCGATAGTGATCAAAGGAGTTTGCCGAATTTGGATCTCTTCAGCGAGCGGGTCAGCCGCATTGAAATACACTTTCGTGCCGCACCGCAGGCCCTTGTAGTTTGTGTTCGACAGAGTAATGACCTACAGTACCTAAGTACTCTCCATGACTTGCGTGAGCCTCACCATCTCCACTCCATGAAAGCATCCTTGGATGAAGGGTCACCCCCACGATTCGGACAAGGAGATGAATCTGTTCATCCGTCGGTCGCCGCGCTTCTTCTCGTCAGTGTTGCATCGGAGGAGCACGAGATGTCTATCTGAGACCGACGCGCTACAACAGAGCAATTTCACGTCCCCCTCTCGTATATTGGAACTTGGCATTTTCCGCCTGTCTTTGCTTCATACTGATGAAGCCATGACGATGGAGACTTGCCCAAAAAGGTGTTGTCGTGTTCAGCGGGCGCCCAGTTGTAATGAAAGCGGCCAGATGTCTGGCCAGCATCAGGCCACGCGGGCCCCTCGTGACAAGGTCTGGAGAGCTCGATAGTGATTTCGAGCTGAAGTATCATTTCTGTGCTGATGATCCAGCATAGAAGTGTCCTCGCCGGCATCAGTGCGGCGCGAGAAGGCAGGCGAAGCGAAGTCGGGCAGCGTTGCCTGGCAGCGTTGCCTGGCATTCATCATTCCACGTCGGATCAGCTCTGGTTGAATGCCAGGTGCACAGCGATCTGAAAGACGATGCGACGCTTCATCACCTGCCGCCAAACGCACCAGCCGCACATGTTCATGGAGTATAAGACGCTCACCATTCTGGGAGCTGACAAAGTCAAGCGCGATGAGTGCGTTTGTCATGGGATTGCGTGTCTGCTTAATGAGAAGAAGGCCCATCTGTATTATCACAGCAAATCCAGGTTTGTCGATCTCAACCCTCCACTCGCAACTCGATGTAGTGCCGACAACCGATAGCGCCTGGTGGGGGACCCGCATACGACTCGTATACACTTTTCCAGGGAGTCTTGGGATCGATCATTGTGTTCGCGATGCAGCCATAGCAAGTCAGTCACTTTCTTCTCTGCCCTTTCCCTTTCGACGGCAGCAGGGGTTCAGAGCTTTTGCACAAGGTGCTCAATCGTGTCTGGTCACGAGTGTCTCATCCCCCTTTGAGGCAAGCCGACCTGGTATCAATGCATTGAAAACCAGAGAACTGATTAATTTGGATGGTCAAAGAGAGAAAAGAAAATAAGACTAACCCGCCCAAAAATCAAGGATACCATCGATCACTTTTAGATCACGCCCCGGTCGACTGGCCCGGATAGTCTGCCCCACGACAGGACAAGCAAAGTGGGAACACCGGCCCCAGGGCCCACCACTAACAAATAGGGGCAGTTCCATATCTTTTGGGTGTAGGGATAATTTCGTTTAGGCTAGACACCCAGGCCTGCGGCGCAGTAGCCCAAAGAGCGAGCTCTGTGACACAGGATTCCAACAAGGCGTCGGGATTGAGGCTCTCGATCCTGATTAGCCCTGGCGTGCAGACCAATGAAGGAAATGCAATCCTATAATCTCTCTCTCTCTCTCTCTCTCTCTCTCTCGGTACTCAAGATCCCGTCGCCGCGACCTTGGGGAACGCGAATGGGCTTGTGAGGGATTCGCTGTCAGCCGCCCACCCGCCGCCCCCCTTTCTCACTTTCTCCTCCCAGAAGCAAGGTTCTCAGATCGGAGCAGACCCACACCTTTTTGCCCATTAGACTAAGAAGTTGTCAAGAGATAACCTAAGCAAGTAACCATGGAGCGAGAGCGAAAGGGGCGAGAAGGGGGGCGGGGGGTGGACAAAAAAGAAGAAAAGGAAGAAAGAAAGAAAGAAAGAAAGAAAAAAAACCTTGGTGAGCACCCCGGTAAGTCTTCAGCAACATACCCAGTACCCACAGATAGCCCCTGAGCGGTGCGTAATCCTGCTGGACAGGGACGGAAATTAAAAAGGAGAAAGGGCAGCACCAAAAAAACGGCATACCCAATTCTAGGCCCTGGCTCGCTGGGGCCTGGCAGGAAATGGTTGCAATGGTATATTTAACCTGTTTGGCAGCTGCACCGTTTGCTTTAAGCCTCCTCTTGTGATCTCTTGTTTTTACCTCTTTCCAGCCTCGTTTTGCGACCTCCACGATTCCTCTCATTATTCCGGAAGACCGAGACCGGGTAGAAGTTCAGCGTCCCGAAGCCGACACCACCCTCCCTCACCAAAATAAAAATCAAAACCCACACTCGGTTTTTTTTTTTTTTTTTTTAAAAAAGAAAAAGCCAAACACGTTCATTCATTCAAAATGGTTACGGCTGTGCTGTTCTATGTTGAGGCGGTCATCATCCTCCTCTTCATCATCGTCGGCTTCATAATCTGCTGTACGAGACTTGGGTCCATCAGCTTCGGGAAGAGGTGATCTTTCTTTCTTTCAGACAACGCGGGGGGTGTTCCACTTCAGCTCGGGCTGTTCGAAACACTGAGCAACAAACGGAACACACTGTCTTGTGTGTCTTGTGTTGTGGTGTGGTCTGGAGTTTTCTTCTTCTTTTCTCTTCTGGCTTGGGACGAGAGCATAGTGACGGGCGGTCTGGAAGGAAAAAGGTTGGTTAGCACACACTTCACCTCTCTCGCTGCAAGACAAGCTTGCGCCTGGATTGTGCAGAAGGAGTACTGACTCGCGACATGAAAAATAGACAGGCCTCGACCACACAATACCAAGCTGCCGGAATCGCCCTGCTCTCCCACCTGGGCCAAGAAATCACACTTGGACGAAAGGATATATCAATTCCGATAATCACTCTCGGGGACACCGCTCCAACCCTTTTTTTGGTGTGCCTTTTCTCCAGTTTACGGAGGCGGCAGACCTTGTGGCTCTTCACGCACAAACACACACAAGTCAGAAGACAGAGGACACGATGGAGAAATCTAATTAGCGCGATCGGTCTGTATTGGGAGCAGCGGATATACATGCATACAGGGAGCGGAATATGTCACGGCGTTAAAAGGGGGGGGGGGCTACCACATTTTTGGATCGGCATGGTTGGAATAATCGGATGGAGTCAGGGCGCACAACACCAAGAATGTTGAGGAAGAGATGGCGGGGACTGCATAATCGGAAAGAAAGAGATGACTACAGCGAATAAAAACGCATGGCGGGGGCCTACTGCTATCAACCACAATGTTTCTTTCAACCCGACCTGCTCTGCGACGCGATTCATCCGCCCGAGGTAATGAACCTCGGGATGTCCGATGCCCGATCCGCAGTGGCCTTTCTCTTCGGCAACGTCAAGCAAGAGGATAGGACTGACATGCCAAAGACGGCATTCTCAAGATCCCGTTTGTCCTTGAAGATCGCGCCCAGTAGTAGCACATGCAACAGGTCGGCATGCCCACAGCCATACGACATCCAGATGCGGAGAAATCGATATGTGGAATGACTAGAGGGCCACAGGCACGGGAATTCAAAACTGAGATCGTATAATTCATCGCCAAGGCCAGAGCAAGTCAAACTCAAGTCCACCACACAATCCTCGTATCGTGACCTGAAGAAACCCAATACACGTTGTAACTTTCGCTGTCTTGAACCTGAGACAGATTCAATATTGCCAACACCCAGTGCTCCAATCAACGCCCACGAGAATTGATCCAAAGGCAACCCAGCCAATCCCGAGTCTATCACATGCACGAGGAGCATGAATGTGCGTATCAGATATCATTTCGCAATCCACAAAGTAGCCAACCACAGACACACACACACACATGCATAGAGGATAAATCGCTATATCATTCTCGCCAATCAATCAAATTCTCGTATTAATTATGTCACATATCTATGTATCGGCCCGTATTCCGTTTCCATTAACAGTCTATGCCCCCAAAACAACCTCCATCAGGCAGTCTGCTCACATCCTTTCTTGGGCACCCTTTTCCATCCATCTGGTGCGTGGGTGGGTATCACTTGTAACACTATAGACTAGATAGATATACATATGCTTCAAACTCCCAATGATGGCACACACACATTATCTCTCTCTCTCTCTCTCTCTCTCTCTCTCTCTCTCTCTCTCTCTCTCTCTCTGTCTCGTGGCGGCCGCCTGCTGAGTTCTCTTCTTCTCTGGGCCACTGATGACAATCCTTGTACAATATAAAGGATACACTTAGACATTCCACACCCTGGCTGTATTATCCGCATGTTCCTCTCAACAATTTGGTAAGTCGCTCTGTTGTTGCATACACAAAGAAAGAAGCAAAACCTCCTCTCCCCACCACCCCCAACTCCTTGATTCTGAAAATGCAATCTCGATATAACGTCACACAGACCTCTTACACCCTGCTGATATGCAAAGTCCAAACAAATAAAATTAACCCAAAAGCACAAGGCACAAACAAAGGAAACCAAAAAGGGGGTACATGGTCTTGCGATGTCGTTGAAGACCAAAAAACTTTCATGTGATTGGCCGGGTTCACCACGGAAGTTTTCCCAAGAGCTACTACTCCTCAAGCCCTTCCCTCAGCGCCTCGGTGTCGACATTCTGAGGGATAACCTGGGCCGTGGGGCCCTTCATCTGATGGGCAGCCCAGTAAGCCGAGAAGCCAGGGATCGTGCCGGCCTGGTTGATGCCGAAGCTGCGCGGCGAGAAGGCCATGTCCGTGGGCGGCGGCGGGTGCTTCTTCTTGGTCGGCGTCTCGCTGTTGTTGCTGCTAGCGCGCGTGACTTCTAGGATCGAGGAGCCGGGCGACTCGGTGGTGGGCGAGACTGGGTTGGGCGAGACACTGCGGGCGCGCTCAGATGGGGCGGGCGTCGAGGTCTCGCTGCTGGCTTCCTCCGTGGCCGGGTTCGGGCTGTTGTGGTTGCTATTCTTGCCTCCCCAGGGCCGCCAGCTGACGATACGACCAAAGCCGCTGCTGCCTGATGACTGCCGCTGCGAGGTGTGTTCACTTCCAGTGGGAGATGGTGCCTCGACTGAGATCACCAAATTCGGCAGGTTGAGAAGGTTGTCACGCAGCACGACGCTCCCCCTCTTGCCGTCCGTCTTTCCCCTCGCGATGGTGGGTCGTGCGATGACGGCACTTAATTCTGTCTCAGCAGACACGGAGCCGAGAGGTCGCAGCGCGAGCTGTCCAGGTCGGACCTTCAGGGTGTGGATGTCCAGACCTCCACTGAGCGACATGATGGACTCCTGCGAGGAGACACGGTGGAGGCGCGGACGGGAGCCCACAAAGCAGTCGTCGAAGCTGGGCGTCAACGGCATGCTGAGAGCGCCGTCGGAGGGGTTGCCTGTTGATGCATCTGAAGATGTGCCTGCTGACAGTTGTGGTGTGTGTTGGGACACGTCTGTAATCAGACGCTCGTTCTCGGTGGTGAGTCTGGGTACTCTCGGCCCTGAAGGCGACCCTAACGACTCCCCATGCGGCTCATCCTCCGGCACATCACCTAGATATAATGGTCTCGGGGTTGAAAATGGGCGCGCGCCTGCGTCGTGGCTGTGCGATGCTCTGTAGTGCTTCGTCCATGCCGGGGAGTTGGGATCCACGCTGGTCGTGGGCGACGCAGGGGAGTCGTACTCTTGGTCAAAGACGGAGATCCTCCGGTGATGGGATGACATGGGTGAACTAGGCACAGATGACGGCGCAAAGTCAGATGGTTGGTCCGAGAAGACAGACCAGCGGGTCGAGGGAATTGTGGAGATAGACTCCTTCACAGAGTGCGAGACGAAGCCAGGGGATGTCGCGCTATGCTCCAGCCGCCACTGCGCGGGACTCGATGGGCCTGAAGGTGAGAAGGGCCTCGAGGGCGTGAAAACGTTGGGTGTCAGGCCCTGCCGCTTCTTTTTCAGTGGTTTCTTCGGCTCGATGGGCCTCGTAACGTGGTAGTGATGATGGATATGTAGTTCTTGTGATAGGGATGGCGTGGGCTCGGGCCTGTGTGGTGGCTTGGGTGACCTTGGTGTCTTGGGATCCAGGCCTTCCTCTGACGAGCCCAGCTCGGCCCTGAGGGTGCTGGCCGCGCTGGCATCGCCACCGTCATCGTCATCGGCGGCGGGTTGGTGGAACATGAGCTGCTCGCGCAGGTGCTGAATCTCGTCGTTGGAGCTCATCAGCAGCTCGCGCAGTTCGGCGATACCCAGCTGCAGGTTCGCATTGTCCGACAGCAGGTCGCGCACGAAGTGAGACACGACAGTGCCTCCGTTCTTGCCGTCGCCGATCGTCTTGGCCGCAGCGGCCCCCTTGAGCCTCCCGGCAGCTGTATAGAGGTCCTTCTCCATGGCGCGCTGTTTCTCCATGCGCTCAACCATGTCGGAGTGGCGGTCGCGCTCCTCACGGGCCTCCCTCTCTATCCTTTCCAGCTTCTCCTGCAGCTCCGAGATGCCCTTCTCCGCCTTGTGCCACCTCTGCATGGCGGACCTGGCCTCCGCCTGCGTCGTGACGAGGGTGTTGTGTAGCTCGGCCTGTTCTGTCTCGACGACGCTGAGCTGGGTCTCGAGCTCGTTCGCGCGCAGTTCTGCCCTCTCCAGCTTTCGGAGCGTCTGCTCGGTGCTCTGCAAAGTGGCCTCGAGGCTCTTGATATGCGTCTCGGAGTCGGCGACGGAGCTGTTGAGAGACTCGAGCTGGTCGAGCAGTGCGCGGTTCTCCTGGATGGTGCGCGCGTTCTCGGCCTCGAGGGACTTCTTGTCGGTCTCGAGCTGGTCGATACGTGATTGCATTTCGAATCGTTCCGTCTCGGCCGAGGCCATAAGAGCCTCATGCCGGGCTAGGAGGGCCTGCAGCGAGAACGTCAGCCCGGGAAGGTTGCAACACATGTCTGTCGGGAGGACATCCTGCGTAGCTGCGGCGAGGAAGAAATCATCCCTGCAGGAGGAGGAAGACGCCTCTGGCATTCCAGCGCGGCCTGAATCCAGGACACAGGACATGCCCAACGCGAAGAATGCAGATCGGTCAGGAATGTGACCGACTCCGCCCAAAAGGAACACCAGAAGAAGGGGAGAGAGAAAGACAGAGGCAGAAACAGACAGCAACCAAGCAGTCCACCACATAGTAGTATATCAAAAAGTGCCTGAACTGCTCGTATCCGGTCTGCCCTGGGCGGAGAGGCCCCCAATTTCAGGCCGGGTGCAGACCTGACCAACAAGAACGACAACAAGACCGGAGGCAACAGAGACGGGAGGATTGGCAGGATTCAGGTACGCCCAACCGAGGACAGACTGGACAGACAGGCGGCAGGCTGACAATAATAAGGCAGGCAGAGGAACGCAAAAGACAGGAGATGGGACTCCTCAAAAACGTACCTGACCGAGGCGAGCAGCCGTATGCACATCCCTTTCGACACTATTGAGGACAGAGCAATTGTGTTTCAGAAAATGACAATCTGTGTTGCCACAACAGCACTGTAGGGCGTCTGGCTGACCGACAGAGGCCTCGAGGGCGGCCAGATCAACGGCCTCGGACCGGGGGCCAGCCATGTTCTTCTTTCCTACCGCCGTGTTGCTGCGGCTGAGCACTGTTGTCTCGCCGACAGTTCAAGGTACAGGCGATGCGCCGAGGAGGAAGGGGAAACACAGATAAGAGGCGGTGGTGGCGGCGGCGAGGAGGCGTCCGGCATGTTCAAAATTGAGTAGGCGAGATGCTCGTCAGGTTGGTATAGTACAAGAAGAGGAAGAGAGGGGAAAAAATAGAGGAGACCGGACTGGGGAGACGTGTGGAGCGCGTCTGTGAGAGTGTCGGTCAACGGTGAGTCGACGAGTGGTCGTCAGTGGCCGGCCAGCGTTCAACAAGCGGGCAAGAGAGACACGTCTGTCTTGTGTGGAGGCGAGGCACAAGCAAACATGTGAGAAAGAAACCACCAACTAATGCAGGATATGTGGCTCGCTTTGTTTGTGTCCTCGGTGTGAGAGAAGATTTGAGGAAAACAAAGATAGACAAAGAGGAGTAGAGGGGCAAAGTGTGTCAGTGTACGAGAGGACTGGCGGAACAAGGATTGGACAAGATGATGATGATGGTGCTAAAAGGTGCGGCGTTTGTTTTGTTTCTCTTGGTCGTCGGCTGCTTTCGTCTTGTGACTTGGCCGCGAGGCTCCAAGTCGAGTCGAGTCCGGTGCAGTCCTGTCCTCGCTCGGCATGCCCCCCATACCCAGTCTCAGGTCCGTTTTAGGAGTTGTTGACTGCCGCTCGCTCACCCACGTCAACGTGAGTGGCGTTTGTTGGGGGCCTGGGCTGGACCCGGGACCCAACGTCACACTACTACCACACCAATCTTGCTTGTTGACATCCAAGAGGATGTGTAGGTTGTATGCACGTTAACAAGTACTACCTACTACACGATGGGTAAGTAGGTCAGTGAGTAAATAAGCTTATAGGTCAGTAAGAGATGTGGGAGGAATCCAGGCACACCTGGACAAGAACCTGCTGCAGCACCCACACCACCATCAACAACAATAACGAGCACAACGGAGGGGGAGCCCGGCACCTGCATCGTCAAATGAAAAGTAATAGAAAATTTCACAAAAGCCCTGCTGGGACCATGCATGAGGAGGGCCATCCATGATCTCGGCAACAAGCTCCACTAACGATGGACTGGCCCTCAGGTCACTGGCTGGGGTCCGACTGCGCTTGGCGATATGATTTATGATTGCTTGATACCAAAGCACGATAGTGTGCACATGCTGTGCTGGCATAAGTCGACACCCCTCTCGCCAGGCCTCATGTTGTGGAGTCGAGTCGCTGTGGTGCAGTGCATATGGCGACGCAAGTCTCTACAGCATGCACTCTGCAGCACAAGAATAGTACGTTTGGTGCGGTGAGAGAGATGCACAAGCCTCAGAAAATGAGCTGTCATCTGCTCATCAAATCAGGACGGTGAGGTCATTTGGGCGTCTGGACAATGCGACCAGGGAGGGGAAGCCAGGTCGAGTCCAGTGCAGTCGAGTCGAGCCTCTGGGATGATAGAAGTAATAATTTGGATTTGGTTGATTGCATGGAAGACAAGATGAGTTGACAGATGGGTTTGAATCAGGCGCGAGTTAGCAGTGTTCACCTCATCTCCTGGGCCTCTCGCGACTGCCGCTACACGTACAGTACGGCGCTCAGCTGGGTTCTACGCAGTAGCCCACCAGGATACGTCAAGGTCTAGGGCTGAACAGTGACGACAGTCCCGACCTGGGAACCCCTGGCGCCTGGAATTGAGCCTGAACCTCTCTCAGCCAAGAGGTCCGAGTACCACGATGTAATATCCGATCTCACTCTTAGGATCGGGAGCGAAAGATTAGAGAGGAAAGGAAAACCAAAATGCTTAGCGCAAGAGGAGTAAGATGAAGATAAGGTGGACAGCAGCAAAGCAGAAGAACAAAATATCGTCTATTTCCCTTGTTCCCCCCCCCCCCCCCCAAAACGATTTCTTCCCTCTTGGCCCCGAAGAAACCTCCAGTTCCAAGCCTTGGGGGCGGGGCGAAAGTCGACAAGAAAGACCGGGGGTTTTAGAGAATGACAATGTCCTGTGATCGAAGCTCTTCTGATCTTCTGAAAAGAAGCAAAGCGGGTAGATTTTGCACTCTTGAGGGCGAGGGTCCCTTTTTTTCTCTAGCATTTCAGTTTCTCTTCTCTTCTCTTCTCGTGGGGGAAGGCGCCTTGGGGAGGAGGTTGTTGTATATCTGGCAGCAGGTGGGGGGAAAAGAGGTCAAGTGCGACCCAGCCCTGGCAGGCTTGGAAGGAGTCATTACTGGTTGCGCCAGGAGCTCAACGACAAGAGACGGCTCATAGATCTTACCAGTCTCCTAGGCGTTGGCTTCTACTTATAGCATCTCCCAAGACGAAAAGAGAGAGGACATCATCAATTTACGAAGCCACTATCACATCCTGCATCCTCCTTCTCAGTCTTTATTACAGTATCTATGAGGCATCTCCTCTCGAAGTGCCACTTGCGGTGCCACCACACACGTTGCTCCCTCTTCCGATCACCCCCGCGGCTCCCGTCTAAACCCCGCGGCTCATCACGATCGGTGGAGAATCACAAGACTCAAGTTGCAGAAGGGGCGGCTGCAGATACTATGCAATACTATACAATCACTTTCTAACCGCCTCGGCTAGGCGACCCAACAGGCTGGAGAGGAGGGGGCTGACGTACTCCGGATGCGTATGCTGCACCCGACCGGCAGGTATATCATCGTGCCTATGGCACAGAAATGGGGTTTCTGATGGCTTAAAGCAGAAGCTGCAAGCCAGCCTCTCACGACGAGTTCGCCTAGACGCGGCGGCCAACTGCCCAACCGGAGGGCTGTCTGGCCCTCGCTTATACCCGAGGGTTATTCACCCCCTCTTTTCTTGATTGCTATGGCATCTACAAACTGCATGCATCTACCGTCGCCAAGACGTCCAACGAACGGATCAGTCCGTACACGTACATACAGCACTGGATCGGAGGTCTCCACGAGAAAACACCGACGCACTTCCAACCTTGACTGGCCAGCAGCCATGACCAGCCATGGCAAAAAACGCCTCAAGTCCTGAAGCCGCGGGCCACGAAGAACCCCCTGGTTCTATTCAGGACCAGGTCGTAAGCAACAATAACGTGTGGGTTCGGTGGCCCTGAGGCTACTACACCTGCTGAGTCGAGCAGCCTGCCGCGGGGTTCCTGCTGCCGCTGCCGCTGCTGTTGCCACTGCTGCTGTATCTGTCCCAGAATAAGCAAACGGTGTTATCGTGGTGCCAATCTGTGAGCGATAAGAACATGGAAAGAGGGGAGAAGGAGCAGGTCGCGGATGAATAAATGGGCTGGCTGGGCTGAAGGCCTATTTAGCATGTCGGAGGCTCGGCGTCTTGGGCTACCAAATTCGGGAACCGGTTTCACGGCGGCGTACGGACGGCAAGAGGGGAGCTGACGAACCAAAGATCCACAGAGACCCCTCCAGCTTTTTTGTTGAAAGGCTGAACTTTGCGCCCTCTCCTCCCCCTCTAGCATTGCAGCACCGGGAAGAGGAAGAGAGAAGCGAGCGACAGAGAGAGAGCCATCCACTTCTTAACCCAACAAAAGAGACCGGTGTTGGCCGTCTACACACCATCCTGCACCCCTCCCCGACCGCCCTCCTTAACGCGCCAACCTTCGGAGCCGTCGCTCGTCCGGATTTCGGCCGAACGCCGGGCACTCGCAGAGACACATGTCTGATCGTCGCGCGGAGGGCTCAGAACCACCCGCAAAGCGACGGAAGGTCAGGAAGGGTACCCGGAGCTGCTGGGAATGTAAGCCACCTGTCTAGCACAGACATACACGCGCGGATCTCCTTCCTTCTTCCTCACCACTTCCTCCCTCACCATATCAGCAGCAGCAGCATTATTTCCACTTGGGCTTTCCCTTCTGCTACTATTACCGAGATCGAAGGTTTTGACAAGCATCGACAGGCAGGAGGCGGAAGATCAAATGTCAGTTCGACGCCCCAGACGATGCCGTGTGTATCGGTTGCAAGCAGCGAGGGACCATCTGTCGCAGTCAGGAATATGACGACGAGAACGCCCCTGAGCCGGGCCAGAAGTCAGACCCGCCTCTGGCCAGGCGCCTCGACCGTCTAGAGCAGATGATGGAGCGCATCGTCGACAAGATCGTCCCAGACGACGTAGGTGCGCTAGGTTCAGCTCCAAGCCACGGTCAGCAGCAGGGACGGCGTAGCCATTCGGCGGCGTCGTCGTCCCACGAGGCGCCCGGAGCTGCTGGACGTAGGGCGTCATCCGTCGACGTGCTCGACACCTCAGCAGCGAGCGAAGGGCCCATCGCTGCCCTTTTAGCCATGCGCCACGAGTCTGTCCACCGACGGGGACCCTCGGAGTCTGGACATATTCCGACGCCAGCCATGACGTCCATCGAGTCTTCTACCCCTACCCTTCCGACTACTGCAGCGAGCCAGGGGCCGGCTTCGAGGCCGGCGACAAGTGCCGGACCCCAGCTTCTGCCACCTCTGAACCAGCACTTCTGGGTCTGCAACTCGCTACGGAGCGTCGTGCCACCGCAGGCTGCCGTCGACGCGATCATCTCAGCCAGCCCAGGTGCGCTCTACGCCGTGTCTATGTGCTATAGCGATGCCGAGAGGTGCGCAGGAAGGGCAGAGACGACAGCATCCCTCGCAGTCAACCCCCCTGTCACCGTCCACGCGCTCGTCCTCGCCAAGAGGGCTCTACAGATCCTCATCTGCGTTCAGCAGCTCCCGCCTGCCTACGACTGGGATGCACTTGGGGCGAGTGCTCCCATCATCGAGACGATGAGCCGACTGTCCAGCGGGGCGACGCTCGTCACGTCGAACGATGAGCTGATGGGGTATGCTGAAGGCATAGAGTGCCTCCTCCTGCAAGCTTCTTACCAAGCCAACTGCGGCAACCTGCGCAGGGCCTGGGTCACCACGCGCCGAGCTCTAGGCCTTGCTCAGATGATGGGGCTTGACAAAAAGCATACAGCTGCGTTCAGGTCATGCAGTCCTAGCGCAAACTCAACGCGTAGAACGTCCCCTCATGTGCTGTGGCTCAAAGTCGTGTACTGGGATCGATACCTGTCCCTCCTCCTCGGCCTCTCGGTAGGCAGCCGAGGTAACGACTTTGGCACAGAGAAGGCATCGGAGGAGGACACTCCCATTGACCGACTCGAGAAGGCACACAGCTTCATTTCTGAGCGCATCAGTGAGCGAAACGACAACCATCAGAGGGACCCGTCCCGACACCAGAGCATCTATGCGCTCACCCAGGACATCGACCTCGAGCTCGAGGCCGCGGCGAGCGCAATGCCTCCCGGCTGGTGGGACGAACCACGCCTCGACCATTTCGCCGCCCAAATGTCATTGTGGGATGCGACTGCGAAAGCTCTTTCCCAGATTCATCATTTCACCCTGGTCCTCCTGCTTCATGTGCCCTACATGCTTCGAGATCTCGCGTCTCCGCGGTACGATTATTCCAAGACGACCTGTGTGGCGACCGCACGCGACCTGCTTTCTCGTTTCTTTTCGTTTCGCACTCACAATTTGTCGGCTTATAGCTGCAGACGGGTCGACTACGCGGGTCTCATCGCAGCGATGACTTTGTGCCTCTCCTATCTGGGCAGACGAAGGACCGAGACTTGGGTGCGATCCAGGCTGAGGGAGGATAGCGAGCTGATCGAGGTGACTAAAAGGCGGATGGAGCATGTCGCGCGCGTGAATGGAGACCGGCTCAGTAAAGAGGCGGTCGGCATCATTGAGCAGCTGGCTCCCATCATCCAGAAGGCGACTGCAGCCCTGCGAGGACCCACAGAGGCCGAAGCACCACCAAGCCCAGAGGCCGCCGTCAGGGATGTGCACTTCAACATACCCTACCTGGGCTCTATCAATATCAAGATACCCGGAAGCACTACATATTCGTATTCTGCGGACTGGCACGGCCATCGCCGGCACCCCTCGTCCGCGGCCAGTGCACTGGACAGGATGGCGCTCTCTCCAACGCAGCAGCCCTCCTCCGCACCACTCGAAGCGCCTCAGTCGTCATTCTCGGACATCGGTTACATGCAATTTGCGCAGTATGATAATCAGTTGCCTTTTGGCGCCGGGCCAAATTTGGGTGCAGAACCAGACTTCATGGCGGGGGCTGAGGACTGGGCGCTGCAAGGTGTGGATGCGGCATACTGGTCGCTCTTTGAAGGAATCATGTAATTCAACGGTATCAGCTCTCTCCTAACCAATATGTGGGCTTCTACACTGCATCACAGCACCAATATACAAAAGCACACACCTACCAGGCATATATATCCTGCAGATCCACAATGAAAGCAACCCGCCTCCGCACCCCATCTTTCGTCTTACAGTATGGTGGGCCGGGTCCGCCTGAAAAGTAATCGTCTTCTGATTGGTTCCTTCGCCAAAATGCCCTCTCAGCTAGTCTAAGCTTGCACGAGGATGGCAGTGCGGTGTCCATTACTCTGATCCCTCCCGCTACAAGGAGAGCCCTGAGGTTCGAGAACACTCATGACTGTATAATTAAAAGTCTAGATTACCGAAATCGCGGGAATCCGCTTGGCGTTGCGGGTCTTTTCTGAGAGATGGATGCCGTTCGTTGGACTGCTCGCCAGACTTTTGGTGGCCTTGCAAGGCTGATGATCCCAGGGCCTCTGCGAAGGCGGCACAGCAGGTAGCTGGTGATCCTCGAGCTGGGTCTATACTGGCACAGACGATGGGACACAACGGTGCCTACCGCCAAAATGATTGAAATAATGTGAATGGGGGTTGAAGTCTCAAGAATACTTAAGACGGAGGCTGCAGATCTTCTTAGGCGCCCAGGTCGACAGCATCTCGCCATCAACAATCACATCCCACCCTCCTTGCGGTTGCTCATACTATCGTATTGATACTCCGAGCCATAACAATGGCGCCAATACGTTGGACCCGACGGGCAGTCGCTCTGGCTGCTTTCTTGCCTTCGCTGTGCACCGCGCAAACTTTCATCCCGGAGCCTCACGATGTCATTTTCAAGACATCCAGTGTCCTCACTGGGGCATCACTCTCCTACAAAGAGGTGAGGGAACCCATTCCACGGCATTCAGTCGGACACAGTCGACATGGCTTCCATGGAAGACAGTATGCTGATTCTCTATTCACGTACAGACGGATATTTGCGACACCACGCCTGGAGTGAAGAGCTACAGCGGTTATGTGACGCTCCCCGTTGGTGACACATACAACGCAAGCATATTCTTCTGGTACTTTGGTATGTTTTCCCACAGCCGGTCAATCGACCGGGTGTTCTCATCTCCAGCCAAGTTTCTAACGACTGCCACAGAATCTCGCACCAATGCCGAGCAGGCCCCAACCACGATCTGGATGCCGGGCGGTCCTGGCACGTCCTTCCTCGGCGGCGGATCCGGCTTCCCCTGCACCGTTGACGCCGACGGCAACGGCACGACCCTCAACCCGTGGTCGCTCAACAGCCAAGTGAACATGCTCTACGTCGACATACCGGTGCAGACGGGGTTCTCGTACACGGAGGTGCAGAACGGCACGTTTGACGTTGTTTCGGGCCTGTTCACGCCTGGGACGGAGGCAGATGTAGTGCGCAACAGCACAACAACCGCGGCGACTATGGGAAGCCAGGACGAAAGCAGGACGGCGAATACCACGCTGCAGGTTGCTCGGCAGATGTTCCAGCTCTCGCAGGTCTGGTTTCAAGAGTGCGTTCTCTTCTCTCCATTCTCCCGCCCCTTGACGTGACCACGGCATCGGAGCTACCAGCGCGTGACGGGTATGAATACTGACAACAAGGGTGGCCAGGTTTCCCGAGTGGAACACTAACAATAAGGAGATCAATCTTTGGTCTTACTCGGTGAGTTTGGTCATCTCTGCTGCATCTGCGTCTATCAAGATGAGCAAGCCAAGACATAATGCTGACCAACACTACGCAGTACTCGGGTTTCTTCGGCCCCGCCTCAGTGGCCTACATCCAGCAGCAGAACGATCGCATCCTCAACGGAACCTACGAGACTACCGACGGCATCGAGGCACCGATCAATCTGCCCCTCGGTACACTGGGCACCAACAACGGTTGCATCGATGTCGAGAGCCAGCTGTCGTCCTTCCCGGCCATGATGTACAACAACACCTACGGCATCAAGGTGATCCCGGACGAGTACTACGACGAGCTCGCCGAGGTCGTGGACGAGTGCTATGGGCTGATCCAGTCGTGCCGCGACGCAGCAGCCGAGCTGGACCCATACGGGACGGGTGCTGTGGATGATGTGAACGCGCTGTGTGTAAATGCCACTGAGAACTGCTTCACTGGGCTGGAGGAGATGTATCTCAGCTCAAACGTAAGTGAAGCCCTGTCTCTGTCTTTGTCTCTCTGTTTCCTTCAAAGATGGAGGCAAAAGTACAATTCAGACTCAATGCGACGCAGAAACTGACCTGAAATCCCTCGCCACCAGAGATCCGTGTTTGACCTCGCGCTCCCAATGCCAGGGGACTTCCCCATCATCGGAACCGTCGCTGCGTTCTACAACCAGCGCTGGGTGCAAGAGGCCCTTGGTGTTCCCGTCAACTTTACCGAAAGCGCAGAGGCCAGCTCTGTAAACATGTTTGGAGTGACGGGCGATCCGATGACCCCGACATACAGCACGCTGGAGTACATTCTCGAATCCGGCATCGGGGTTGCCTTCGTCTACGGCGACCGAGACTACCAATGTAATTGTAAGGCTGGCCCCCCTCACCCACAAAAGGAAGATCACGCACAGAAGGTTGGATAAGGAGACTAACAGGATACCAAATTTTCTTCTTAAAGGGATGGGCGTCGAGAACATATCCCTCTCGATGAACTATCCAGGAGCCGAGTCATTTCGCAGCGCAGGCTACGCTCCTATCACCACCAACGCGAGCTACCAGGGCGGCTTCGTTCGGCAGCACGACCGCGTGTCCTTCTCGCGCGTTTTCGAGGCAGGCCATGCTGTCGCCGATTACCAGCCCGAAACTGTCCTGCGCATCTTTGAGCGTGCAGTGCTGGGGCGCGATGTTGCGACAGGCGAGATTGACGTTCTGGGAGGGAGTGGAGGAGCTTCTGCAAATGACTCTTCCTCGTCGTCGTCATCCTCATCCTCCTCCTCTAAAGGGTGCTCGTCCAAGAGCGGTGGCCGTGGTGCAAGCAGCAGCAGCAACAACAACAAGAGCTGGGCAGGCTACAGCACCAGCGGGCCCCTAAGCACTCTCAACGTCACCAACGCCATCCTCCCTCCCGTCGTGGCTGCGCCGCAGTGTGGTTGGTACCTCGCCAGTGATCCTTCGTCGTGCACAGATGAGCAGCGCGCCGCGTTACAGGCCGGGACTGCTGTGGTTGTGGACTGGGAGGTCGTGAGCCCCGCAGGTGTCTTTTATGCCACTAGCGGGAACCCACCGACGATGAGCGCCACTGCTACTCCGACGGCGGCTGTGAGGAAGTGATTGAGAGGATACTTAAGGGGGAATAGAGAGAGAAGGAAGTAGGAAGGAAGGGAAGCAGATGGTATGTATTTTCCGACCAATTTCCCTGTAGGGGGATGAGAGATACTTGAATATTCGAGAGTGGTTGTGCTTTGGGCTTGGGTGAAAGTAATGTTTAAAGCCGGTACGTTAGAGGGAGGAAGGGAGGAGGGAAAGTGGAACATGAAGGGATGGTTTTGACCACGAGGGAAGAAACAAAGGACACTTGTACGAGATGTATCTGGTGTGGTGTTTTTGCTCTGTTCATCAACATCAGGAGTCATTCTAATGAGGGCAAAGATTAATCATCAAACAGCCTCCGCCTGCAGGAGACTTCAATTCTGATCAGTATCAACAAAAGTCCATTCAAGGAACATCAAGGCTGGCCGGGTTAGATACAGAAGGGGCCACAAAAGGAAGATGGGATAATACTCTGGTAACATAAGCTTGAACAGAGTATAAATCAGCAACTACGCTCCTCTATTGTACCTCTCTCTCTCTCTCTCTCTCTCTGTCTCACACACACACACACACACACGTCCTCACCCTCCCACCCTCCCACCTCCATAGCAAACCGCAGACGCATAAAAACCCCCCTGAGAAGAGACCACTCAAAAGCACACCGACACCGTCTCCCTCCGCAGCTGGCCATCAACGCCCCGGTCCGCAAAGTGCAGCACCAGGTCAGCCCTCGACCTGCCCACGCGCGGGTCATACTCGGCCAAAATGCCAAAGCGCGTGACGCGCCGCCGCAGCGGCACCACGAAGTCGCCCGGCAGCCCGCCCCAGCCCAGCTTGGGCTCGGACGCCCAGCGGCGCGCGCAGTGCGGGCCAAGCCACGACCGTGGGTCCTCGGCCTCGATCTCCCGGATCAGCGCCGCCTCTGCCGCGGACCACCCACGGCCGTTGTAACTGGGAAGGGGCGAGGACGAGGAGAAGCCGAAGTCGCTGTTATTCTTTTCTCCTCCTCCTCCTCCTTGTTGTTGTTGTTGTTGTTGTTCCACCGTGGTAGACGGGCCGGTGCTATTGTTGTCCTTGCTCCACCCGCCTGTCTCCTCGACCTCGATCACTTTCCTCGCCGCGGCCGCGGCGCTCGTGCTCATCCACACGCCCTCCAGCCGTCTCTCCCGTTGCAGCAGGGCTAGAGCCCGCCGTCGGAGGATCGGGTGGCGACACCGGTGGGTGGTGAGCCAGAGGATCATGTTGATGGCGGGCTCGTCGAGGGACATGACGGACTGCAGGAGCGGGTTCTTGTGCGCCTCTGCGCGCAGGACGAGGGACACCAGCGCGAGGATGCGCTCAAAGTAGCCGAGGTAGCCGTCCCAGCCTATCTCGCTGTAGTCGGGCCGCATGATGTTCCCGGCCAGCAGGAGGCGGGTAGCCGTATGCAGGAGCTTGAGGGCAAGCAGGTCGCGCGGGGTCAAGTGTTGGTGGTGGTGGTGGTGATGGTGGGCCGACGACGAGGCGTTGTTGCTCTCGAGGAGGCCGATGAGGTTCTCTTCCCACGCCTCCAGGTCCCGAACGATGGTGGCCTCGACCTCTGTGGGAAAGGAGATGGTGGTGGTATTATCATTGTTGTTGTTGCTGTTCAAGCCCGCTGCTGGCAGGTTCATCTCTTGCTCTCTCTCCATATCCTCTCCTCCCGCCCCAGCCAGCACGCGTCCGAGGATCCCAATGAGGGCGATGTGGGCACGGTGTAGGCTCCAGAGCACCCCATACTGGCCCGCCTCTGACGGCGAGGGCAGCGTGAAGGCCTCCTCAGTATCGCGCGGCCGTGGTACCCTCTGGTCGCCAAAGGACAGCCACTGCACGCCCAGCCTGGCTAGGCTCTCGGCGGCGTGCATCTCCACGTCCCTGATGGGCCTCCCCTGTGCCTCGCCACGGAGCTGGGTCATGATTTTCTGGCCCGCGCGGAAGTGCACGCTGCTGTCGACCCATCTCCCAGAGAGGTTCGCCGCTGCAGCCAGGGCCAAGCTTAGGACGAGCATGATGATTGGGTCCTGGATAGACCTGGCCAGCCTCATGGCACTACTGTAACAAGCCCCAGCCTGGTCTGCGAGCCGCACCGACTGTTTGTTCCACAGGTCCGCCACACCGGCATCATGATCGTGACCGTCGTCGTTGTCGTCGCTGCTGCTGCTGCTACTGCTCGAGACTTCCAGCCACAGTTGGTCCTTCTCCTCCTCCTTCTTCTTCGTCTTTGGATGGCGCGAGAAACGACTACCACCACCACCACCACTACCCCCTGACACAACCTCCCACCTCCGATACAGCGCACCCAGAGCCGCAACAGCCTGCCACACAGCCGGCTCGATATGCGCCGCCTGCAGCAGCGTGCAGTTCCAAAAACCGCTGACGCTCTGGGCCGAGTCCTTGGGATCAGTCGATACTGCCGTCAGCCGCAGGCGGAAGAAGTCAAAGCAGGCAACATCGTTCTCGAGGTACGGCGACGGCGCCAGCACGCGCATCGCTGGCCCTACCACGTTCACCTGTCGCATGGCGATGGCGAGCGCACGACGCGAGACGGGTTTGGCCGCCGTGATGCGGCGCCCATTGCCTTGGGACTCGCCACGAGGGTCGTCATTTTCTGTTGTGGGCAGGTAGCCATCGCATACCCGCTTGGACTGAGCGCATCTGTTGTGGTGGACCTGTGGTTAGCTGTGGACGGCCAGCCTGAATAAACATCCCAGGATGTACTGTAACCAAGGGCTTTGATTACCTGTTGCAGCTCGGTCTTGTCTCGTCGCACTTCACACGACGGATCCTTGGGAGATGGCAGTCAGTACTAGGCTAGGCCCCTTTTTCTTTAATGACATAGAGGTTGGAAGGAGGGAAAGTATAGGTTCTTTCGAGGGTCCAACACAACACTAACCTGCAGGTAATGCATCCAGTCTTGGTCCGTTTACGCGGGCGAGGCCGATCTGACCCGCTGCCTATTTCTTGGCCGCCCATGATGTTTTGTGCTCAAACACTTGAGAAGAGAGAAGACTTTCTCGACATTGGGAATGTGATAGGATCTGGGTCTCCCTCACCCTGTGTCTCTCTGTTTCTTTCAAAGATTCTTCCTGTCTCGGTTGGGTCTGGACGCCGGCAATTAACCTAGGAAATCCTTCTTGTCAGAAGCGCCACTTCCTCATCACCCACCTGCAGGGCCCTTGTCCGCAGCACCCCCTGAAACTCCACTGGAACCACTCACTGCAGCTGAGTGAGAACACTGCCACTGGTCCAAGCAAAATAGTGCTTATACTCACCGTACTATAGTCTATGTGACTCACGCTCCCAGCACTTTGGTAAGCTGAGCTCGGACAGGAAGGATTTTCGTCTTCAGATTTGTAGAACCAGGCCAACGTAAAGTGCGACAACTTCGGATCGACAAAAAGGGCTTGGGCACATCATGAACATGGCGCTGAGGCTCTCTTGGCCTTCAAAGGACTAATTTATGGACCTAGAGTATTCTGGCGGGCCTAGAAAGAACCAATGAAATCATATTACAAGCACACTACTGTATGTATTAATGCCTCTCACAACCAGATCCATTTCTTTTTCTGTTCATAGAAACTCACAAGAGTTGTGAATGCAGCACCGCAGGAAAACAGTCATCATCGCGATTCCGGTGCCACCCAGAATGAGCAGAAAGGTCAACTGTGCACCCATCAAGGCCGCGATAAATGCCCAGTAGAGGACATCCGTGGGAGATGAGCCAAGGACGACAGCTTTCTGCTCTCCCTCCCCAGAGCTCTACTCCGGAGGCCCCAGGCTCACAGGGTCAAGTCCGTCCTGGAGCTTGCTCTTGGACGGCATCTTACCAAGAGCCAGCAGCTCCGCGCTCTGCGTCATGGCCGGATCCTTGCCCATGCTTGCCATGGCGACGACCGTCTCCCCCTTGGTGTAATAGGCCGCCCAGCTGCCCTCCTCCAGGCTGCCCTGGATCACCACATCGTCATACCCGCCGATCGTGTTCCCGCAGTACCGCAACTGTGCCGTGAGCGCACTCCAAAACACGGGCGTGAACGGGGTGGCCTTCCTGGTAGGTGCGACGATATGGCCCGCCACAGTACGACCCGCGTTCTGGGCCACATTCCAATGCTCGATGCGGACGTACTTGCCCTCGCCCCCGGGGCCATGGTAGGGGTACGACGCGATGTCGCCAATGGCGTAAACATCCTTCAACCCAACCACGCTGAAGTTCTCGTCCGTCTTGAGGCTGCCATCCTGCTCGAGCTTGACAATGCTATTGTCCTTGAGGTATTGCGTGGCTGGTGCGACGCCGACGCCAAGGATCACCAGGTCTGCCTCCAGACTCGTACCGTCTTTCAGAACAACGGCGCCGACGTTGGAGGGGTCTGCCTTGGACGGTTCCGCCTTGTCGACAGAGGCATCCATGTAAAATTTGACGCCCTTGCCCTCCAGAGCCTTCTGGAGGGCCGCGCCAACCTTCTTCCCCAGCACACGCTCCAGGGGGACACTCTCCATCCCGATGATGCTCACTTGGTTGTCTGCGGCCGTGGCGTTCGCCACCTCCATACCAATGAAAGAGCTGCCGACCACCACGATCTTCTTCCCCTTGGACCCGATAGCGTCGACGATCTTCTGTGTGTCGTGCAGGTTCCGCAGCGTGAAGATTTTGTTCAGCACCTTAAAGCCTTGCAGGGGCAAGACCCTGGCCGTGCCGCCCGTGGCCAGGACGAGCTTGCTGTAGCCGAACTTGCCGCCGCTCTTGGTCGACGCAGTCTTGTCAGCGAAGTTGATGCTTGCCACCTCATCTTCCACAATCTCAACGCTGCCGCTGTCGAACCACGCCTTGTCACGCCACTGGACCTTGCTCGCATCCGTAATCAGGGCCTTAGACAGCTTGGTCCGGTCAATGGGCAAGTATCCCTCGTTGGTAATTAGGGTGATGGGTCCCTGGAAGCCGCCGCCACGCAGGCCTTCGATCGTGCCCAGGCCACCGGATCCACCACCGACGACGAGAATTCTGTCCTCTTTGTTGGAAGTCGACGCATTGCACCTGAACTTGGGCTGGCGCCTGCTGGACTTCACCGCCGCCTCCTCGCCGGTGATGTAGACTGATCCGTCGTCCTTCTGTGTGACCCTGAAGACAGGAAGGGCGTCCAGCGCCGGGGCATCCTCAACGTCACCTGTCTTAGCATTAAAGCAAGCTGGGAGAAAAGAGAGTCATGATGTCAGCGCTCCAGCCCAGGCCTTGGCACGCGTATAGGAAGAACCGACAAGGGAGAGGAGAAGAGCTCACCTCCGTGCCATGGGCATGTGAGACGGCCATTGGTCGTCAGGACGCCCTTGGCCAAAGGTGCACCGTAGTGCGTGCACTTTGCACCAAGAGCTTGGATCTTCCCGCCTGCATTGACGAGCAGGACCTTGGTGTCGAGCCCCTCAACGTCGACCTCCTCCTTGTATCCTGGCTTCAGGTCGAGCGAGGTGACACCCGGAAGTTTATACTCTTGGGCCATGGCTCGTGTAGCTGATGTGCTGAGACGACAAAGCTGGAGGTTGTTTCTTCTGGGCCTGGTCAGGGACAGGATGTTGCTTATGATTGTTGGTCTTGCAATTCTATGGAAAGAATATGGACTGGTTCTGAGTGTGATAGGATTCATGAAGCTCACGATCCTAAGTGTAGGGAGGAGAGGAGGAAGAGAAGGAAAAGAGGAAGAGGAAGGGGACACTGGAGAGAAGACAAGACAGAAGAGGTGACGTTCTCGACCAGATTGGGATGAGGGGTTGCTGCAAGTCGTTTGAGAATACGAAACGCGCGCGGTGCAGAAGTAATGATAACACGCTCAACTCTCACAGGGCAGGTGCAGTGAGGGGCCGCCGAGCGAGGGGCCCTCCTCGCCCCTCCCTCCCCTCTCCTACACGCCTTCCCACACTGGTGATGCTGCCATACGCTTAGTATGCGGCCGCTCTGAGTGGTCAAAGCTACCCCTGTCAAGGCCCTAATCATGACGACATTACTGCTAACAATCGGCTGTTCGATAAGCGCGGGGGGAGGGGGGCAGGGACCACCCGCTACTCCCGGGGGCTTCCCAAGGGAGGATGTTACTGGACCTTTGGTGGTTCCTGCATCGTTTGCTACAACACTGCTACAGTAAATAAACAAGTACATTCTGCATCATACACTGACTGCTGTAACTGCGATACAAGACTGATTCGGAGACCTGGACCGGTGTCTCAAGCAACCTGAGGCAGTCTCCAACATAGTACCGAGTACAACCAACTAACTACGTACGTAGAAGAGTAAACACCCTTGGAAAGAGCACAGCTTTCCAAGTCATGGAGGCTAAATAAGAGTTTCAATTATTAGAATATACAAGGGAAACAAAGCATCTGTGCAACAAGATGAGCACTACAGAGAAACTTGGGCTTAGACCACATTAGTCTAACACAAATTCTGGGTCAGGGTTCCCACAGCGCCGGTTTTTCTACTCATGTGCATTTCCCCTCACTTTGGCTCTTGAAGTGCCTGCTGAGAAATTATGCCGAAGAGTTTTGGCCGATGCGAAAAAGATACCAGCCGAGGACAAACAATACCTACTACAATGATAAGATCGCTCTGTCACTGTCACGAATTTCCCTTTACAGAAGTGCATCTTTCGACAACTTTTTCTTCTTCTTTGATTTATTAATTATTCTTTGAAACACAATAGCGTTTGTTCGCATCAAACGTCATATGTCACCTTGCTAAGCATCAAGCGCGAGATCCCATGGAACGAGCGTCAGCTGAACCCTAAGGGCGACGATGGCAGACACCAAATTAAACTTGCATGTGCCAGAACAAGCAAGCCATGCTAACATGGAACAAGCATCCAGGCCCTTGCAGAGCCAAAATGATAATCAAGACACTGGTGAAGCAGCACCTTTATCTGCACATGGAGGAGGAGGGGCGCAACAACAAATTGCTGGTGGGCAAAACCCTGATGAACCGCAACTTGTTAGTGACGACCAGAAGAATTCAAAGAAAGCAGTAGCCTGGAAGGACTTGCCTCACAAGCAGCAGCTCATGGTGATCGTCCTCACCAGGTTGTCGGAGCCTCTTGTGCAGACCAGTCTGCAAGCCTACATGTTCTATCAGCTGAAATGGTTTGATCCGTCACTTCCGGACTCTGTCATTTCCACCCAGGCCGGCATCCTGCACGCCTCCTTCACAGCTGCGCAGTCATTCACAGCCATGCTCTGGGGTCGCATCGCCGATTCCAGTCGCTTTGGCGGCAAGACGGTTGTTCTCATTGGTCTGACAGGCACCATGGTATCCTGTCTAGGTTTTGGCTTCAGCACGAAGTTCTGGCAGGCGCTGCTGTTTAGGAGCCTGGGAGGTGCTACCAACGGAAATGTTGGTGTTCTCAGGACGATGATCTCGGAAATCGTGCGGGAGAAGAAGTACCAGCAGAGAGCCTTCGTTCTGTTACCAATGACTTTCAATATTGGTGTCATCATTGGACCCATCCTCGGCGGACTCCTCGCCGACCCTGCAACCAGTTATCCAACTGTCTTTGGAGAGGTGGACCTTTTCCGTCGCTTCCCGTACGCCTTACCGAATATCGTCAGTGCATTTCTCTTGATGTCTGCGGCCTTGGCAGCTTGGTTGCGCCTGGAAGAAGTAAGTCGTTCCGATCCATTATCATCTTCTCAGATACTGCTGATGCTGCAGTTGGCTGACCCTCGCAAAGACGCTCGACGCGCGAGCTGACAGGAGAGACTGGGGAATCGAGCTTGGTAGAAAGATCTCTTCGGCTGTGTCCAGCTGCTTCCGTAGGCAGGCGTCGGTCAAATACGAAGCCCTTGCATCTACTGAAGACGCCAGCAATAGCCTTGAGATGGCACACTCCCCAACCTCGCCGAGGATGTCTTCTGCGGCGGGGAGAGACTCAACTTCTACGAAGCGGCGACCTCGTTATACTCAGCGCCTCGCCTTCCGCCGCATTTTCACCCGCAATGTCTGCACAACCCTCGTTGCTCATTCTCTCCTCGCCTTCCACGTGGGCACCTTCAACTCCCTGTGGTTCGTCTTCCTCTCGACTCCGGTTTACGACCCGGCCAAGCCGTCCGCGGCCGAGCGTCACCTGCCGTTCGTCTTTAAAGGTGGACTGGGTCTTCCGCCTGCTAAAGTCGGGGTGGCAATGTCGATTCTGGGCCTTATTGGTATCTCTTTGCAACTCTTTGTCTATCCAGCCCTGTCTGCACGGCTCGGCACCGTGCGCTGTCTGCGGGTTTTCCTCCTCTGTTTCCCCGTCACCTACTTCCTACTTCCATACCTATCACTTGTGCCGAGCGCTTCGCCTCCGCCGAGTCCAAAGTCCGGAATCTTGCTATGGATTTCCATAGCATCTGTTCTCTTCTTTCAGGTGGTCGGGAGAACCTTTAGCCTGCCCAACAGCACAATCTTGGTGAACAACTGCTCACCCCATCCAAGCGTTCTGGGAACCGTGCACGGCTTAGCACAGAGTTGTACGTCGGCGGCAAGGACCATTGGCCCAATGCTCTGTGGGTGTCTATATGGCCTCGGACTTGCCAGAGGAGTCGTTGGCGCTGTGTGGTGGGGCCTGAGCGCCTTCGCGACCATTGGATGGATGGCGAGCTGGCTCCTCAAAGAAGGTGATGGCCACGAAATCTGGTTGGAGGGTGATCACGGAGGAGAGGCGGTAGCGGCAGAGGAGCAAGGTGGACCTTCACGAGTTTGATGATAAATACGATTCATAGGGACCCGTTTCATGACAGTAATAGCACCGTCAGACCCCTCTTACGAGCATATGGTTACTAAAAGAGGGGAGATCTACAATTGGACGTCTTTTTGCGGGGGAACCTTGGGTGGAGAGAGGAGGGGGCTTAGAAGGAACAGCGTTTCAGGCACTTGAAAGACAGAAGGGTTGATAGATTATGATAGACATTTACTGGTTAGAATACCCAATCAGGTCACTTCGCAATTCCACCTCCCACCGCTCATTCATGCATTCCAACATATGCTGCGCTTGTTTGTTCTGTTTGTTGCAGGCCACGGAGTAAGGCGGGAGACATGTATCGCCATGCTGAAGGAAATGCCCTCCCCCCTTCTCCCGCCGTCAAGGTGACGGTCTTCAGGTTCATGAGAGTAGGATGATGCGGAGGATCACATATATCGGCCAATTTCTCCTTGCTGGGAAATATGTGGCTGAGTCACCAGCGTCACAGAGGATGGATGTGTGTGCTATGGTATGTCAGAAGATTCAGTAGTCACAACCTTAATGTTCAAATTGGCACCGATTTTCACGTTGCAATTACACCAAACCTTGAGCCATTAATTAGATGTTACCTCGATCACCTACAAGCGCTGCGATTTCGCTCCCGCCAGAGTCGCACACCGAAATTGCAACTCTTATATTGCTCGAGGCTGGTTGACTTTCACGACCCGTCCACGTGCCCTCTGGTATCTATCACCATGAGGCAGATCAAACGGGGTGAGATTGCGATATGCGAAACTTTGTGTTGTACGGAGGAGGCTTAGAGTCGCATGCAACCTCCATTTCTTACTGAACGCGGCTATTTGCACGATAATCTCACCAACTTACTGCGGGGAGGTCGATCATTAAGGCACTTACCCCTGCAAAACTGAAACAACACAACGCGATCACAGCGGCACAAGCTTTTGGTATCAAAGGAATCATTTACCAATAGAAGGCAAAAAGGTAACGAGCAGGAGTAATAATTGGGATAGGCTGAAGGTGCAGAAATGCTATATAAATCAGGCAAGAGCCTCCCCAACACCATCGCCAAACTCCACGTTCCTCATAGCTCTTCCAGTCACTCCTTCAACCACTATTTGCCTCTCATTACTATCAGACACTTTCACTTTTGTCATTTATTATCAAAAAACAAAATTTTTTTTTCTTCACGAGAATAGCCAGGATGCTCTTTTCAAGAATCGCCATCAACTCCGCCTTTATGGCTTCCGCCTTCGCGGCTCCCATTTGTAGGCCGTTTCCTCCCCTTTGCTCAAATCTTTTTATGCAGACAAGAAAATAGAGACTGACAAATATTCTATATTAGCCACGAGTGTCAGTGTTGATGTTGGGCCCGCCCTCGATACTGTTGAAAGCACCGCCGCAGGTGCTCTTTCTCAGGTTGAGAGTGTTGCCAGGCGCCAGCTAGACGGCGTCGATGCTGGTTCTATCGTCGATGGAACCCTTGGGACTGTTACTGGCACGCTCTCTGGGGTTGAGAGCGCCACTGGACTTGATGCAGTCACTTCGGAGGTCGGGGGCATTATTAAGCGCCAGCTAGGTGGCCTTGATGCTGGTTCTGTCGTCGATGGAGCCCTCGGCACTGTCACCGGCACGCTCTCCGGAGTCGAGAGCGCCACTGGACTTGACGGAGTCACATCTGGGGTAGGAAGCATTGTCAAGCGCCAGCTGGACGACCTCGGTGGCGTTGTCTCTACTGCGGAGACTGCTGTCGGCGACACTACCTCTACAGTGGCAGGCACAGCCGGGGCCGCTGTTGGCACGGTCGAGGGCGTGCTTGCTTGAACTTCTTGACAAGCATGCGAGAGGGCAGCGGGTGCGATGCTGAGAACGGGCGGCGGCTATTGTGTAGAGGATTTGGCGGCGCCCAATGCAATATCTTTCAGCAGTTGATGCCCAGGGGAGTTTCCAGGTGATGCCCAGATCACAATATCCAGTGGTTTCTTCGGTGGACTCGAGCTAAATCGAAAGATGAGTGCTCAGCCAATTCTATATCAAACAGACTTTACATCAAGACTACTTGAGCATCGCAATGATTCCGTAACAATGATGTCAAGACCGGGTTCTTACGATTGCTTGTAATTTGCAGAGCAACTGCTCTCTCAATATTGGTAAACCAAGACTTGGAGGAATCTGACGATTACTGAACGCCGCTGGTCGCAAAAACAAGTGATTAGTTATGCCAGCATGCGATTCTAGAACTTTGCTGTAGGACTGGGAGAGGTTATTTGAGTTGGTCTGCTTATCCTTGAACTTAGGTGTAATATTAGGTCTTGGCGAGGTTTTCGTTCCTTCTTTCTTTCTTCAAGATTCGGGGTTGTTTCATTGTCTAAATATGTAAGTACTCAAGTATAATTTTTGCTTACATTGAATTCAGTCCTTATGGTGGGCTGCATAGAAAAGCGGAAATGAGTAGTGTTTCTCCTCTTATGCCGACAGTATTCTAAACAAATAATCACTTTGGTAGTCTACCATGTCTTCACTGCTCCAAATTTCTCGAAGACTGTCCGCTTGCTTTGAGACATATAGTAACCAATACGGTAGGTATCCTACTATTATTGTCTCAAGCCAAACTTGCGTACTTGGAATGCCGCCCGTGAATAAAAGGAAGATACAGCCTATTTGAAATCTTTGATGAATAGGAAGAGGCTGCTATTCTCAACTTGGTTTGTGGGTATATATCCATCCAACATAATGAAAGAAAAAAAGAAAAAAGTGGAATCTTGTAGGCCTATTGATATATCGCTCAACCAAAAAAAAAAAAGGGTGTAGAGAATTTAGACATCTCATCAAGGATCCAGACACCATTAGGCACCCGTTTACTTCCAAGGTTCCTACCCAAGTACTCCACCCCAAGACACACAAAACACGAGCTCCGTACCATGCGTCTGGCAGGTGGACTGTCATTTAATTGCTTATGGGTTCGTATGACAGAGGATCCTGTCGAGTGCGGTCAGCTGAAGTGGGGACCGTGGGACGATAAGAGGACAGTTGACAGCAGCCCGGCGAATCTGACAATCGACGAGAATCCTGCCCGTGGGGCTGAGCAATGCCCGTGGGAATGTATGCGACTCTCACACAGTAACACACTCCAGGGCCTATAAGGCCCCTGCATGGATTTTCTGATCGGGATTGGGGTGGTGGCCACCTGGGCATCAAAAATCGAGAGGAATGAAATCCCCGGCCTGATAATGTTGATACCCGCAGTCATAAGGTATTAGCCTGGCTAGTATTTGGACACTATTCTACTTGGTTGAAGCCTCGAATTGTGGATCTGGGGGACTAAAGGGGTGGCAATGATCAAACGCTCGTAGCCTTGTAAAAGCTCACACTGCCCTGTGTAGTGTTTGTTACTCTAGGTCGTTGAGGACAAGACGTTCCAAAAAGAAAACGAAAAAGGAAGAATACAGAAATCAGAACACTGATACTTTAACTTTCCTCTCAGCTAGCGGGTGAATAATGTCATCAACAAGTTCAGGGTCAAAGAAGTCGGCGAAGTGGAAGGTCTGGCAACGATTCAAGAAGAAAGATGTGAATCCGGAGGTGACGTTCAAGGCGAATATATGGGAGTCCGCGACAATGTTTGTCTTGAGAGATTGTCTGCCTGCAGTTGTGGTTATTCTGTAAGGAAACCATGCGGCAAACGTTCCTTTTTTCATGTTTCGTTTCTTGCGAGTTTATTCTCCTTTAGAGACAACAGGCTGACTGGGTTCTCATAGGATCATCTGGCTAGGGGCTTCCTGGACGCCCTTCAACCTCAGCGACGCAACGGTCGGTGGTATCTCAGTCGACGTCGACCTGCAGTTGGCAGTGATAGGTCTCATCAACAAGGTGATGGACACCTTTGTGCAGTCCTCTCTGAAACACACGGCCTCGGTGGTGCTCACCATCTGGATGGCGTTTGGGGTCAGGGGCGCTGGCCTGCTCGACCTGGAGCTGGAGAAGGAGGTGACAGAGCCGCTGACTTGTATCGTGAACTTCTACAAGCGGGCCTCCCTGCACGGATGGAAGAAGATGGGGGCCAGGGACATTCTGAGGTTCCTGGCGTCTCTCTCGGTGGCGTTCTGTGTCCTGCTCTTGGGACTCGCCGTCAACACCATCGGCATTCCAAAGGAGCGCTGGTGGCCCACGGGAGACACGGAGGGATACCATCTGACGGACAGCATGCGAGAGATGATGACCATCACCATGCCCCGCATCTACTTTGTGAGCATGGACTGGAACAATTACTGGAACGAGGCGTGGGAGATGATTGGCTCCGGGCCGGTTTCTTGGGACGCGGCGGCGGCTATTGTAGCTGCGTCGACGTATACACTCCTCAGCGGCATTCCGGCGCCATACCAACAGTCTGGCCCAGGCTGGTTCGCAGTGACAACCGAGATACCTGGCTACATGACTGGCGTGAACACCGTCGTCAACGGGTCTACCGTGCAGACCATCTCGGTGCAGAACGCTGTGGTGCAGGACACGTTCAATTATTTCACGGCAAATGGGACACACAGCTATCAACGCTACGCCAACGGCTGGCATGCGTTCCTCAACTTGACTGTACCCATGCTGACCACCTCCTGCACGTCTGGCTTCTCTGACAATGCCACGTGCGATGGGTGTATTGAGGCAAGCAGTAGATCTCACGCGCAAGGCAGACCCTAGAGTCCTGACTAATTTGTGGCGGCAGGCCGACGGCCCTCGAGGAGAATTGCCAACAGATTCCACCCTGGAGGTGACTATCGGGGCTGTCGCGGCGCTCAATTTCAGCGGTGTCACCTGCAACATGACATTCTCCCAGGTCCTCTTTCCAGTTGGTAGTTGGATTTTAGATGGCGGCGGCCTCTCTGTATCGCTGGACAATTTTGGCTCCAACAAGGGCACCAGGCCGCTCCCACTGGGGCCCTTTACAGAGGACAGAACCTGTGCTGGAGATGTCAAGGGCGAGCTGAACAGCATCACCAGCCGCATGAGTGGCCTGCTGGACAGCGGAATTGTCTACCACATGGTGTTGGCCGCCCGCAACCTAGCTTACTTCAACAGAAACTTCTCAGCAACAGACGATGCGCGCGGTATGGCGCCCGTCATTGCAGTGATGGCGCAGCATCTGGTCACCATTGCCGACTGGAACACGACCACATCGTCCGACCCCGAGGAGACGACTGTGTCCTTTCCCATCCGATGGGAGATCTACGCCTCAGGGCCGAGGATGGCGTGGGAATGGGCGGCTGTAGTGATACTCGTCGTGGTGCTCCTGGCCCTGCTGGTCGGTGGACTGTATGGGCTGGTCAAGGGTATAGAGCCGGGCCCTTGGCTCGAGAAGGGGGGCATCATGCTGCTTGCCAACCAGTCCAAGCCGATCGACAGCGCCAAGGAGAGTGTCGGGGGCGAGGTCAGCGAGGAGGCAGAGGAGGCGACGTACTACGTGCGAGAATCGACAGCGGCCTATGATGAGCCTCAGCTGGTGCTGGTGGACAAGAAAGGAGCGAGCGATCTTGGTTATGTGCCAGTGGACAAGAGCAAGTTGTATAGCAGTACTCGCCATTTCCAGACGAACTGGCATGATGCTGTTCATGGGAGCGGATATTAGGTATGATTATGTAAAATCGTCCGTCGGGGTAATAGCTTGCACCTTTTGCCGTCCCTGGTCTGCAAGCCATCTATCGATCTGGTGGTGGTTCTAGTGGCTGGGGGGCTGAGAAGGGTGGCGTCGGGCTCTCGAAACATCGTTGCATGTGAGAGGGAGAGTAGTACAGTACAGCAGGGCTATGCAATGTCTCGGGTGGTAAAGGGGCGGGGTTCTAAGCACCGAGTGCCTAGTGGCGCCGGGGAAGTAGCGAGTCCACCAGGGGCAGAAGGGGCAGCAGCACATGGGCCCCGCTGGGCCTAACCTCGGCAGCTACCCGTGTTGGGCCTGGGGAACCAACTCGACGGTATCCGTGGTTCCTTGGTGTGGGGTTTCTCCATCGGCACAAACCCCAACTTCAACTGTAGCATCGCTTCTCCACCTTCCACGGGCTCTCAAGCAAGACTTCCTTCAGCCTCCGTCTCCCTCACACCTTGATCGCCTCCATTCACCTCCTGCTCTGCTTCATGCACCCTTGAGTGATTCTTTCTTTCTTCCTTCTCTCCTCACCTATCTGCAGTAATACTCCTTAACCCTGGGCCTTTGAATCTTGGATCTTACTACTACATATTCAAGCTCCGGGTAACAACGTCTGTCGGCCATACACCTGTCGTCTCTCAACCTCGAATTCGTATTTCTCCTCACTTCATCTCTCTCCCTCTCTTTCTCTTTAAGCCGGCGCGAGAGAGCTCAAAGCTGGATTGGGCCTCGGCTCTGCTCGATATTACCAGCTGAACACTCAACTACCGCCTTGCTCTCGAGATCCAACCACGCCCTCAACTTCACTCTCTCGCTCTCTCTTCCTCTCCCTATCTCTCATTCTTCTCTGGTTTGCAACAAAACCTCCACACTGCAGCAGGTAGGAAAGAAAGCAGGCAAAGATGGCTTCCAAGTCAGCCTCCCAGCGGGGCTCCAGCATCTCCATCCCCGCCTTTGCCGCCACGCCTGTCGAGAGCATCTCTGAGACGTGCGCCACTGTCCGCAACACTTTCCGCACCCTCAAGACCAAGGACCTGGAATACCGCAAGGTCCAGCTGCGCAAGCTGTACTGGGCCATCAAGGACTACACCCCCCAGATAGAGGAGGCCATGCTGCGCGACCTGCGCAAGTCCAAGTACGAGACCGGCTTGACCGAGATCGACTGGCTCACCAGCACCTGTCTCTTCACAATCGACAATCTCGACCAGTGGGCCAAGGAGGAGTACCCCAGCGTGCCTTTCCACTTCAAGCCCAACAACATCCGCGTCCGCAGGGAGCCTATGGGTACCGTGCTGGTCATTGGCACCTACAACTTTCCCCTGATGCTCAGCGTGGAACCCCTCGTTGGCGCCATCGCCGCAGGGTGTACTGCCGTCGTCAAGCCGTCCGAGGGCGCACCCAATGTCGCCGCTGTTATTAAGGAGATTGTCGAAAAGGCCCTGGATCCTTCTGCCTACCGCGTGGTCAACGGCGCCGTCCCAGAGACCACCGCCCTGCTCGACCAGAAGTGGGACAAGATCTTCTACACGGGCAGTGCCCATATCGCGCGCATCATCAGCAAGAAGGCCGCCGAGTCCCTGACCCCCGTGGCTCTCGAGCTGGGCGGTCGCAACCCGGCCTTCGTCACCCGCAACGCCGACCTCAGCCTAGCTGCGAGGCGGCTGCTGTGGGGCAAGACCCTGAACGCCGGCCAGGTCTGTCTGTCCCAAAACTACGTCTTGGTCGAGCGGGAGGTCGTCGATGACTTTATCAAGGGCCTCAACACTGCCTTCCGCTCCTTCTTCCCCAAGGGTCCCAAGGAGAGTCCTGACCTGGCCCGTGTGATCAACGAGCGGCACTTCCTGCGCATGAAGAACATGCTGGACGAGACCAAGGGGCGCATCGTCATGGGCGGCGAGATGGACCAGTCCGACCTCTTTATCGCGCCCACAGCGGTCCTGCTCGACTCTGTGGATGACAGCATGATGGTGCAGGAGTCCTTCGGCCCTCTCTTCTCCATCATGCCCTTTGATACCCTGGGCCAGGCCATCGAGATCGCCAACAGCATTGACCCTACCCCGCTGGCCCTGTACGGCTTCGGCACCAAGGACGAGTTCAACAAGCGTATGCCTCCCTCGTGAAAAGGGCTGAAAGCCCGCCCCATTTCCCTTCTTCTCTCTCCATTCCGTACCAAGCTAACAAACGCCAAAATTAGTGATCCATTCCGTCACCTCGGGTGGCGCAACCTACAACGATGCCTACATGCACGGCTCGATCGCCACCGTACCCTTTGGAGGCATAGGCGAGTCCGGCTCAGGCGCTTACCGAGGCAAGGCCTCCTTCGACACCTTCACGCACTTCCGCACCCTCGCCGACACGCCCAGCTGGGCCGAGGGCGGCCTGCGCATCCGCTACCAGCCCTACGACTGGAGCAAGCTCCGGATGATGCGGTGGCTCTCCGAGAAAACCCCCAACTTTGACCGCGACGGCAAGGTCACGCGCGGCGCCGGCTACTGGGTCAAGTTCGTCCTCGGCCTCGGCACCGCCAATAAGAAGAGCGCCCTGTTGAGGTGGGTCGTGGCTGCGTTGACGTATTACTACTACCTGAACGTGCGAAAAGGTTGAGTTTTGTTGTTCGGAGGCCAGACAAGACAGGGTTGTTTTGCTTGTTGGGTAACCTGCTTCTGCTGCCCCTTCCTTGTCATGAGTGGGGGAACGACCTTCTTCCTTATAGTGCGGCTGCCTTTTACTTGGATGCTTTTCACTATCCCAACATGACAAACGGCTTTGTCCCATATATAATGTGTGTGTGTGTGTGTGTGTGTGCATTGGCTGAAACACGGTATTCGTCTGTACATTAGTCGACGAGGGAACATGCGAAGCGAGGATGCTGAAAAGATCTCTCGAGCGATTGTCTATTGAACGAGGGGCCACGTTTAGTTGGATACATGGCATCAAGCACCGAGATATTTCCCGGGAAAACTGCATCATTTTAGCAGCAGTACTCAATTCTATGTTCTTCTTGTTTGATTTATCCTCTTTCATGCATATATAAATGTATGAACCCTTCTTCTGTATGGGGGAGAGGTCCCCTAGACACCACTCCACCAAAAGGTCTTGGGGACCTTGAAAGACCCTCTGACAGCCTTGCCCTCCTTAACCTCGCTGCTATCACTCACAATCACCTCGTACTCACCCTCCTCTACACACCACTTGTTCCTCTCCTCGTCAAAGTAGCCAGCAGCATACTTGATCTCCATCTCAACCTTGGCCTCCTTCGTCTCTCCCGGGCCAACCTCAATCTTGGCGAAGCCCTGCATCTCCTTGGGCGGCCTGTTCACCTTGGCCTTTTGCTTGGGTGCGATGTAGACCTGGACCACCTCGGCCCCCTTCGTCTCGCCCGTGTTCTTGACCTGGACGCTCACCGAGAGCTTGCCCTCCTCAGAGGTCGCCACCTGCAGCCCGCTGAAGGCAAAGGTCGTGTAGCTGAGCCCGTGGCCAAAGGGGAACAGCACCGCCCTCTGCGCGAACTCGTAGTACCGGTAGCCGATGTAGATGTCCTCGCCGTAGATGGTCCTGCCGCCTTCGGTTCTGAAGTTGAGGAACGCAGGATTGTCCTGCACCTTTTCGGGCCAGCTGAGGCTCAGCTTCCCGCTGGGGTTGAAGTCGCCAAACAGGACGTCAGCGATGGCGTTGCCGGTCTCGTTGCCGCCGTACCAGGCCTGGACCACGGCATTGACCTTGGACGCCCATGGCATGGTGACGGGCGTACCGGATTGGTTGACGACGACCAAGTTCCCGCTTGTGGCCTCAGCAACGGCTTCGATCAGCTCGTCAATGCCCGGTGGGAGGTCCATGCCCGCACGGTCTGAGCCCTCCGTCTCCCAGTCGGCGTTGAGCCCAGCACAGATGATGACCTGGTCGGCGTCCCTGGCCAGATCGGCGGCGCGCTTGATCTCAGCCGCCGGGTCAATTACCTTGCACCCGCCGATGCGAAGCGCCCCCGAGCCGAAGAGAACCTGCCCGCCGCGGAGCTTAGAGGTCGCCGCCGACCCGAATTGCACCTTGAAGCTGTATGTCTGGCCCTTTCGCACGCGCAGCCTGCCTTTCTCCTCCACTGTGCCCTGATTGAAAAAGGTGTCGCCGGCCGTCTGCTGGGTGTCGTTGTCCACGATGAGCTCGCCGTTGCAGAAGAGCTTGGCGGTGCCAACCACCACGAGGGAGAGCTCCCACGTGCAGTCCTCGTCGGCGACGAAGGAGCCCTCGAAGTCGGCGTACCATTTTGGCGAGGTGATCTTTGGGTTGTAGTAGTCAACCAGCAGCAGCTCCGTCTTGTCGATCTCGACCTCATCGACGGGCTTGCGATTGGGCTTCTCGAGTGGGTGCTCATTGTACGCCGTCATGGTCATGCCTGGCCTGCCGGAGAGGGACCGTACCGAGAGGCCGAGAAGAGGCAGCATCTTGTGTGAGTACTGGCCGATGGTGTAGCCTGGGGTGGTGGACAGCTTGGCCGAGATTCCGTCAAAGGGCGTCACGGCGTAGAAGGCGGCGAGGGAGGCTGAGCCACCGCCGTGATACGTGGCGATCTTTGCGTTGGGACCAATGACGACGGTCTGTGTGTGTTTGTGTGTGTGTCAGTCCACCAGTTATTCGCAGATCCAGTGTTTCTGTTCTTTTTGTTATTGTTCTCACCTTCTTGTCCTTCTTCAGTGGCAAGAGACCACCCTCGTTCTTCAACAGCACAATTGACTCACAGCCAATCTTTCTCAGCAGTGCCGCCGTCTCGGGCGTATCCTCGGCCCTCTCCTCCTGGCCCTCCTTGACTCCAGACGCCGCGCACGTCTTGACAAACTCCAGCACCGTCCTAGCCCTCTCATCAAGCTCGTGCTGCCTCACCTTCTCCGTCTCCACCGAGAACTTGAGCGGCTCGCCCCTGAACCTCGGCGGACCAGGCATCTCCAGGTCCAAACCCGCCTTGACCGCCTCAACCGTGCTGTACGTGCCGAACCAGTCGCTCATGACCAGCCCCTTCCACCCCCACTCGCGCCGCAGCAGCTCGCCCAGAAGCTTCTCGTTCTGGCTACACCACTCGCCATTCACCCCGTTGTATGCCGTCATGAAGCTCCCAGGATGCCCATCCCTTACCACGAGCTGGAAGGGCCGCGCATAAATCTCCCGCAGCGCCCGCTCCGTCACAATGGCATTCGTCCCGTTGCGTTTGTGCTCCTGGTCGTTGCACACAAAGTGCTTGATGGTAGCCTGCACGCCCGTGCTCTGGATCCCGCGGACCAGCGCCGCCGCGCCCAGGCCGGCCAGCACGGGGTCCTCGCCCAGCGATTCAAACCCGCGACCACCCAAAGGGGAGCGCTGCATGTTGATTGTCGGGCCTAAGATCACGTGAGCACCTTTAGACTTGGCCTCATCGCCCATCTTGACGCCTGCCTCGTGAAGGAGGGGCAGGTTGAAGGTTGCGCCCAGGCCTGTGCCGCAGGGGAAGCAGGCGGCTTTTGTGCCGTTGAAGAATCTATTTTTGAAGGGGTCAGAAAAGAGGGAGGACAGGATCATCACGCTGGCGAGTATGCTCTCTTTTGCTTCTTCTTGTTTTCCCCCTCTCCTTCCTCTCTCCTACCCTCCTACTGGGATAACAAATTGAACTCACTTGGTGCCCCTCACTCCGTTGGGCCCATCAGAGAGTCGCAGCGAAGGGATGCCATGCTGAGGGAGGCCCTTTGTGTGCCAAAAATCGATGCCCGAAAGCAGATCACATTTCTCGCCGTCTGAGAGCTTCTTCAGGACCTCTTCTACGTTGATATCCGCCATCTTGTGCTGTGTAGTGACGTCTTGTGTTTTTCTTTAAGTATGCAGAAGGATAAAAAGAGACAAGAACGAGGAAAGAAGATCTTGGGTAGAAGGTAAGAGAGAAAAGGAATGGAACACACGACGATGAAATGTCGCACGATTGGAACAAGGAGAAAGTGGTAGGCTTTTGTAAAGTATAGAAGAGGGAGGAGGAGGGAGAGGAGGGGTCGAAGTTCAAGACGAAAGGGGTTCGTATAAGGTATATCGAGAGTCACCTAGTAAGGTGACATACTGTAATAGTAGTACTGTTGTACTGCAAAGGCTTAAGTAGTAACGTGACGTTCCCCAGCGGTTGTCACTGGCTCGCTCTTTCCGAGGTCGAGGTGAGAGGGGACCCCTGGCATCGTGCCTGCAGTGGAATGCAGCTACTACGGTCCTATGATAGACAGTATGACGGTATATCCACTCCTCTTTCTCTCCCTCCACCTCGCTCTCAATCATTCCGCAACCTCGTCTCCAGCCATCGACCTGCAAAGTGACAATAAGCTGGAGACGGGTACGCAGGCCGGACCCATTCTCGGTACCACTATCTGGGCTGGCCTACGCTGCAAGCCCCCTCCAAAGACAGGTGGACACACAAAGGTTTATTCCCCTCCTCCAGGAAATAATTATGGAGCCGAGGTTTACCCAGCCCCGAACTTTCACCGCAGAGGTGGGACTCTCTCTCGTTGTTGGCCTGTCTCAAGAGAAAGAAATGGAGCATATACTCATGCGGGCGTCAGACGCTAGGACCGTCGTGCCGCCTGGATGATTAAGGCTGTTTACCACAGTAATTCATCCAGGGCAGCTGGACCCGAAGACAGGCGGAAGGAAGATCGCGGGGTCAGCATTTGTCCTTTGTCATCTGGTCGTGAAAGAGACATGTGAGAAGGAATAGTACCGCCGTTTACTACGTCTACTTTAGTAGCAGGATGCAACCAACCTAGAGCCTGCAGATTGGGCAAAGGGGGGGAGGGGGTGGTCGATTCCTCCAGTCGGATTATTTGGCTAAATACATCTCGTATACTATGTACAAGACTGCAGGCGTCCTTCAAGCGAGGGAGGCTGAACTTTGGAAGCGGCCAGATGGGGTTTGTTATATTTCCGTCGGGTGAGAAAAAGGTATCCACGCACCGTTCCTTGTCGTTGCCAATTCAAACCATCGAATCTCTAAAAGGGAAGATGCAACTAGAAGAAAATATTGTTCCTTTCGTTGACGAAAAATATCGAGACCCTCTACCTCTCCATACCTTCCCATCATCGATCCATCGTATCCATCGTCGATTCCCGTAAAGAGTGCAAAAGTCGGACGCGTAAAACCAGGCATTATTGCCGAAAACGAGGCCAAACGCCGAGACCATACAAGGCAAGACAAAACAAAACCAATAGGCCACATATGATAGAACCCTGGCGACCAAACATTTATCATTCCCTCAGGCCATGACAGCAGCTGGGCGACCACTCCGGCCAGCAGCACCTCCAGTTCTCCGCTGACCTGCACTCGGCCTGGCCAACGTATACTTGGCAAAAGCCCGTGCCAAAGCCTTTTTGCAGCTGACCTTCTGGCTGCCGACGAAGCTCTCAATCGTGACGGCGATGGCCCGATCGATGTCTTGTGTCGTGATGTAATCTGCCAGTCGCATCCGGCAAAAGGCCTCGCTGATGCGGATGATAGCCTCCAAGTGACGTACCTGGGAGGAAGAAGAATATTAGTCCTGGCCTTTCGCCCAAAGTCTATCTGAGGAGGGGCTTTGTGTCGTAACTTACAGTAATGGGGTAGGCACCAGTGGCCAGAGACTCTCTGCGCATGTCCGCAAAGAGACGTGCAATCTTGTCCTCATCCATGTTGCCCAGCCTAGGCGTGCAGTGCTCGCGCGCCCACAGGATGTACTTCCGGAGGAGCTCCTGTGGGATCTCGCCCTCTTTAGCCGGAGCTGTGGCAGACTTGGATGTAGCTTGCGTGTCGTTTCCTTGCGTGTCCGCCTCGACATCCATCGAGTCGTCCTGCGTCTTCTGCGAGTTCGTCGAAGGGTGGCTGCGGCTATGTGATCCCACAATGAAGCGCGCCAGGCGCTCATCTTCTGATGGGTCAACCGTGTCGCGGACAACACAGAGAACATCGAAACGAGACAGGATAGGCTCGGTCAGCTCCACATTAGCAGAGAAGGGAATGGTCGAGTTGTATCGTCCACCGATCGGGTTAGCAGCCGCGATGATACCGCAGCGAGCTTGTAGGGTCGTGACGATACCAGCTTTGGAGATGGAGATGGTTTGCTGTTCCATGGCCTCGTGGATAGACGTGCGATCCTGATCGTTCATCTTGTCGAACTCGTCGATGAGACAGGTGCCCTTGTCGGCAAGCACCAGGGCACCACCCTCAAGGGTCCATTCACTGGTCAGAGGATCACGACGGACACTAGCCGTCAGACCGACAGCACTGGCTCCCTGACCAGTGGCAAAGACAGCTCGGTGTGCCGTCTTCTCGACATATTTGAGCACCTGAGACTTGGCAGTACCAGGATCACCCAGAAGAAGGACGTTGATGTCGCCTCGGACGTGGTGTTCGCCCCTGCCTGTCTTTGCCACGCCACCAAACAAAGAGAGCGCAACTGCGGTCTTGATATCTGTGTGGCCGTAGATGCTTGGTGCAATGGAGTTGATAATCTTGTCGATAATATGTGGATCTCGTGACAGGGCGCGGATCTCGTGCTCATCCTCCTCGGTGAGTCTGAACCCAGCAAGCTGGTCATGGGTCTTCACCACGTTGTTCGCCTCTAGGATGGTAGCAAAGACAGGGAAACCATTTCGGTTGTTCAGCTGCGCATCGTAGTTGTTCTGGTAGATGCCGGTCACTTCGATCTCCTCACCAGGCTTGGCCTTGTCAATCAGATCCCAGAGCAGAATGACCTCCCTATGACGGGGCAGACGACCAGCAGGGACCGTACCAGGCGACTCCTGCAGGGTCAGCTTCTGGTAATTGCGGTAGACTGTCTTCTCCGAGTTTAGAGTAAACGGACCCCGTGATTGGCAGTTCTGGCAATAAGTGATCTTGATCTCCACGTTGGACTCTTGCTGGAAAGGACCCAGCGTGACGCCGCACTTGTTGCAGTCGACTTTGACGTATTTTAGCTGTGGGAACACGCCAGAGCGCCGTGTGACCACACCAGATACCCGAACCAGGCTGTTCAGGTGCTGCTGTCGGAGCTGGCGCAGGGTATAATTCAGGGGAAGGTCGTAGATGCGAACATGAATTTCGGCATGAATTCGCTCGTAGTCGGGGTAGTGCAAGAGGACGACATCCATGGCAACCTCGTCAAACAGCTTGAGTATCTCAGCGGGAGCATTGGCTAGAAAGAATGCCAGGATGGCCTTCTCAGACGCCAGTTCCTGATACGAGACCTCGAGAGACTCGGCATTGATCTCACCAAGGGTTCGGATGCGGTTGCCGTAGACAGACAGACCATTGTCGTCCGTAAACTCGGTGAGGAAGGACTTGAACTCGCGCTTGACAGATCGCTGGACGTTTGTTTGCGAGACCCAGTCAGTAATGTTGGACGACTTGACATCTCGGAGTGCCTCCAGCGAGAGCTCCTCCTCCATAATGTCGCCGTCCATATCGTCGTCGGGGTCCTCATCGTAACGATGGCGGCGACGACGAGGTTGTGCGGTCAAGTCGACATCGCCCTCCTCATCTACACCATCATCAAGGAAAATACGCGGCAGACCCCTGCGGGCCACCTCGCGGTCTCGACGGCTCAATTGCGCCTCGAGCCTTCGCCTGTCGGCGATACTCATGTCCTGATATTGCCCGTCGTCGTCGAGATCGATCCCTTCGTATTCGTCATTGGCGTCTCTCTCGCGGTAATCGTGCTCGAATCCCTCTCGGAAGAGATCGACATCATCTTCTGCCATCTCATCAAGGTCGTCGATGTCATCCTGGATCTCTGCTTCTTCCTCAATGTCGTCATCGTCATCGCCACCGTGGGCAATGTTGAAGGCTGGAGGGGAGGAAGGCATGGGGCTCGATGCCCGGCCGACAGAGGAAGACATGTCATCACCGGCACCACGAGATCGCTTCAGGCCCGACCGAGGTGCCGTTCCGCGGTTGGCGGAGGCTGGATTATCTCGCAGAGGGGAGCTGGAATTCGATAGCGTCAGTCGGCCTGGGCTTGTGCGTAGGGTGATTAAAATTGTTTACTGCTTAATGGACGACATACCTCATTGTGTCAATTGACAATGTGATCTATTGTACACAGTTCCAGTTCAGATAAATCAATGGGAAGGATTGGGTTGAAGATGGATTGTGGGCAACGACAGACGAGGGCCGTGTTCCCTTTCTAGGAGTTTGGGAATTTGGGAACTGGGACCTTTCAAAAATGGAGCCAATTTACGCGTAAATACGCGCTTCTCCCAAAACCGCGTTTGGGGGGGGGGGGAACGCGTCGGTCCTGCAGCAGCTAGCTGTGATTGCGGGGCGATACTCGCTAAAGAGTGCCTGGATTCAGCAGCTTAGTAGGCCCTTTGCTGCATGCGCTGGAGGAAAACTTTAAAGTGTTTTTAGCGCGTTGACCACCTAACAGCTGCTCACACTACAGTGCACCCCTGGCCACCAAAGCTTACTACGTACATAGTAGCAAGGATCGCTGGAGGGAATACACGTCCGACGCGGCTTGCGTCACGGTGCTGTATTTTTGGTTCTATTTCCCAAATCCGAGATCCAAAAGCATATCCATATCGAGTTCTCATCCGGAGCAGTGCTCTCTCCACATTACATCTCTCAACACGCACATAGAGCACTACTTCCCATGATGGATTCCCTACCAGCGCATTCCGCTGACACTTCCAGCGGCGCCGAGCAAGACCACGGCTTGACCCGTCGCGACAGCTCCTCGCAGCATTCTGACGGTTCTCAGACCGCGGCTGAGTGAGTGAGATGCTCCAGGGAATACAAATTGAATTGTACTGACGCGACACCAGCATCCTCCGCGATCAGATGCAGCTTGAAGCCGATGCGCGCGAAGCACTGCCATATGTACGTTTCTTGGTCCCGTCGCGCTTCTCGCTCATGACGTTACAGGTTACTGACCCGATCGCAGAGCATTGAACACTGTACCAAAGAGCTCGGCCCCCTCCGCCAGAGCGTCTTCTCATGCCTCACCTGCAATCCTCCTCCAAAGAACCCGACCGACCCGTACAATGCTGCTGGTATCTGCTACGCGTGCTCCGTGCAGTGCCACGGCGAGCACCAGCTGGTCGAGATATTCAACAAGCGCAATTTCACGTGCGACTGCGGCACGACGCGCTTGCCCTCAACGAGCCCATGCACCCTGCGCCTGAACCCCTTGACCAATACCCGTGGCGGCGTGCACTCGGAGGAGCCCAGCGCGACCAACAAATACAACCAGAACTTTCGCAACCGCTTCTGCGCGTGCGAGTGTGATTACGACCCGTTCCAGCAGAAGGGGACGATGTTCCAATGCCTAGGGCTGGGCACGCACGAAACAGGAGGCTGTGGCGAGGACTGGTTCCACCCTGGCTGTGTTGTAGGCCTTGGTCCAGATTGGATGGAAAAGACGGAGGGCAAAAAGATTCAGAAGAGTGCGACAGCCGAGAACGGGGCGCTGCCGTCAATATCTGAAGACGCAGAAACAAGTGCGCCTAATGGCAACGGTGCACCATCCAATGGAAAAGAGGCCGCCGAAGAGGGAGATGATGAGCCTAATCCGCCAGGATTCCCCAAAGACGACGAGTTCGAGACTTTTATCTGCTTCAAATGTGTCGACGCACATCCCTGGATCAAGCGTTATGCTGGGGCTTCCGGTTTCCTTCCGCCAGTGTTTTATAAGACGAAGAACGATACAAAGCAGCAGACTGGCGTCGACGATGCTACTGATGACTCCAATTCAAAAAAGCGCAAGGTTGATGACGATGAGCTTGGTGACTTTCAAGAGCCAAAGAGGCTCAAGAACGAGGCGAACGGTGCTAACATAGTCGGGGGCGAAGCGACGAGTGAGGCACGGCCCGCAACAACGACGGGCGATGAACTTACCGCCGCGAAGGGTGGGGTCACGCCGGAGAAGACCCAACCCGAGACCTGCAAAGCCGACACACTGCCTCCTGCACCCAAGGGAAGCTTCTCTATATTCTGCACAGAGTCGTTTAGAGACCGATTCTGCCGGTGCGCGAAGTGTTTCCCAGCCCTGGCGGCACACGCCCAGCTGCTCGAGGAAGAAGACATTTACGAACCGCCCATCTCAGAGGAGGGCTCTGAGAATGGTGGCTCGACGCACGGCAGCGGTAGCCTGTACGAGCGCGGTGAGAGCGCTCTGCGCAACGTGGACCGGGTACGCGCCATCGAGGGCGTCATGGCATACAATCAACTCAAGGACAAGCTGAAGCCCTTCTTCCAACAGTTTGCGGAAAGTGGCCAGGCCATCTCTGCAGAGGACATCAAGGAGTACTTTGCCAAGCTGCGTGGTGATGATGAGGCGATCAAGGAGGCCGGTGATAGTGCCAAGTCGGATCACAGAAAGGAGCAGCCAGGGTATTGAAAGGACTGGATATGGTCATATCCTTAATTGACCGCTGTAATGATTACGAGGTGTTGTGTATGATAAGGAAAAAAGTATGAAACGATCAATCCCAAGGGAAACACGGGTGGTTGGACGGTAATATTCATTTATTTGCCCCGAAAGTACATATTCCCAAGCCGGAATGGCTACTTTCTCTGGACAACAAATAGTTCCCTGCAACGCAGCGTGAATTCCCAGGTTCAACAAATATACCCTCTAGCTCCTCGAAGTCTTCTCTCGAGGAAGGTAATAAAAGAGTTCATTTCCATAGTGCCAAGCCTTTCATATTTGCCCATCCGTCCTCATTGTCAAGTGTATTAGTGTCGTAGTCTTTCTAACATGGTATCGTTGAAGCAGTTGTGATGCATGCAAGCTCTAATGCAATCCCCCCCCCCCCCCAAATCCTCAGGTCGCATCACCCTCGTGGGCAAGCAAGCGCAGCTAGCTTGGCTGTCCTGAGGAGCCAGTACTCGCCGCGCTGGATGGCCGTGGTGGCAGCACCGGTATCGCGCCAGAGTCATCCCTCTGCATAGGCACGCCTCCCATCATGGCTGGAGATTGTAAACCCTGCGGAAGTTCCAGGTCCTGGCCCGCTAGTCCTTGGTCCATGCCGCCCAGACCCGCGAGCGCCTCGTCAGCGGCCCTTCTCTCCATTTCCTGCAGTCGCAGTTTCTCCACCGAGTCAACCAAGTCATCATCGTCGCTCCAATATGGGTCGTCGTCTGGCAGCTCGGGCATCGCCATCCGCTTCCAGAAGCGCAGCTCCTGCCGCACGGACTTCATGTCTACGCGCCGCTCCCAGCGCGTCTCGTCCTCGTCGTACTTCTTGCGGAAGTGTCTAAGATCCTCGTTGGCCTTGCCAGCGTGCGCCTGCATCTCCCAGATCTGGTTGCGCAGCCGCATGTTCTCGGCCCGCTCCTCGGCCAGCTGCGCTCGGTATGATCGGTGCCACGCCGCGACATCGGCGACGTGCTTCTGCTTGTACTCGTGGAATTGCTTCAACATGGCGGCGATCACGGAAGCATACTGTTGGGAGAGCTGGCGATACTCGTCGCGGCTGCACTTGGCGCGTTCGAAGAGCTCAGTGAGTAGGGAGATGGTGGTGTCTATATTTGCTTGTTGTGCTGCAGGCCAAATACCAGTGAGGTCAGTTTGCGATTTGTTACGCCAGGGGAGTCACTCGTGTAAGGAGGGGCCACGCACATCCGAGCTCATCGACTGCTGAAGATATCAAGTCCTCATTGCCCAGCGACTGTGCTCTTGCTCGACTCCTGACCCGGCCAACGCTAGAAACCACGTCTTCGAGGGCCCGCTTGTTCTCTGCCAGTTGCTGGCTCAAGACATCAACCATGCTGTAGATGTATGCCAACTCGGCTTGATAGCCAGCCGGCGTCGGATAACCCGCCACCATCGCGGACACGTTGCCGCCGTTGAGGCCGTTCATCGTGATGTTGATGCAGAAGGTTTTGTGAGGTGGAACTGCGACGAGGCAGGATGCTTGCGAGATGCGCGTCGTGGTAATGCGAATGGTTGAATTAGACCACGTCCAGACAGTAGACGGATATGTAGGAGGGGATTGATTGAGGCAAGAGACGGCGAGAAGATTGTATGTGACGTTAAGGTTGGCAATGGCGAGTCGTTGGGTAAACTCAACTGTGGTCGAGTGACTGCATGTGGTGGGACGCTGCAGCGCCTACCCCTGCATCTCGGCCACCAGGGGAGCGGGTGAGCACGGGCAAGACAGGCTATTGAACCCCTGTAAGCAATCGCGTCCCTGGGCGCCCAAGCTCCCGCGCCGGCCGGCATCCAATGTGGCAGAGCTCGGAACTTTGCGACAGCCAACTGAAGTCATCAACCTCGACAGCCAAAATACCCCTCCCCAAGTGCCGTCTCTTTTTTCTTTCTCGGGCCTTCAAATTCTCAGGAATTTGCAACGAGCTTCCAAAGCACACTCAGGGAGCTACCTATTATGAAGTAGGCCAATTGGCCGCAAACACCATGTTCCGGTAAGTCCAAAGCGATTTTATCTTCTTCCAAAGCGGGTGGCATGGCTAATGTATATCCAGTTCAAGGTTCTACCGATAATCTAGCCCCACGATGAGGTCCAGCCTATCGCGTAGGGTGTGCCGACAAGTTGTGGCCTCCCATGGCTTCGCTTCGCCAGCCTGCGCCCTCTCCGCGCCGAGCCATACCTCCCTCTCACTGAGGCCAACACGGCCCCGCCATGGCTTGCTCGCGTCTCCCTCACGAAGGACCTTTATGAACCTATGGAAGAAAGAGCCAAGAGAAGTCAAACACGCAGGCTTCGAACCAGGCTTCACCACATTTGTCGATTTTCGCGCGCACTCGGTCGAGGGCACCAGACTACCTTCTGATGAGGAGCTAGTGCAGGCGTTCCGGGCCTTCTTCGACTCCAAACTTACACACAGGCGGGCTGTCAACTCGTCTGAGGCTTTCGTTGCGCGCCTCGTCCTCGAACACCTGCAGTCAAATCAGACGGAAAGGGTCGCGTTGACCCACCAGGACTTACAAAAGGCCCTGGGCGCGATCGCAACGCCGCGGTCCAAAGGAATCTCCCGCGACCACTGCGAGATTGCTACTGTCTTATATGATGGGATCAAGGCCACAAAATCCGGGTCCAAAACCCTCAGGCCAGAAGAAAATGCACGCCAAGAAATAAATTCGGCTGATCTGGAACTTTATATTACAGCGCTGACTAGGTTCGGCGGGTCAAGAGAGGCATCACAAGTCCTGTCGAGCTTACAGGACCTCATGCGTCACGCCAAGCTGATCCAATCCGACAAATTGTCGAAGCTCCACATGCTGGTTCTCCGGGGGATCGCCAAAGAGCGGCAGGAAACACCCAAAATATATGCCCAAAAGTTACAAGATCTCGGCCTTGAGTACACTTCGGAATTCCACGAGATAATGACAACGTTCTTCGCTGAAACGGAGAGCGATGACAATGGACAGCTCCATGAATGGTTCAATAGACCGATTGCTGGGGGGAAAATGGCAAGGCCAGAGTCCTACATGAGTCTGATTAGATTTTCTTTCAGAACAGGTTGTCAGCCAGACTGGCTGCAGGTGGCTATTCAGGAGCTTTGCGACTCGAATCCACCGAAGCTCTGGTGGGATGTTGTTCTGAAGTGGGCTGTATATCAGGGCAAGGACATCAACCATATCAGGCACATGATCGATGTCATCGTGCAGTTGAACCCAGGCAATGAGTATGTCAGGGCAGACATTTTTACCATCAACGGTTTGATCGAGGCCGCGGTTGAGACCAAGAACGCTCTCCTTGCCGAAAGAGCGAACGCCCTGACTTCTGAGATGGACCTGAAACCAAATGTGAGAACATTTGCGCTTCTCCTCGAGGCGCGCATGGTTGGGCATGATAAGACCGGCGCCGCCTCCGCTTTCGAAGATCTGATCCACTGTGGCCGCTTGCAGTCGGGATCGAAGAACGTGGATACCATTAATTTGTATTTAAGGCATCTATGCGACGCAGAGTCCACGGATTCTCGGAGGATTGTCGACGTTCTGGGTCTTGTCGAAAGCCAGCAGGGCGAGCTGAACCCCGACACAGTGGTGGCCTTGTGCCTAAAGTTTCTGAGAGACGATAAAACCATGGAGGTCGTGGATACATTGGGGTTGCACCTGAAAACGTTCAGCATGGACGAGCGGCGAGTCGTCCGGGAAGCTTTCTCGGGATATTGCCTTGACAAGGCTGTAAGCACTGCAAGGGCATGGGATGGCTACTCGCTCATGCGCCAATTCTTTCCTGAGACGTCAAGACATGAGCGGGTCCAGCTCATGGAGGGTTTCTTCGACCGCAAGCGTGCCGATATGGCCTCTCATATCTTCGGACACATGCGCGCCCATCCCGATGAGAGTATAAGACCTGATCTCGACGCCTACGTCCTCTGTCTCGAGGGTCTAGGCGCAGTCCCCGACGCAGAGAGCCTGGGCATGATCCACAATATGTTCAAGATGGACACGATGATACAACCTAACGTGAGGCTGTTTAACGCCTTCATCATTGCTTACACCGGCTGTGAGGAGCCACGGAGAGCTTTTGACTTTTGGCAACAGATCTCAAATCTCCCGGAAGGCCCGACATACACGAGTCTGGAGCTGGCCTTCCGAGCCTGCCAGAAGATGCCGTTTGGGTACGACAGGGCAAAGGTCATCTGGGAGAAGATGCAAAGGCTGGAGGTTGAGATACCCGAAAGAGTCTACGATGCGTATATGTTGATGCTGGCCGGCCAGGGGCAACTGGACAAGGTTCAGGATATGTTGCTCTCCAAGGAGGTGGAGTACAGCAGCAAGCTCACTCCTCGCCTGTAAGTCGTCTACAAACCATCTTTTCTAACCGCTTCCTCGCCCATGCTTGGGTCAGTGGGTCAGTCAACTTACAAAGAACCAGGCTGGCATACATTTTCAACGCAATCCCGTTCCCACATTTCCAGCAAGCCTACAAAGACTGGGCATCATTGGAATTCCCAGATAAATGGGAAAGGATCAACAAGTATAAGATGACGAAGACAGTGGAGGGCACGGATCGGATCTCCATCGCAGCCGAGAGGCTGAAGGCTTGATAAGATAGCAGTACTGCACCAGCGGCATATGTTCACGAGCATCTCGATGCAATATACAGCCATTTGTCTGTCTAAATTTACACGCGTCTCGTGTTACAAGGTCTCTCTATTTAACCTTGACCTTGTTTTGAGTAGGCTCGGGTATCTTGCTGTTCTGATATCTTGGGCCGGTCCTTGACTGGCCGAAAAGAATCTCCGGATGTCTGTGTGTACTGGGGTGGATGCCCATTCCGATTGCCCTCCTGATAGCTTTGGCCATCTTCCTTTGGTTGACGGGCCGAAGCCCGGTCTCATTCGAGTGCTTGATCCGTCCCATCTCGGTCATAAACTCAGACATCATTGCGAAATTCTGCGGTTAAAAGGGATTAGCAAAGAGTTCAGTGATATCCAGGCCGATGTTCGGGAACATGTTCAAGTCAAAATCGGAGAGCATCATGACGATGATACGACGGCAGTAGCATCGATAGCGCCAGATTTGTGGCCTAATTCCCGCCCCTCCCAACCCCCAACCCCACGGGGCTCTCACCTCTTGATCAAAGGAGAGAGAATTAGAACCAAGTCACATACCTTATAGTGATCCAGGGGATTCAAGCCCAGAATGTCCAAAATATCCTTGCTCGGCCTCTTGGGCTGCCTCCACTTGAGCATCTCGACATGACTTATGTCGTGCGGCGCATAAACATCGCCCGTCTTCCAGTTGCGTGTCATCTGCCGTGCCATGTCGTTACGTTCCTTCACAAGCCTAGCCTTTTCATCGAACGTCTCCTTGTTCTGCGATATGTTCTCAAACCCGTGGCTCCGCTTCAGTACGCTATAGAGCGCGTTGCCTGCCTGGGACGGCGCAAATGGGCTGTTGGGCGAGGGCGTGCCGCTGCCGCTGTTGCTGGTGTTGTTCGCGGCAGGGGCTTCGGATGGCTTGTCGTCGAAGTCGAGCAGGGCTTTCGATGCGGAGTGTCCGCCCGCGCCAAGGTCCTGGACTGTTGAGGGAGGTGGTGGTGGTTAGCTTTGGCAGCATGGTGTGCACGAGAGACCGGGGTCGGACGTACAGGCTCCATTCTTTGAGGTGGAGGAGATGGTAGCTCTCGCCTGAGGCTCAGACACCTGAAGAGACCTCAGGAGGGGTCGTAATGGTAGCCGTGGAGGCATTTTTGACTGTGAATTGCTGCCCTTTTCCTCCCGTTTGCTTGTGGATGGGAAGATGAAGTCGAAGGTTTGAGGTGGGTGTGTAAACCCAAGTTTTGGCGGCAGGCTCATGCGCGGGAGCCCAAGCGCAAAAGTGGGACCGCTAAGCATCAATCGAGCGGCTTAGTCTGCTGAATTTTGAAGACTCGAATATCGCCTTCTACAAATCTCAACACCAGCGCCAAAGTCCCCTTGAACATCTCATCCTTGCAGGAGTTGATCCTTCCAAACCCTCCAAGATGGTCAGGAAGCTCAAGTATCATGAGCAGAAGCTGCTCAAGAAGACAGACTTCATCACATACAAACAGGTGCGCTGCCCTTCCGAGTCTCGCGCACGAGCACAAATCTGACTTTGACATGTAGGATAACGGTCACCGCGATCACAATGTCATCAGACGTATGTCATTCTTCTTTTTGGTTTCTCTTTGTGGCTCTCTTATTCAATTCATGGCTGTTGTGGGTGCATCAGTACCTTCAACAGATTGAAAGCTATGGGGGCCGAGCGGACCAGATTTTTTCCTCCGCAGTCGAAGTTTCGTACTGACTTTTCACAGGGTACATGATCCAGAAACCAGAGGACTATAACAAGTATAATCGACTCTGTGGTGTGAGTTCCGCATCCAAGCCCTTTATAAACCGCCGAAGAGACTGACATTATGCCCTTTCAAGTCTGTCCGTCAGCTCGCCCATCGCCTCTCGCTCATGCCGCCGGAAAACGAAGTCCGACGAAAGCATGAGAAGCTGCTGCTGGATAAACTTTACGACATGGGCATCCTGTCCTCCACATCCAAATTGAGCGCTGTCGAGCATGGTGCAACCGTGTCCGCGTTTGCACGACGTCGACTTCCCGTGGTCATGACACGGCTGAGGATGGCGGAGACGGTCGTAGGTATCCCATTGCAGGCATCGCTGAAAATCTGAAAGTGCCACTGCTAAGATGTCTACAGCAAGCTGCGACGAAGATGATTGAGCAAGGTCACGTGCGGGTCGGCACTGAGACCGTCACAGACCCTGCCTTTTTGGTCACCCGCCAGCTCGAGGATTTCGTCACCTGGTCGGTCGGCAGCAAGATCAAGCGCAACATCATGCAGTACAGAGACAAGCTGGATGATTTCGAGCTGCTCTGAGGGGCATTCCTGCTAGGAAGCAGTTTGCCCTACTTGATACGCTGGGCACAACCATGCCGACAGAGACGGTCCGCTCTTTCTTCGAGGATGATCCGAGCGGCTGCTCCTGAGGTTCTGTTCGTCCAGGCAGTCACGAAGGATGGGCGTCACTCGAAACGATATCCGCTGAGCCCAGAACTCAGCCATTGGGGGTTTCAATTCCTCGAGGCCAGCCAGTTCACAATACTTCAGCTTGGTGGGCACACCGCTGTAGCGCAATCATGCGATATTGGCTCCAGGATTAGAGTACCAGAGGGATGAGGGCCTGACTATTGCACAACAGGCAATATTTCAAGCTTCAGATGAACTCTATTCTCGAGTGTTGAGGCCGCCAATGCATACTTGGTCTTGTGAGCACTTCACCGGCAAGAATCTTCGCACAGGTTAGGGTTGCTGCGCCACCCAACCTTGCAGCCAACTGCATATGCAAAACACCTTCCAAGACGCACTTACTTCCCCCCGCCGCACAACCACCAATACGCTTGCTAATAATAATTCGATATCCGAGGGTTCAATGGGATCGCGGCATTCTATGTTGTGCATCTTTATCGTCCCTCCTTCTCCACGAAAATCTATACAACAACAAACTGCAGTGGGCCCATTTTTCCCTATTCTGGATTTCGAGCTGGATAAAGTGCGGAAATTCGCGCAAGGAAAGGCTTTGGGAGGAAATACTTTGGGCCTTCGCCCGTGTTCGAGGCTTCGCAATGGGGCTGAAGCATAGCTAACCGCTCAGGGGCCCAACCTGCATTCACACGTGGGGGCCATATACTCGGTGTCTCTAACCCGATGCATCGGCGGCATGGTTATCAAGATAGTGTGAAGATGCGAAATAGAAAATGTCTTCGACTACAAGAATGATGCTGTCGTCCGACCTCTGGTCCTGACTTCGCTTTATCACCTCGGTAGTATCCCACAGTCCTACAATTACTCACTTCACAATGCAATCTTCACGCTACCTATCTCAAGATCGTGTCGAGGTCGGTGTCTTCCATTTCAGATCGCAGGCTCATCTTTGTGAATTCCTCGGTATACACGGCCGTTCCAATGACTGCATCGCCTACGCTCCATACGCCCGCAATGCCCCCCACTGCTCGCGTCCCATCAATGCATCCAATCTGCGGCGAAAGTTCCAGCTCCTCAATGAGTTGATGGGAGTCAACATCCCCTCACGCCAGGCAAACTCTCTGCTGAAAAGTATCTCCTCCTGCGTCGTGTGCGGTATCACCGGATGGCATCAGTCCCAAGCGGGAGGTATCTTCCAAGGGTGGTGTGACAAGCTATGGAGTGACTATCTCCGAGCAAATCGGCTGGATCCGAATCTCTGCCGGAGGGTTCCTGATCACTTGTCACTGGAAGCCTGGCAGAGAGACTTGGAGGTTGTCCGAAGGGAACAAGCGCGGCTCGAGCCTGATTCTGAAGAGGAGGACGCGGACTCTGACGATGAGACGGATGGCGATGGTGAGGACACGTTTGACTCGGACGGAACCACAGAATATGAGAGTGACAGCAGCTCGGGTGACGACAACGAAGAAGAGTCGGATACACCCACGCCAGACACGACCATCTCAACTCTCGAGGGCCATGATGACCGCGACTCCAGCTTCACATTCGATCAATCCAACAGTCGTCATCCTCCTGCTCCTGCAGAACGCCAAATCAATGTAGCGTCCACAGTGGGCCTTGAGGAAGTCGAAAGCGTCGCCGTGACACCACCATCGGAGGCTGGCGTAAGTCAAGAGATTGCTGCACCGTCGACAGACCGTATCAACCACCACGCAGCAACACAGAGCAATTTAAGAGAGATAGAGGTCTATAGGGACCCTCCCACATCACAACTCCCTCCTCGAAGGCTGACCTACTCACGTATACCTCGACCTGTCCGTCCCGCTCTCGGTCGTTTAGACGGAAATGCTCTCATCAGCTGTCAACCGAGACAAAGCGCACGGGATCCAGCTCAGGGGCTCTGCCCTGACGGTGATGCAAGCTCTTCTCGAGATGAAGGCTCTATAACGGAGATTGCAGGTGTGGCAGGTATGAGCCGCACACCACAGCATGAGGGAGAGAATGACGGGGCGGATGGCGCAGGTGAAGGTCAGAGTCTCTTGGGTCGCCCGCTCCTGAGCTATGTTAGCTCGAGACGCGAGAATGGTTCGGAGATGGTCACGGTCCGTGTGACTGTAATCGCCGGAAGTAACATTACTGAAGGCGAGATTGGCATCTTCCCGACAACGGCGGGTGCAGGAGATGGTGTAGCGGTCCAACTTGCCCCGCAAGTCCCACAGATGAGAGAACAACACCTCGAAGCAGCTGTCGGGGCGCAATCCTCTCAGCTCTCCTCTGCAGAGCAACATACGCCCACTCTGAACACCATGCATCAGAGGAAACGCACATCGCGCTGGATTTGCACCTTTCCCCGGCCCAACCTACCCACCTTCCTCAGAGACTGTCTACCTCGACGCCGTAGTCCGTCGTCTCTCTCCATGGTCTCATGCGATTGATGCAACTTCTCCTCTCGGTGCTCGACAGATACGAGTGAATCGGAAAAGATGCGACTGTCTACATGTTTATCATGCCCAGACGGGAAATCGACTGTGTTCTGTTAGCCTCAGGGCTCAGACCGTCCAGGCGGCCCGCCAAAGTAAATTTGGGACTGGATCTCAACTTTTACTGATGATCTAATTTCCTTCGGTGCTGAATCTTTCGCAGTTGAGCAGTCCGAACACGTTGTGGTCTTTATGCTGCAGTTTCCGGGCGAGATCGCAGGGCGTCTCGCCTGATGTTGCTGTACCTGGCCTGTGACGGACACTCGATCTCATTCACGATGAAGTGGACAACGGCAAGAAATCGCCAGAAATGGGTCGATCTCAGTCCGGCTTCAGGCTGCTTTCTGGGATGGTACAAACTCGACAACAACTACCAGCTTCACCCCCATCCTCTCAGGAACTGAGGCTATGACAAGCCGCCCATACCTACTCGTTCCATCCCAGAAACTCACAAGAAGTGATGCTACTCGGAGAGATGGTCCGCTCCAAACCTCGCGGTTTGCGACAGCGAAGGCGAAGGGCACAAGAGCGAGATGATAACAGGGCGTGGGCTGCTTCAGTTGTCTGTTCGACTGCGAGCATTGAAAACGGTGATGCATGGTAAGGCGTAGGATATCTGGATTGGGCTTCTCAGTCGTTTCTCAATCAGCGTATTTGCTCTTTTAGCCTATCAGTGTGCTGTTGGATCTACAAAGCTGCTCTTTACCCACGGTTGTTTCAATGACAATTTGTTTGTGACCAAAGATTTTGCTGGCTTACTCGCCGAGTCCCTCACCAGTAAAACTGAGTCTCTGAACACATTGTACTAATTGTAGAAGCTGATTCAGAAACCCATAGTACTTGAGTACAATGGGCGTGTTAATTGGGAGCAAGTCTTCTTCTTATGCATATGAGGATCCAAACAGGGATTTCCAGCAGCCACAGCTCGACGGGAACTTGCGCAACTCGACCACTTTCAGAAGATGTTTCAGTCTTCAACTGGCTGCAGTAAGTAAGAATATATTTCAAGTAGCGGATGGAAAACCGTTCACAAGCTGGCTGCTTCGAAGTGATGACGATGGGGTGATGTCGGTTACAAGGATATAGCACCCGGTTATTACAAATTTATTAGCATGACAGGGTCATGTTATTCTTTTATACCACATCAAACAGTAATCGAGAGCATCAAATTTCCATACAAAAGTTTCCCGACTTTATCAGCCCATCGAAAACAGGAAGATGTGCCCTGTGCACCTTTTTGATGCAAGTCGTGTATTGAATCTCATACATTTAGTTTGATTGAGGAGCTCTATACTCTCTTTGTACTGAATTTTCCTTTTCTTATTGCAGCGATGAGTTGATTCAGCATCGATCCTCATCCTCATCTCTAGTGACCGTCCTCCGCCGCTCTTTCTCTTGAACACGGACAAACTCCTCACTCCCTCTCTCACTCATTCGCCATGCCGCCATCAATACCCTATCTAGCACCCATATGCAGACTCATACCAAGACCCACAGGCTCGCTCGCCGCATGTAGTCACTCGTACACCATCGGCAGGTCATCGACCTCAAGACAGACTCGTCGGAATGGCACAGCTTCCCCGTCCTCCTCTTCCTCCTCCAGCAGCAAGACCTCAGCGCCGCTCCGCATCCTGTTCTGCGGCTCCGACAATTTCAGCTGCGCCTCTCTCACGGCGCTCCACGACCTACACAAAGCCCAGCCCGAGCTGATCGAGTCCATCGACGTCCTCGTGCGCCCAGGAAAACCCGGCGGCCGCGGCCTGAAGCGCATCGCCGTAGGACCCCTCTTCCACCTCGCCCACGCCCTCAACCTCCCCTTGCACCAGCGCGACACATTCACAGGCTGGGACCTGCCTCTCCCAGGCCGCGTGACGCACCCCAAGACAGGCCAGCGCACCATCCACCCGCACCCGTCCGGCAAGCTCACCCACCGCGGCCACCTGCCCTTCAACCTCCTCATCGCCGTTTCCTTTGGCCTCTTTGTGCCCCCACGCATCCTCTTCTCCCTCGCATACGGCGGCCTGAACGTCCACCCCAGCCTCCTACCAGACCTGCGCGGGCCCGCCCCCTTACAATGGACCCTCCTCGCCAACCGGCCCGGCGCCGGCGTCACCCTGCAGACGCTTCACCCAACCGAGTACGACCGCGGCCACATCCTCGCACGCACCCCATCACCAGGCCTGCCGATCCCGCCAGGGTGCACCACCCCGCAGCTCCTAGGGATGCTCGCCCCAGCCGGAGCCGTCCTGCTCACCGACGGCCTCCAGCAGGGCCTGCACGTCCCACCCTACCCGCCCCCTCTGGACCTGCCCCCTTCCTTCTTATCCACCTCCGCCTCCACCACCCTCTCCTCCTCCTTCCGCGACGCCCCCAAGATCCGCAAGGCCGACGCCTGCATCGACTGGGACAGCACCCTCTGGGCTCGCGACCACACCCTCTACCCAGGCGGGCGCTGGACAGCCGCCGACCTCGAAAGACGGTTCCGCGCCGTCGGGTACCAGCCGGCGGGTAAACTGACGGGCCTGTGGACCCACGCTCTGACACAGGAGAACCCGCACGAGGAGCGGCTCATCCTGGAGGACGTGGAGGCTACCCCATGCCCGCGCGTCCTGCAAGACGCCGTGATGACTATCGTCCAGTCCAAGCATGACCGCGCTGCTGCTGCTGCTGCTGCTGCTGCTGCCGCTGGCGAGGGCGGGAGGGAGATGGACGAGAAGACGCGGCGGACAGAGTTGCCCGCGCAGATTGTGAATGTGTGTTTCTCGACGAAGAATGAGCCTACTGGGCGGGAGTTCCGAATGCCTGTGTTGGTGGAGGAGGACGGCGAGGAACATCCAAAAGGAAAGGAGGGGACGAGCGTGGTGATACCGCTACGTGTACCGTATCAAATTGTCGGTGGAGAGGCTACGCCTTTGGTAGGGAAAAGCATCGGGCCGTGCACCGCCATTAGGGTGAGGATGATCAAGAACGAGTCCGGGGTGGTAAAGCCTGCCTCGAGGGCTCTAGATCAGTTCATGGAGAAGAGATTGACGGTGGAGGAGGTTACGAATCTGGATTATGCTATGGATATCATGACAACCCATGAGGAGGCATAGAGGGGAAGACAAAGAATATGATACCCAACCAATCATCCTCTTTTTCATTGTTCAAGAGAGACGGTGCATACACGTCGGATAACATACTAGGATGGGAGCTTGAGAAATCACAAGAGAGCGCGCAGTGTCTCACGAGATACAAGGGCAGAAAGGAAGTTATTAAATTCATCGATTGTACGATCTGAAAAGAGAGAAATAGTATTACAGTCTGGTGAGCGCAAGACTACCAGAAGATGCTATCTGTTGAGCAAGGCACGACTATTGTGCGATGAGGGGTCAGTCAAATCAAAATTGAGACGGCGCCAGATGTCAACAGGACCATCGACCAACCATCTCCATAGGAGAAGCCAGGCAGTCCAGTGCGGCAGGCCGAACAACACGCTTTTCGTTTTCAAACAAGACCAGCAGTGAATGTGTGATACGCAGTGCTCGAAATGACATGTGTATGTGTGTGTGAAAAGAAGACAGCCCTCATCATGTCCAAGCCCCTCCTAGGAGGGAGACTTAGACGCTCTTAGCAGAAATCGCATCGTCGACGGAGCCGCCACTGGTAGAGGCAGATTCGGTCTTGGTCAGGTCATCCTCGGCAGGGCCGTGGATGGACTCCTCAAAGACGGGCTCGACCTCGTTCAGGTCGAACTTGGTCTTGAAGTCCGAGAGGTTGTTGGCATAGCCGGACGAATTGGATCGGCGGCGGGCATTGGCCAGGTTGAACTGGTCATCCAGGATCTCGTCGCCAGGGTTGCCCCTACGTCTCGTCAGTGGTCACTGTATACGAAATGTGATTTGGGGGGAGAGCGGCTCGTGATGCGTGATCTTCACCAGGCGCATATGCAATACGGGATGCTTGGTCCCAATGGGGAAGCCCGCAGCAAGGCGGATCGGGCGGATCAGGGGTATATGATCAGCCCGTCACTAGGTAATAAGGAAATAATACTACCCCCCTTTGCGGCACGGATCAGGGTAGTGGTGGTGGTAGACTGTAAGGAGATCAGGGCTTGCTCACCAGTTACCCTTGCCGCCGCCGCTCTTCTTGATCTTCTTGGGATCCTCGCCAGCGTAGCCATGCTTGGCGAAGTAACGGGGAAGGTGCTCCTCAGGAGCAGCAGTGCCGTCAGCCAGACCGGCGTGGTCCTTGTCGTTGTACTAGATGAGAGCAGGTTGTCAGCATTGGCCGCGACGATTGTTGTTGGACAAGGGTGTAAATAGAGGGGGCTTTCGCACCTTGTGAGAACGGGTCACTGTGGCATGTTAGCAATCTGGCTCTTTCTGAGGTCCAATGGGGATGGTCAGGATTGGTCTGGCTTACTCTTGGTAGTTTGTTTGGGAGTTGATGTTGGAAGATTGGGTGCGAATGATGGGGCCCGAAGGGATGACGTCGGGTTAATTCTCTGTAGCTTTAGCTGTCGCCCACCCAGTCAGCATAGCTCACGCAACGGTGCGGGGCTTCTATTGAGCTCCTTGGAAGAGATTCTCAGAGCTGGTATCAGAGGAGGTACCAAAGTTCGAGAGGACCGGTCGAAACGGTCGGTTCCAGACGGACACATGGCACCACAGGATATGGTCTATCGTCGTTGCCGTTGACGAGGATTCCACAACTGGTTGGAATCGTCGCCCAAGCGACCAGAGAGGGGAGGGGTGGACGTTGGGGAACGCTCCCGAATGAGGAAGGGTACTCACAAAGGAAGTCAGGTGGTGTCAATGTGGTAGTAGGTGGGAAGGCTGAGAGAGACGGAGAGGATGGCCAGGATGGATTGATGATGGCTTGTTGTCTGTGCTTGTTGTTGGAAGAAGACAAAAGAGGAGGATGTGAAAGAGTTGGAGGAAGAGCAGTAAGTAGATAGAGAGGGATCGATCTTCGCAGCTTTAATGTCAGTGGTTGCTTCAGAAGGCAAGGTGCATTCCTTAGGGGGTCAAGGGGTGTGTGTCTAGGTGTCGACAGTTGAATGATTTGGAGGGGAAGGGGGTTGCAGCATGGCCTACATTTATTGCCTCATGTACAGTACTTAGGTACCACTCATTCATGGGGAAGGAAGCAGCTCAACGTATTCAGGGTCCCCCTTGACGGATAGCTTGGATGGATGGGGTGACTACCTCAACGCTCACCAGGTCAGATGGTACATCTTGTGGTGGCTCTTGCAGTCTAGATGGGGCTGCCTTTTCCACTCCTGCCAATATAGTTCCCTTGTGTACCTGCCTACTTACCTAGCCTCATCTCTTCCTTCCTCCTGGCCCCTCTTCTTTCTCTTCCACTGCTTTTTGTCTCTGTTGCAGTACCGATTGTAAGCTGGTGCAAACTACTGCTAACTTTGTGATGTCCCAAAAAAAGTCAGCGCCTTGCAGAGCAAATGCCACGACGTTGTAGGCACGTACGGTACAACACATAAGTATGTGGGCATGCGTCACGCGAGCAGGTGTGGAATGGGCTGACTGGCGTGCGAGGTACAGAGCTGGGGTAAACAAGGGTCCTCCTGCTATTCCCGTTGAGCACCCGCCCATTACGTGATGGCAATGTGCTCATCCCCCGCCAGGATTTGCCATCAACAGGACGGCGAGGACACATATAGATGCAGTAGATTCAAATATCAAAAGGCTAATGGTGCAATCGTCCTGCTGACATTGTACAATCAATTGTTGCGCTCTTGAGCTCCAGGCAGAGAATGGGGGATGTTCCGGACCAGATCTGGTCGAGGAGACTTCCGCAAGCAGACAAGAGAGTACCAGCCAGCCAGTCAGGTCAGATCAGGTCAGCTTCAGGGCAACGTGGGCTGTTCCACACACACAAGAGCACCCGAAAGGTAGCCCCAGGCTGCGCACCTGCCTCCCCAGGCCCCCTTCCCCCCAGACCCACAGCGGGTGCGATCGCCCTGAGGGGGGGGCAAGGGCAAGGGCAAGTGTCCACCGTGAGCTACAAGAAATGACATCAGCTAGTCCCCACCTGCTATAGCACGCACGATGCTGCCGCTAGATTTCACCCGGAAATCCGGGGTACATTCTTTGTAGCGTTGAACCTTAATTCTCCTTGTCGATTTCTACCAAGCAGACCCCCGATTGCCATACTATGGTTGATACGACAACTTGGGCTGCCACAGCACATATGGCAAAGGTTTATTCTTGTAAATTTCCCTATGCGCGACACACCGAAAAAGAAAGAAAATTGGACCCTCCCCCCCTCAAACAGTGTTAATGCGGCTACGCAATCACAGATCAACTCTCCGCCACGTCGATTCACATGCGAGACACGGATCGCGTACCGAGCCAAGACACTCGGCTCCAAGCTGCGACAAGGAAAAAGGTGAAATGTCTCTTTTCTTCCAGTAGGATTTACGGCGCAAGGTCGCCCTGGAATGAGAGCATCATCATCCCCTCTCCGATTGATGCAAGCTTTGGAAACAGCTCCAAGCTGCTCGCGGCTACTGGCTTGCCGCGCCTTCCGAGTTCTTTGTTCCCACCGGACCCGCCCGCTGGAATACACTGCACGTATGTACTGACTGCCGTGTACTATGGTACTGTAGTACTACCGTGCGAGTCAAGCATCTCTTAGCAACCCCGCCCTTGCAGAGTATGCTGTGAAATAAGTATCACGATAGATAAGGTGAGAGTTTATGTTCTACAAGTGTGAGGTCTGTTCAGCTAGTTAATAAAGCTAATGTACCTACTGACATTAGAGTTTATACCGGAGGGTTTCATGGCGGAAAAGCCACCCATGATTCGGAGCGTAATTATGTTCTAGGTAGAGCTGGATAGAAGAGGGCCGTGGGGGCACTCGGATAGACAGAGGTCTGACAGCTCCGTGATACGGGTGCTCCGATGGGCACCAGCAAAGATATCATCTTATTATCTTTTTGCAAGCTCAAGTCCATACTAACGTCTTGGCCATGCAGCCTCAGCAACAAGGTATCCGACAAGGTAACAGAATGAAGGATTGATTCATCTCGTCTCAACTGGTTGACACATATCTTCAAGTCATATTGAGCAAGTCCAGCGTGAGGTTCCTTATTTTTCCACGATAAGAGGGAGATGCCAAAGCTGGCTTCCAGCACTATTACTCAAGATATATACCCCTAGAGAAACAATTGGCCCAGAAAAAATTGAGAGCCATCTAATTAGGAACGAAACTTTGATGAATTTGTTGTTCCCCTCGCTCCACTGCATAAATGTGCATCAACAGCGTCATCACCACGTTCTCAAAGGGCTCAAATGCAGCAGAAGCCGGCTTGGTTGGAAATCAGTATACACTATGACAGAGCCTCGGCCGCCCACTGGGACTATAGCCAAATAGGCCATCGAGTTGATGGCTCGAGTGGTTTGATAGTTGTCAGTTGAGAAATGTGTGGTTATAGAAGACGGCCACAAGCTCATATATTTCATAAGGCTTGCTCTGTGCAAAACATTGTGAGAATTAGACTGAATAACCTGTTATAGATGCTTCCAGGACCTCTTGCCAAATAATATCGTATTCTTATGCCCAGCTTGCTGTTCTATGAAATGAGGATTGAGCCACCGTGGGGGAAAAGATGAGAAGTCTGGAAGAGAAAAGTTTTGAACTTTCTTCAAGGTTGTTGACACTGAGAAGAACATCTTCTGCTCCTCGCGTGTCCCCTTGCCCTCCTCACTGTGAATTCATCTCATGTTACAAACGCAAACGGCTGCTCAAAACAATTATCCCACCCTCTGTCTGGCCCCCTCCAAAAAGCCCGCAGCCTGTCCCTTGCAACCAGAGGCAAGGGCGTGCCCAGGTACCTCGCCATTGTGCGCAACTCCCTGCTGACAAATCCACACACGCTGCCACCGTCTGTATAGGTGTCTGATGGACGAGCCTCCAGCCCTGCCACCACCACCGGCCACATCATCCAATACTTGAGATGTGGCGAGCACAGAGCAACCGCCAGAGACGACCCAAGGATCTCTCTATGTTCGGACCTCAGATTCTCCAGGTCTGTACTGTATGGAAGCACCGAGAGACTCTGCAGGGACGAGATGCAATAGAGTGCTATGGCCGATTGGTAGACGCTCGCGAGGAGAATCCACGCGGCACTGTGGTCGCGGCCGTCAACAGATGAGCCTTTGTGGACATCAGCCCAAGACTGGGCCTGGAAGGCGAGGATGCGTTCGAGCGTCTCGTTGGCTGTGGGGACGAGGTCCTGAAGATCGGCCACGCCCAAGACGCAGGCACGAGCTCGGAGGTCGTTGATGCGGATCACTTCGAGAAAAAGTTCCTGCGGACAGAAGAGCACCGGAAAGAGGTCATCGCCGTAGAACTTGGCGATCGTATCGACTTGGGAGGCCTGGCGGGTCATTGCGAGCTGTTTAGAGGCGGGGCTTATCGTATTCGCCATGACGCCGATACTTGACCGAGATTCGTGATTAGTGATAGTGCGCAATGGCCGGGAGGATGGGCGTGACGGAACAAGGCACACGAAAGGGGTTTCTTGTCTTGCTGACGAAATAGTCGAGAATTTCGTTGTGCAAAGAACTCGACCCTGTCTTGAGCTGCGCTGGGTTGACCTAGGCTGTGAAGCTGAAAGGAGACTCACATCAGGAAGTATTCAACCACAGGTCTGAGGGGTAGGTTGTCCGCAAAAGGTAGCAGTCCACCACGGAGCGTTATCATCTTGGAGGCGCCTTCGAAATGTTGCGCCCAGGTCGAGGAGGCACACTGTCGTGACTAAGTAATGGAAGAACAGCGCAGAGCCAGCAGAGTCAGATCGGGATGAATACTCGATACAATACGGGCATGAGCACCCTTTGTGATCAGACGGTTCATAGGGGTAGAAAGTGATGCTCACCTCGCCAAATAAAAGCATCAAGACGATCGCCAGCGCATGATCTGTGTCTCGAAGCTTCTCGTCACTGAGGGCGAGAGAGATGGCCTTGACAGCCCTGCCGCGGTGGTGGTACATGCGTGTCCTCAGAACCGCGGTTTCAGATCGGTCTGCCGCCTCAGGGTATTGCGCTACACGATATCCTATGGCCATGAAAACTAAAGTCTCCACGATAGAGCTCGGAAGCACAGGAATGGTCTCCATGGGTATCGAAGTGAGCCAGGGGTTTGGCGCAAGCTCGCCGATTGCTCGGTACTCGGGCAAGGCCACCTCATTCCCTATACAAAATGTTGTGTAAGTATAAATTAGTAGCTACTCTATCACTAAGAGTAATGGCCCTAGATTTTCGATGGTAATGATAGCACGAGAGTACAAGAGAGAGACTTACAAAATTGCAGCGCTTCAACAATGGGGTCAAGCTCCGTCTTCAGCACTGTGAGGGAAAGAGATGAACCCTCCTCCACCCCACCCCGAGTTTCTTCAAGTTGCTGCTTGATTGACACGTTTGTGCGCTTTGGCTTTCTCCCTGAGCGGGACTTTACTGTGCCAGGTGCCAGCCAGCGCAGAGGTCGCTGGTCCTCGTAACCTGGACACACCACCCCGTTCTTGATGCAGGTGTTGCAAATTGGATGTGTAGCATCGCAGGCAACCTGCCGGCGAAGACACTCCCAGCACGCCTCTTTTGGGCCTATTACAGGCCCTCCAATCTTTTTCGACATGATCTCAACTCAATCGGTATAAAAAGTCTCGGCCTTCTCCGATACCTAAGTCTTTCCCAGGAGGGACGTCGATGTTGTGTTAAGAGTCAGAGAAAGAGAAGGACTTCAATTTTCCTTAAAGAGTATAAGTTAAGAAGGCAATGCTGTCATAATTCTCGCACTTGTGATAACACAGTCATCGCCCGGCGAAGAGACCACACAGATATCCCATTGTAGTCTGCCTTGTGGTATTCAGTGGGCAACAGCAGCGGCTGAGCACCCATGGCTAGACGAAACCACCGAAATCTGACAGGTACTTTGAGACTCCCATTCTCCTCCTTGGGTTTAGCGCTTATGCCCACGATCCACTTTTGTACGGCTGCGCCTTACGTTAGCACCAAAGTAAGCTCAGCGTAGGATGAATAACCTGCTCCGATCATCTCAGTACTGAAGAACTTCGAATTGCCCAATCGGGAAGACTAGTAATTACTTGTACAGGCTGTGAGTGCTTCCGAAGTACTTCTATATAGAAGCCAACTCCTCGTTACTCAAGGCAGTTCTTCTTCTTGAAATCTCTCAAGCAGATCATTGTCACTTGTTACTTTTACTATCAACATTATTATCGAGAAACGCCGATATTATTTACCACACTCTCAAAATGTCAGAAGGACAAATCGGTACGCAAACATGGTGTCTTGTTAAGTTTGAGGGCGCAAATTAATAATTAATTCTTCAATCATAACAGTGCCTGGAAGCATATACATATATGCTCCCAGCAAGATAGCCCCCGTCTTCTTCAGTGTCGCGTTTGCACTCATCTGCGTTGCGCATGTTTGGCAGGCTCAGTAAGTAGCTTCCCATCTCCGCTTCTGGCAAAGTCCATAGCTAACTGAACTGATTATTTAGTTCCTACAAGTCATGGAAGTTAACGTCTCTGTACCCATTATGTTGCCTCATGTTCAGCATTGGGTTTGTATTACGAGAATATGGCGCGTTCAACTATTACGACACGACCACAAATCTTAATATATACATCGCGAGCACTTGCTTGATCTATATGGCACCGTAAGTATGAGTTTGAAAGCGATGGATACCCAATTGGAACAAGGAGGGGAGCATGAAGGAACCAAATCAGAGCCTTGCTAATGTTGTGGAAATATCTAATAGGCCCCTCCTCGAACTTGCCAACTTCCACGTCCTGGGCCACATCCTCTATTTCGTGCCATACTGCGCACCAATGCATCCCGGCCGCGTCCTCACGACCTTTGCCATGCTTTCCAGCCTCATCGAAGTCTTGAACGCAATCGGCGTCACTTACCTGGCTAACAAGTCACTACCCGAGAACCTTATCAATTTGGGCCAAATCCTCATGAAAGTCGGTCTGTGTTTGCAGACCCTGGCCATAGCGCTCTTCATGCTCTGCGCTGTCGTCTTCCACCGCCGCTGCGCCCGAGCTGGGGTCACTACAAACCGGAAAGTGTCGACACCGCTCATCATCATGTACATCAGCACCACTCTGATCCTGACCCGTACGGTGTACCGGATTGTCGAGTACTTCAGTATCGCCAATCTGGAGGCCACCGATAAGTTGTCAGACGTCAGCTCGATCTTGAGATACGAGTGGTTCTTCTATGTGTTTGAGGCGGCAATCATGTGCGCCAACGTGTGCATGTGGTCTATCTACCATCCTAGGAAATACCTCCCGGCGGATACTCACATCTTTCTTGAACGTGATGCGATCACAGAGACTGAAGGGCCCGGGTGGGAGGACGATGCAAACTTTTGGATGATGCTTATTGATCCTTTCAGTTGTATGCGAAGGCACAAAGGTCAACGAGATGATCTGCAGGAGAAGTGAGGTCAAGGAGGTGTTTTTTGGGGGGGGGGGGTTGACGGAGCCACTTGGTTTTTAGGGAAGAGTATAGGAATATCTTTTTTTTTTTTTTTTTTTTTTTTTGTAAGAATACAGCTTAGACAGAGATTGGTCAAAACGGAAATTTCCTTGCAGGTACAAGTACTAGAAGTAATAATACTACCCAGATGATTGTTTGTGCTTAATTAGATTATAGAATATTTCCAAGTTCTTCACCAAATAATAGCATTGTGAAGGTTTCCTCATGAGTAATCTAAACAAGTGCTGATCTAAGAAAGATTTGTACTCTTGGGTCAATTACATGCTGGGTGTTGCTGATGCCAACTGCAAACTTGCTCTAGAAGACTAAAACATCCTATGGCTGAAGTACTTCAAGGTACTTAATTACTTCTTTCAAAAGCTCCGATAGCGGGATGTCACAAGCCAAGGGTTGGTAATCAGAGCCGTGTTGATTTGTTAGCACTGTATCTCTCCACATTTGAGGGGTGTTTCTGCACAGTATAAAGACGTCATTCAAAGAGAAAGAGTACCCTGCGGCTGCACAGTAGAGCCGTCAAAAACTCCTTCCTCCACAAACCCCAACATCTCCATGCCCAAACCTACAAACAACACGACACCAACCTTGAAACCTCGACGCTTCAAATCCTCGCCGCTGATAGAGTCCACCTTCTTTCACCAGATACTCTGCAACGACGACAACACCATACACAACATTCATTCATCAATCGACAGTCGCCACCAAGATGTCTCCCTCTCTCGTCACCATTGACACCAGCCCCGATTTCGATTTCGGTGGCAACACCACACTGGTCAATGGATCCTCCACCACCACCTCGTCCTCCTCGGCAAGCCGCACCCTTCTGCTGGCACCTCCCTCCGTCGCCTCGCAGGGTGATTTGACCACGGTCATTCCCAGCTACGACCGCGCCACGACCGACCTCCAGATGCTCGACCGCCTGTCCGCAGGCCTCGTCACCCTCCCCGCCGAGACGTACGACCTCGTCCTGCTCCTGACTGACACGGATGGCGCTAGACACGCCGAGACAGTCGTGCTGCTGTCGCGCGAGGTGTTCAGCGCTTTGGTCCCTGCGATGCGTGCGGGAGCAAAGCTGAGAACTCAGGACGGACAATTTGGTGAGAAAGAGCTTCGCGAGGCGGTCCTCGCTGGACTGGTTGAGAAGGACGGCGCATTCGAGAAGGTCGAGGAGGAGGTTGCTGCCATCCCTCTGCGGTTTGGTAAGAAGAAAATTACCGAGAACGGCAACGGTGCCCTGCACAGCTCTGCTGGTCCTGCTGTCGACAAGGTCACGATTAATGTCGCCGATGAGCCTACCACTCTGTCTATGGTCCCTCCTGCCGTCAAGGCCATGCCTGCCGGTGTCGGTTTCGACTTTGGCGATGATCTGGACGATGACGAGGAACTGATCGACGAGGACGAGTTGATGACTGAGGCGGACCTCAACCGACCCATCCAGATCCGTACGTTGCGTACACCCCTTCCCCCGCCACCTACGCCCTCATCGTCCATTTGCTCACATGTTGTATGTCTGCAGCTCCCGAGTGTGCCCCTCAACCCGGCAAGAAGCGCCGCGCCTGTAAGGACTGCACCTGCGGCCTTGCAGAGCGCCTCGAGGCCGAGGACAAAGCCCGCCGTGCCCAAGCTGACAAGGACCTGAGCACCCTGAAGCTGAAGAGCGAGGATCTGAACGAGCTAGACTTTACAGTGCAGGGCAAGACAGGTAGCTGCGGCAGCTGTGCGCTGGGCGATGCGTTCCGGTGCGCCGATTGTCCCTACAGTACGTCTATATTCTGAACTGCATGTGTCGTTACGGGACAGCATTACTAACTATGCACAGTCGGTCTCCCTCCTTTCAAGCCTGGCGAGGAGGTCAAGATCCTGAACAACGTCCCTCAGTTCTGAGCGCCATCGGGATTCATGATACAGCAACCTTCAGCACCAGATGCAAACAAGTTCCTGTTGGATGATCAAAGTCGCGCCCGGGTTAAAGTGTTCGGGTACGCACAGCCCAACGCAAAACGACACGAAGGTCGAAGACCATACTGGCACGACGAAGTCATCCCTGTCTTTGCTCAGAAAAGAGCCACGGATTGCAGCGTTGGCTTCTGGGGAAGTAAAGCAAGGGAGTGATCACATTGGATGGGCCGAACGATCCCAGTCTTGTCTTGAAAAGATCAAGCAAAGCCCCTCGCTGGCTAGCAGAGTGATGGGTCAAGTTTGGGTTTAGTTTGGCCGGATGGATATGAAAGTCAATCAAGAGTGAAGATGCACGACAGCACTTTATCTGCTGAGGTCGAGACAGGACTTGAGAATATAGCTCTTAATTGAAAAAGAGAACCAATCAACCTGCCGAGTCTGTTTAACAAACGCTGGACGCCGTAACCTGACCTTAACCAAGCAACCCCGCGAGCTTTCTCGCCCCGTTCTCTGTAGCCTGTGTGATGCCCGTATGGCCACCCCAAGCACATGGAAGTTTAATTCAGTGTTTTGATGGTAGTATTCAATGCCCAAGCACACCACGCCCACATCCATGTCCACACCGACAAGACATACACATACGCCATCCCTGGAAGAAAGAGGGGTGGGGGGGGGGGGTAAAGGTGAGTCCAGAACAAAACTGAACCCCTCCTCCCAGGATCAATTTATTTCTCAGTGCTTTCCACCATTAGCCTCCTTCTTTGCCCCCGTGCCTGAGTCCATGTCACTGTCGTCACCCAGGCTGTACCGCCCCTCGCCGCCAGCACGACCACCGATGACGCCCTCCTCGTGGCCCTCGACGGTGGGCGACTCGACGTGCAGATCATCAAGCTCAGCCTCGTCAAAGTCGGCGGCCTCGAGGTCGCGACCGCCGTTTGTGGCGACGCCCCCGCGGCCTCGGAAGTCCCTCCGCTGGGAGGTGGAGAGCAAAGAGGTAGAGCCCTGGGCGAGGCCGAGATAGCCGCGCCTCTTGCGTCTTTCTTTCCAGACCCAGTAGCCCCAGGCGGCGGCGGCGACAGAGACGATGACGAGGATGACCTCGCCAGAGCGCTGGTAGGCCTCCCACTTAGCGGCGTCGAGTTTCTCCTGCTCGGCCTCCTGGGCGGCGGTGGAATTGCCAGCCTGGCCGCCAACGGTGGTGTCGGGGAGCCTCTCGCCGTCGAGGAGAGAGTCCATGGGCTTGCCGCCGATGGAGGAGATGTCGACGCCCATGAAGCGATCAAGCATGTCGCGGGAGCGCCGGGCGACGTCGAAGGGGACCATGTGGGACGAGTTGTAGAAGAGCACGTAGGTCAGGTTGCGGGCGGATTGCCAAAAGCCGGCGACATCGCCCTCGAACGTCCACTCCCTGCGGGGGGCCCAGGTGCCAGGCGACAACTCGAAACCCTTGCCGCCGTTCCACTTCATGTTGCCGATAAGGGCCTCGGTGCCCAGGTGGTTGCAGATAAGATCCTCGGCGCCCGAGAACAGGAGCACGGGAATCTCGGCGAGCAAATCAGGCAGAAACTGCACAGATGGCCGCGAGTTGGAGGCGCGGAAGGCGCTGCCCACAGAGCCGGAGCACTCGGTCCAGCCCGTGTTCTTGGCCGGGTTGACGTGCAGCGCCTCGATGACGTCCTTGCGGCGTAGGTACGGCGTGACGGACTTGAGGTCTGGCGGCCAGTTCATGCCGCAGCTTGGGTACGTGTCCTTGAGGCGCACATCGTACATGTTGTAACACTCTTTCTGGCCTGAGGCGCTGGTGGTAGACGTCTCGGACAGGATGTCATTGAGAATGGACTCGCAGTTCGCATAGTCGACCTTGTTGCCGTCGATGGAGAGCTCCTTTTCGCAGATGCGGAGCTGGGACTCAATCTTCTTAGCCACGTCGCTGCCCTTCTTGATGAGCTCCTTCTCGTAGGCGAAATCAATGTATGCCTGGTACTGGTCCTGAGGCGAGATCCACCCGTTGCCGATCAGGAGGCCCCCAAGCTTCCACTTGTGTGCGATGCCTGCCTTCTTATTCCGCTCGAGAATGTGTTTCGCTATGTAAGGTATGTGCTGTCCAGCGTAGGACTCGCCTGCAAGGTAAAGCTAGAAACCCCGTGGAAGGAGGTAATGGTCAGCATTTCTCGTCTACTTTGAGACACTCTCTATTCCCTCTTTCTTTATTCTTTTCTTTTTTGCCCGCAGGCAGCGTCATGTAGAGCTACTTACATCGTCTTGTTCGTATTCCGGAAAGAGGGCAAAGAACTTTTCGAGGAAGACCACCATCTGATCTGCCATCTCATCGAGCTCGTGGACGTAGGAATCAGTATCGACGTAGCTGAAGCCGGTGCCGACCGGATTATCGACAAAGAGTAGGTTTGCGAACTCGTGCCACGATCCATCGTTCAGCACCAGCGTATTCTCGTCCTTGAGCCTGTATGGCCCAATCTCCATGAGGCCGCCGTCCTCGGAGCTACAGCCGGGTCCGCCGTTGAGCCAAAGGACTGTGCGCTGCTTGTTTGCGATGTGCTGGTTCTGGTAATGCCAGAAGAACAAGTTTCCATTGTGCTCCGGGGTGACTTCGATGTGTCTGCAGAGCAGCCCAGCGGTGCGGTCAGCAAACCCTGTCCTGACGAGAGAGCATACACAGTCGCAGCAGGAGGCCATGCAGTGACTTACCCAGCATGCATCTTGATGAAAGGGGTGGCGGGAGCGCCGGGGAGCGCATGGACGAAGTAGTCGGCGGCGCTCTTCTGGGCGCTGGCTGCTGGTATTATCCATGATAGAGCGACGAGGGCAGCGACTGCCAACCTCAGTCTGGTGAGGAGAGCCATGATGGCTCGACCCAAGAGGGTCAAGAGACGAAGGGTGTCTTTGACGACGGGGGTGCTGTCGGGGAGAAGAGAGCACTTCAGCGCCGGAAAGTCATCTGCGGTAGGTGAATAGAAAGAGGATATTTTGGTTGGGAGCAGAGACTTGAAAGGGTCGCCCAGCAGTTGTCTGGATGGTCGAGCTGCTGGCGAGTCGATAGGGAAGGTTGAGGAGGTCGTCGTCGGTGTTGTTGAGTTGCGGTTTTCTTGGTGACAGATCTCACATAAGGCAAAGAGGATCCCCAGGGTTTCCGAAAGGAGTCGCGACGTTTTACCATGTCGACCGTGGGCAGGGGTCTGACGCGGCCTGGCCTTGCCCAGGCGGTTACTAGTGATTGGGGTGCAACGTACTACGGTAGATCGATCCTCTCCTGCAGGGGGGTTCGTTCAATTCACCACCCAGGAGTTACTATATTTGTTCACCATCTTGGGTCGAACTGGCCGCAGCCCTGGCTTGGATGAATTGGCCGTCAGCACACATGATTTTCTTATTTTACTTATTTGGAGGGATGCAGACATGCATAGACAGACTCTCAGCTCGCACTACAAATGCTTTATTGCCCCCCCCCCCCCGACCAGTAGCCGAGAAGGCAGTTAAGGAATGCTGTCCTAAAACTTCCCGTCGGCTCCCTTTCTCCTCAATTCCGTCTTTGGCCAACCAAATTGAACTTGTCCATTTCTAGCACTGATCGCTCTATCCTCTTATGACGGGTGGGACTTTGTGTGTCTATTCACGCCTGAATTTGGGATGATGCTTACCAAGTGTCAAGTCTAGCTCAATGAAAGGGCCCGCGCCCAGATCCAGCCCTCATGGTTTCGGAAAAACACAGCCACTCTAGTATTTGAGATGTAAGTGACATAGCCCACACTGTAATGACACTTGATTAAGTAAGTATACAGCCAGTGAAAACAACCCTTACTGCAAAGTGTATAGAGTGAAAACGAAATCCAAGGGAAATATGGAAACACGTCCATGACATAGTAGCTACTTCTCATGCACAGATACCGTGGCAGTAGGCAGGTGCACAGCAGCACTGCGTACTGGTACTAGTGCCAAGACGGGCGCTAATGCTGAACCCGCAGTGCCAGAGTTGAGTGCACTGTAGCTGTGCAGTAGCTTTCCATCAAGCCTAACGAGACTGCCGTCAAATTTCGATGTGGAATTCTTTCTGCACTTTCTCGTCTTGACCTGGAAATACAGCACAACCCTCACCACAAGCATACGCTCCTTCGGATCTGACGTCCACAAATAGTTTGCCTGGCATCTCACTCTCACATCAAGCTTGATACCGTCAAAAATGCTGCCCAACATCAGTGGTAAGACCTACATCGTCGAGCACCTCGACCCAGAACTAGGCCCATGGTCGGAGCTTGAGTATATCGCCATCGCAAAAGAGTCTCTAGAGAACGGTAGCAGCTTCACGCTGTCATCTGTTTCCCCAGAATTCAAGGTTCCTGGCTCCCTGGACGCTATACCCACCTTCAAGGCAACCCAGAGCAGCGTCGAGGATATCTACGCGTCGTCCAAGAACACGGTATGCCTGCTTGATCCGGCCGCCGAGAAGGATCTCTCTCCAGAAGATGCGCAAGAGTTTGAAACTTTCCTGTTTGGCGGCATATTAGGTAAGCTCAAACACCCCAAGACAGAGAGACTGCTCCGCAGACTTCTTCTGTTATCTTTCCAATGTCCCCTTACTTTTGTTGTCTCTCACACCACTAATATGCATGTAGGTGACGATCCTCCAAGAGGTAGGACTACGCAACACATAATCAGAAAGAATCACGAGTAGACCCCCTTTGCTAACCTAGCCAGATCGAACATCTGAGTTGAGAAAGAAGGGGTTTCCCGGACGACGCCTTGGGCCGGTGCAAATGACTACCGACACGGCGGTCCGTGTCACTCGGATAGTCATCCAGCAGCAGAGTGAGTATATTCATCCAATTCCTTTTCCAAAGCTGTTATCGTGCCCAACTGGCCACTGAAGACTCCGACAGTCCCACTCAATGAGATCCAATATCTGGATCATCCGGACCTGAAGATCAACGACCATGAGAGCACCCAAATGCCCTTCAGATATGTGAAGGGTGAAGATGGACAACCCATCATGCCACAGGTGGGTCTCGAGGCTGCACGTGTTGGAGCTTTTGGAACCCAGAACTAACTCTTCCGGCAGGGAATGAGGGAACTCATTGCGAAAGATGCAGACAAAGCCATCGATGATCTATTCTAGATAGAATCGAAGGCCCTTCCTACAAGCCCTTTATGATTTTTTCAAATACACCAACGCCCTCAATGCCGAGTCCCGTTCCCACGCCTACGAGATTGGCACCTACAGCCCTCATTCTCTTGTAGCCAGCCGTGTCGAGGACACCACCCGTCCCAATGATCTGAATATGCTTCAAGCGACATCCCTCCACGTCGTCCTCGTCAAGCCGCTTCCGGATGTTCCTCACGTTTCCCAGCGCCAGAGGATGAAGCGGTGCGCCGGCCATTCCCCCGATCCCAGCGCCTGGCAGGGCGGGCTCACCAGCCGCACCAGTCTCCGCGTCTGACAAGACCAGGCACGAGCCCAACGTGTTGGTCGCGGTGATGAACGAGACAGGACAGACACCGTCCTCCTCCGCGGACGTCTTCAGCGCTAGCAGAAGCCCGTCGTACTCGCTGGCCTGCGTGTACGGTGGCGTCTTCAGGCCGTACGGAATGCGCCGCAGTCCATCACCGCGCTTCCCCTCTACCCGCAGCTCCACGAGGTACTCCAGCACACCCGCTGATGTGTATGCCGGCGGGGGCTTCCCTGGAATGTTGGGACAGCTCAGGTTAATCTCCATGGCCAGAGGAAATGGCACGGTTTCCTGCGCCTCGGCGATGAGCCTGTAGCACCCGGCGACCTCGGTAGGGCTGCCGGTCACGGATATGATGAAGCTCTTTCCCGGTCGCTGTGTTACCGGTGATGATGTTCTTGCTATTTCCTGAATGAAGCCCAGATACGTCTTCAGCGGCAGAGGGCTGTAACCCAAGGTGTTGAGGCTGGCGTTCTCGAGCCCAGTTAATTTTGTGCGGTCCTGCTCGGACTGGTGGGTCGAGATGCTGAAGAGCGTGAACTGGTGCTTCGAGGAATCATGGTCGAAACCCGTCTCCAGAAGGGATGTCCGTGTGGTGACAGCGCCGGTGTGGGGACAATCGTATAAGGCTGTTAGGTCTTGAAGAGTGGTGGCCCAAGGGTTTGCTGAGTTCACCAAGGGTGGATTGATTTCGAGGGCTGGCGGGCCTGGGCTGGACATGTTTGCTAGACGTGCTCCTGTGCGAGTATAAATTTCACCGCCTTGTTAGATTTCAAAGAGTACTCATATCAGCCTCAAATGTGAGCACTGAGGATTGCAAGGGAAAAGAACAAAAGCTTCCCATCACCTGAGCTTATGAAGAAGGGAACTCCGGCATGATAAGATAAGGCAGTATGTATTTATCCTCGACAGGTACGAAATATGCATATTCCAATTAGCAGCCTTTTGTAGCCTGCATACAGTAGTTGGAAATTCCCAATGTCTCGCTCTCACTCGGAAACAATCAATTGCTTCTTGTATAGCACTTTTAACTTCCAAAGGACGAGGTACAGTGGGCAATTGGCCTATTGGGGAAGGGGCTGTAAGAGGCCTGGAGGGGCCGGGGGGGAGGGGTGAAGGATGAGGAGTTGCAAGAGAAAATGGATAGGGTGAGCGTAATAAAGTTACTTCCTGACTTACGTAAGACAAGCAGTCTGGAGATGCCTGCCACTTACTGTCGGAATGCTCACTTTAAGGAGACAATAGCTGACCGCAATAAACCACCGCGTCAAAGTCGCCAATTATCGTCTGGTCAAGTCTATTGCCACCGTTTTGCGCCGCAATCTTCTCCCAGCTTTTTGCTTTACCCCTCCCAGCAACAATTCAACATCTGGTTACTACTAGAATTGGCCACTCGAAATCTGCAAATCGCGTTTCCCTTCTTTGTCCTCGAACTTCCTCCTCAGCTGTTAACCCACCGCGCTTCTCACGCTCCATGCTTGTATAGCAGGTCTCAACACCATCAAAGCTTCTGCGACCGCCGCCTGAGACACCTCCTTTCAACTGATACATCACCACCACGAGTCGATCATGTCTGACTCCATGACCGACGTCGAGGACGAGCTGCTGGCTCTTGCCGGTGGTGACGCCCAGTCCACCGATGACGATGCATCTCGACCCCCCAGCCGCCAGCGCTCTCGCTCCCGATCGCGCTCCCGCTCGCGCTCTCGATCCCAGAGCGCCTGGACTGCAGACGACTCGCCCCCTAAGGCTGCTGCAAACAAGAAGGCACAGGCCAAAAAGCGTCGAGACAGTGCGGAGTCGGAGGATGAAGGTGAAGCGTGAGTTTGCCCACTCCCTTGTTGGACCACCTTCAGCCTTGTCGCATTACAACATTGCAGGCCAGAGCTCTTTTCTGCCTTCTTTGTCCACCTGCTTCTGTCTTCTGTGGCTGTTTTTCTATTGTCATCTCCCATTTCCCCTCATGCTAAAGTTGTCATACTGCCGACCAGCTCCGAGCCCGGCACGCCCAGCTCCCAGGGATCCGCGGCGATGGACGAATCCGACTCTGACGACGACTCTGGCGGCTCCCCAGCCAAGGCCCGTGAGGACGACGATAAGAACCCCTACCCTGTCGATGGCCTGTTCGCCAACCACGCCGAGAAGAAAGAGATCATGGGCATGCGCGAGGTCGACCGGGAGCAGATCCTAGCAGAGCGCGAGGCTGAGAAGGAGCGGCTGCGGCAGGCCGCTCTGTTGAGACGCCTCGTCACGAACAATGAGGACAAGCAGAAGAAGCGCAAGGGTGGCGACGCCGATCTGGACGAAGGTGCGCGAAAGAAGGCCAAGTCCAGCTCCAAACCCGGTCTCGACGCCCTCAAGCGTGCCAGGGCGGAGAAGAGCGACCGCAGAAGCCGCAGGGAGAACGAGCGCCGCCGGGACCGGTCGCCGTCATACCGAAGCACTTCAAGCCGCAGCCGACACTCGGACGATAGTGACGTCGAGTGGGCTACGACCAAGAAGAAGAGGTCCAAGACCCCACCTGAGCAGGCTCCGCTGGCCGAGCTGCGCGACGTCGAGAGATGCCGCCTCAGCCGCACCCGCTTCGCCCGCGTCGCCTTCTACCCCGGTTTCGAGAGTGCCTTGACTGGTTGTTACATCCGTGTTCACATCGGGCCTAATCCGGACAATGGCCAGCCTGTCTACCGCATGGCTGTGATCAAAGGTGAGCTCGGCATCCGAAACCTTTTTTGCCCATCTTTCACAACTTGGAGAAAAAAGCAGCTAATGTGGTTACTAGGCTTCAAAACCGGACGCCCGTATGCCATTGAGAATGAACGCGGAAAACCGATCGTTGTGGACCAGTATGTGATCGCCGCTCATGGCGCGGCTGAGAGGGAGTGGCCATACATTGCCTGTTCAGAAAGCTCCTTTACCGAGGTGAGTTCTTCCCAATGCTGCATGGTGGAGGGTATGTCCTGACGGCAGCACAGCCCGAGTGGAACAGATATCAAGTCGTCTGCAAGAACGAGGGCGTGAACATACCCCGCAAGCCAGAACTTGAGCGCAAGACCACCGACATCAACAAGCTCATCAATCACAGCTGGAAGGAGGAAGAGGTCGCCGAGAAGCTCCGGCGGCAGAATGTTCTGATGGACCGCTTCAGCGGCGCAGACCGTGCGCGTCTCGAGCGAGACCTGGCGCAGGCTCTGGCGCACGGTAATACCGCGCACGCCACCGAGCTCCAAGACAAGCTCGACAACATGCCGCAACCGCGGCTTGCCTTCCAGACGACGCTGAAGAAGAACGTGCCAACCAAGCCCGCCCAGCCGAGCCAACAGGACCGCCTGGCCGAGAAGAACGCGCTCAACCGGCAGCGCAACGCCAAACAGGTACGCGAGGCACAACTCGCGGAGCGCCGCAAAGCGCGCGAGGCTGAACAGGCGGTCGGGCGCGGCGAGCTCTCACGCGAGTCTTCAAGTCTGGCGGGCAGCGGCGCGCCGACTCCTTCTGCCGCCGCCGACGGCACGCCCAGGGCCAAGCCCAAGGACAACGAGGTCCTTTCGCACCTGGCCAAGCTGAAGGAGGCAGAGGCCGGCTCCAAGGGCGCCAAGGGCATCCCCATGATCCACAAGGTGCTGACTGATGATGATATCATTGGCGCTCTGGATCTGGACATTGATATTGAGCTCGATTGATAGACTCCATCCTTCTCATTTGTGCATTAAGGGGGCTGTATGGTCTGGGGAATGGACCTTGGGGGAAGCAGGATAACCTGGTTGGTAAAAAGTCTTGCTGCATCTCTTTCAACGGGGGTAATCTATAAGCTGTCGTATGGTTCGACAGAGAAAAAAGAGTACATACTTTGGGAAGAAGTATTCTTCGTCAATAAGCAAAAGGTGTGTTTGTGTGTGTGCGCGCACGCACGTGTGTGTCCATGAGCCACAGACTCCTTACGTCGAGAGGCCATAGAGTTGCTACACCTACGCCCATATGATTGATGAGTGCAGTGCTGCGGCATATCTAAAGTGCCTGCTTCTTCTCTCTCTTCTTCTCCTTAAAGAGTACTTCAATTAGACAAAAGAGATAAACACTGCCATCGCTTGCTTCTCTACATATCAAAGGAGCAATGAGTAACAGCGGATTGGCACTCTTCAGTCCCGAGAACATCATGATGTCGGCAGGTGGCTTTGCACACCTGTGTCGCATGCAGCTCCCACCATCCAAGCGAGCTGGTTTGTTGGTCTTCGTTCCATGTTGATACCAAATTTGCTCCATACAGAGTAAATGTATGAGGAGAATACCGAGTGCGAGAATGACACAAGAGAAACGGATAGAACTAACCAAGAGCATCGACAACGCTTCCTAAGAATGGGGTTATATGAAGAAATGATGATGTAGGCAATTTTAAGTACTTAAGTTAGGTAGGAGGTGATGGATGTCTTTTACTTGTATAGACGCCCCGGCCAACCCGCGGCATGTATCAGAATTACCCATCCCACCTGGTCTTCATTTTCATGGATCTCCTCGCTTAATGGGGCCCTGAGGCCCTCCCCTTTCAGTCCGATCTCCACCCCCTCTTCATCGAATCAGTCAGTCTATGTATTTCCCCGAACCGAAACCGCCTTACCCGTTCTTGTCCACCTTCCTATGTTGTTTATCGTGCGAATTTTCATCTACTGTTTTTTCTTGTTGCTGTTTTTTTTTCTGGTACTTCGAATTCATAGAACATAAACGGTCCCATCAGTTGGCCAAGTCACGCACCTGTGTCAGAATGGAAAGGGGAGGAGAGTCGGCAATCAAAAGACCCAGTGAATCAGTCAAATAGCCAACCTGTGCCCATCGCCTGCACGAGCGGTTGCGCCTTTCATGTCGTGGCGTCGGCAGTGGCCGCATCCGCGCTGCCCCTTGAGCTTCTCTTGCGCCCACGGTCCTCGTCGGAGTCGTCGTCGCTCGGCGGCCTGCTGTCGCGGACATTCCTGCGGTTCTTGGTCATCTATTGACAGTAAGTCTCACACACAATACTCAGGGCTCCTCACGACCAGCCAGAATGAGGGCGAGAGGAGAGGTAGGGAGGGGGGTGTATCTACTCACCCAAGATCTCACACCCCCAATCAGTCCAATAGTGTACCCCGTCATAAAGTCATTCGCCAGCCCCGCCCTGCCCTCAGCACCAGGAGATCTAGGTCCCAGCAACGACGAAGGGCTGGTGGGCCTGTCCAGGAATGAAACGCCGCTGCCATTTGCACCTGCGACCGCGCTGGAGGACGATCCGGCCGTGGACGCAGTTGCGAGCGGGTTGAGAGCAGGCACCCGGGCTGGGCTCTGAGGTCTGCTGGTAGGCCAGAATTGGCGCAGCTCTTTACCGAGCTCCTGTCCGGTGGTCGACCAGTTGGTGCGGATGTTATCGCGCAGCTCCTGGACATGGCGCTTGAGGTCGAGCTCGTTCTTCTTGAGCCAGGAGACGTTGAGCTCCTGGCGAGAAGTGCCGCGCTTGAGCTGGCGGGCAATGTATTTCTCGTAGTCACGAACGATCCTTTTTGGAAAGAAAAACAGTCATCGTCAGTTGACAATTCGGTCTCCCTCGCAAGACACATGTGGAAGAACACGAGCATCCAGCATATGAGCTAGTCATCAAGACAGAAAAGGGTAAGAAGAAGAAAAGGTGGCCTACTTGGTAATGATGCCTGTGGTGCTCACGCCCTCGGTCCGCTGCGTTACCAAGAACTTGCCCTCCTTCTTGATGGGGGCGTAAATATCATCGCCCTCTGCGGCGCCGTAGGGGAGATCGTCGTGCGCGACATAGTCGATACGGTGCTCCTCGAGGAACGCGGGCGTCACGACCCAGGGGCAGTTCTCGATGACCTCGTCGACCCACTTGCAATGGCGGACGGTCTCGGCACGCTCACGGCCGGAGAGAACGGTCAGGCCCTTGCGCTTGTGGGTCTCCTCGTCGCCGGTCACGCCCACAATCAGGTATGTGTCAGGAAACGCCTTCTTGGCCTGCTCGAGCTGGCGCATGTGCCTGTAACAAGAAAGGGCACGTGGTTAGCTTTTCTGTGGCTCACAACAACAAACACAGAAAGAGGCAGAGCCGGTCGATCGGTTCTGCCTCCTTTCAACACCTCGAGCCCCGCCTTTGCCCCCTCCTCAGGCCCACAAACACCCACTCCCTCCTCTCCCATCTTCGGCTAAGGAAATAACAAGAGGAGAGAAAGCGACGCACCCAAGATGGAAGAGGTCAAAAACACCGTCAGCATAGACCCTGACCGCCCTGCCCGCAGGCGGCGGGTTGGTAGTGTACCCCTCCGGGTGTGTCAGCTTCCCAATAGGAGGCGGCGGCATCTTCTCCTCCTCAGAGGCGGCAGCGCTGTTGACCGCTGCCCTGGCGCGGAGCCCGCCCTTCCGGGTGCTCACGCGGTCCGCAATGTCGGCACTCGCTTCGGTGGTGTCGCTAGGCTCGCCCGGGTCGACGACCTGGTCAGCAGTGTCTGCGGCCCGCTGGCGCTTGCTGGGCGGGTGCTGCTGCGATGCGGAGCCGGAGGAGTCTGTCTTGCGGTGACCGAGGCTTTGGGAAGGCGCGGCAGACTCTGGAGCCGTTGTATCACCCTCCTCGCCCGAGGCGTCGCGCGACTCGGGGGTCTGCTGTATGGAGGCGGGAGCGTCGACGTCCATGGCCGCAGCCGAGGCGGGGGGTTGAGCGCCGCGCTTGCGCTTGTTGCTGCCGCCGAGGCTGGAGGTGCTAGACGATGACATTGTCGTCGTTTGGACTGGCGTCGGAGAAAGAGGGTAGGATGACGGTAGAGGACGCTAGGACGAGAGCGATTTGCTGGTCTAGACACGATGTTGCTGCTGCTGCATGCGTTGAAGGTGGTGGTTGCCCAACAGCCAGCTGTTTCTTGATAAAATGTGTGGAGGGGATGGATAATCTGGTATGTGTGGACTGATACTTAGGTGCGTCGCCCACGTCGCCCGCTTGCCGTGTCGAGGTGGATTGTAGGTGTGGGTTTAGTTGGGAGGTACTGTACGAGGACCCAGTCGAGGCGGATCGAATCGAATCGAATCGAGCTGTAGCCAAAAGTTGAAGAGAAAGAGGGAAGGAAGCTTGGGAAGGCAGGATAAGGTAAGGGAGGGAGGGGGTCGAGATTCGTGCGCGCCTATAGCTATAGTAATCTGTCAAGCAGAGGATGGAGCAGTTCAAGTTTAGGTGGGTCAAGGTTCCCCGTCGTCCTCCTTTTGGACCGCCAAAACACGTCCAAGTTGTAGCTTGTCCGCCGCCACGCCGAGAAAATGAAGTGTCTTTGTTTCTTTTTTCTGGAATTCGCTGGTGTGGGTTGCCTCCCAGTTCCCTGATTTTTTTCTTCTCTCCTTTTCTTCTTCCCCTAGGTGGAACGCGTCAGATACCAGATGCTGGCTTGCTTTGCTTTGCTTTCCTGCTTTTGCTAGAAGCAGCTTTCGAGGTGTCTCTTTCTCTCTCCTTTCTCTTGAGAGGCCCAAGCTCTCTGCACGCTAATTTAGACCGCGGAAGACGTCACCGCGCCGCCCCAGATCTTCCAAGACGAGAGAGGCGTTGTTGTCGATCCTTTCAATTTATCACCAATTGACGATTTTTTCTTCTTTTCTATAGAGCTAAGAATAGAGCAAGCTAGAGAAATAAGGAGGAGGGAAAGAAGAAGGAGAACAGGAGCAATCGCGATTCAAAGGCCAGATAGATTACGTTATCCAAGAGTCGGAAGCAGAGAGAGGTATACGACCAGAAAGGAAAAGGGCCAGATTCTGTTACGTACCATGCCAAGAAGGCGAGGTTACTATGTGCTGCTATGGTAGGAAAGGTAGCACGTGCTTCAAACTCTGGCCAGAGACAAGGGAAGGGAGAGAAGAGAGATTGGGGAAAAGGGCCTAAAGAAAACGCGGTCAACGCATCCCTGTCCTGAGTAGGATCTCACAGTCCAGGCCAGAAAAGACGTGGTCAATTCGCATCAGCAGTGGCATTAAACTCATCCTCATCATCATCATCGGTCATGTCATTCAAAGGTGAACCAGGGCCAATTGGATCTCTTGTGGCATGTAGTGTGGTATGCTTAACCCCCACGCTTTATTGCCATCCCGCTTGGTGTGCAGCGTGGCAGCGTGGGATTTTTTTTGGTCGCTTCTGTCCGTCTTGTCCCGAGACACCGGGATTGGACGGTGGTGACTTCCAAATCCAAAGTGTCTCAGTTCTCTTTTTGCTTCTCTTGACAACCCATACTACTTACATACAATTCATGTGCGCCCCGTATTGTATTTCATGATAACTCTACACCCGTTGAGTGTTATGTAAGTTACACACTAGTGCACATGATTGCTAAACTAAATCCAAGACTCCAAGTCACTATTCACCAACCGTCTCATCTGTCCAAACTCTCAAGCACTTATGTTGGAGATTCAAGTGTGTGGATGATGTCTGTCTTTTGAGTTGGAAGAATGCATCTAAGCATGAAAAGCTCTTTATGTAGATACACACTCGCATCTCCCCCTACACATTCTCCTCTTGAAAACCCACCCATGCGCCTTTATTTTTCCAAGGTATCATAATCCTAAGTGAAAGAAATCAAAAGAAGAAAAATCAATTGCCCTCCGTTGGGTTCTCTGAATGCTCTTCCTGTGCAGTCTTCCCTTCTTCATCCACAGTAAATGTCTGGCAATACCAAGCTAATGATTTGTGCAGTTCTCCGAAAAGAAAGAGAAGAACACGAGGGAAAAAAGTACGTCCCCCGCGCCGATACATGCCTGTGGGCAATGCTAATTCTGAATATGCTCGCTCTCCTTTCTGTTTCCTTCTCCAAAAAAAATGCAATTGTTGCCCGCCCTTTCACGACGTCGGCGTCTTGTCCCTCCTGATGCGGTGTCGTCCACAACGGGTCGTGTTGGTCGGGTTGCTCATATAGCACTGCGCCCTCGCCTCCTCGCCCGGCCGAGGCACAAACTTGTCGCGCACCGCGCAGTACTCGTAGTCGGCCGGCATCCACCCCACAATGTGCTTGTGCAGCTCACATCTGCTGGTGCCGCACTTCCTGCACAACCCCTTGCCGCGGACCCGCAGCGCCGCCAGGTGGCCCGCCTTGGCGTTCTCCAGACCCAGCGAGCCCGTGGTGGCCGCGTTCGAGCAGAGAGACATGGACGACGGCGTCGGGTACGCTGCCCGGTGCCAGGCCCACTCCAGCTCGTTGGGCCCGTCGCGCCTGACACTCAGCGGGACGGGTCCGTGCATCCTCTGGTGGATAGAGTAGAAGTGGCTGCTCGTCAGGCCCAGGCACGTTGCGTCGATCGGGTCCAGGTGGTCAAAGATGGCAAAGTGCAGCTCTGGGGGCAGCGTCGTAAGTGTGAGGGGGCCCGAGGCCGGTCGTTGTTCTGGCGGCACTGGCTCGTAGTCCATGACTGAGTAGGAACGTCGGGGAGGTCCCAGCTTTGGCCGTCGAGGTTGGGCAGGCCGACCGCTCGGCAGTGGTGCGACCGAGTCAGAAGTCTCGTGCTGCTGCTGCTGCTGCTCCTGCTGCTGCTGCTCCATGGGGGTAGAAGGCGAGGTGCTCTCGACCCTGTCCTGCATCGGTGAGGGAACAGAGACAGGTTCGGGTGCAGGTGCAGGTGCGGCTGGTGTCTGGTAGCGCGGCGGCGGAGGCGCCATCGTGAATGTGAGGACTTGTGGGCCCGAAGGTATGTTCTCGTGAGTGGTTCGTGACCGCTGTGGTGGTCTTCTGCCGTGGTGCATACTTCTGGCCATGGCCATGTGGTCTTCCCTGGTGAAAACGCCAGAGTTCTGTCTCGACCGCGGAGTGAACCCCTTGGGGTTCATCTCCACCGTGCCATGCCCGTATGATGAGCCTCGGCTCTGTGTCTGAACGCCTTCCACGAACATGTTGAAGATTTTTGGTAAAGGATGATAACCAGAGTTGAAGTTCACAGACGACAAGAGTACGTTCTGAGGTGATGACCACTGGAGAGTGATGTAGTTGCACCCTGAATTGGGGGGTTGTCGAGTATGGTGCTTGGGTTGGGTAGGTGTGAGGTGGTGTCGCTTTGTCTCCGCTGAGGTGACTCTAGGAGGTTCTGGAATATCGTGTAGTCTAGGCCGACAACCTTAGAGCTGATGGTCCACCGTGGGGTAGAAACCTGGGGGAGGTCCAGCGGGTATTTGTATCGTTATGGGGCGGCCAGGGGTGTGCCAATGACGAGAATGGAGTATAGTATGAATTTGCAAATCAGGGACCGACGTCGGGTTCCTGTAATCGTAGCCGTAGTCTCTTCACTAGCGAGATCATGGGGTGGAGGCTGCTCCGAAATGCGTGATGTCTGTATAGGGGATGGGCGGATACAAGCGGGAACTATGCTTTGATGAGGAGGGAAATCGATATGATTTTGTGTAGATGTCTTGAGAGCTACAAGATAGGCTGTGACGTTGTCTAATTTAAGTGGACGATAAACAATGGAGGGTGGCGTTATTCAAAAGAAACGAACCACGAGGCCCATAAGTCGGGCGAGGCTTGCCTGCTGTGTGGTGTGATATCGACTCGAGCCGCAGGGCGGGAGATTCAAGAAGCAGGAAGAAGAGTGTGAGGCGTAGCAGCAAAATGACAGGTAAGAAAACCACACGGAGGAGGCCGAGACGCCGGCACTTCTTAAAAAAAGATTGTTCACAGCGTAGTCGCCGGATATGACTCGGGAACAGACGAGTCTCAAAAAGAAAGAAAAAACTGAAAAATCAGGGAATGGCCGTCAATCTTTGCTTATCTAGAGGATACTCATCGGAAAAGACAGGAAGAAAAGAGGGGGGGGGGGGGTTGAGAAGATGAAGAAGAATGAGATTTTGCCTCATCCAAGGCTCTGAGCAGAAACAATCTGCACCTGGCCCAGTTTTCGATCAACCAGTGAGAAAGACGGTGAGAACGGGGCATGGGATGAAAAATTGGACCTCCTTTGATGATCATGAGGACCAAGTTCAAAGCGAGCCCAATTTCGCACTGGCGCTACTTCCGCACGAGTCACGAGGATTCATCCTGCCCACGATGCGCCGCCAGCCGTGCAAGGCTGGCCGCTGTTAGACGAGGTGAGCGGGCCGTTGGTCGTCCGCTTGATGTCGCAAGGGGCGCCAGGGGTGTACTGATACGGCGGGACCATGGCAGAAACAACCAAAGATCGTTCTAGGAACTTTCTCCCGCTGGAGGAGGGAAAGACGTTCGGGTGCTCCTTAGTCGTGGACAGAGCCTCTCTCGGCCGACATCATGGGCTTTGGGTTGCAACTCCGTGCCGACGGCCGACCGCACATGCTCGGAGTTTCGAGATGGCTGCAGCTCAGGGCCTGGATGCCTGGCGCAGACGCAGTCTTCTGGTCTGATCTGGTCCGGTCCTTGACAGGAAGGTCCATCATATCCAGGTCCGTGGGAGCACTTTGGACAGCCAGGATGGTGCCATGTGCCTTTCTGTCTTCTCTAGTCCAGAGGCCGCACTGTCGTGTTTCTAACCCGGCCTGGGCAGAGAAGTAACGGAAGCACTGCATGTCCCGCTAATCTGCCCGGCTTACTGTAGTCTGCCTTTGTTGGAAAGTCGGGACTATCTAGAAAAGTGTCCAAGTGTCCTAGGTTCCCCTTCTCGGCCCTGTACAAAGCAGGTCTCAGACATCGCGTGGCTCAGAGACTTAATTTTTTTCCCTCTAAAGCCCGTTCCCAGATCCGGTGCGATGGGACGGGAACTCCAGCCTCGGCAAGCCAGTATCCGCGGCTGGACGATGGACGACGAGAAAAGCTTGTCAAAGTCGCGATGTGTATCTGACATCCCAAGAGTACGTAGGCAGGCCCTCCTCCAGAGCTGAGCTCCGAGCGCGCGAGCATAACAACGAGGACGGTGGCGAGATTGCGCCCTGCAACAAGGAATAAGGCCAGCTCAGGGCGGCTGTCAACCTGGCGGCAACAAGATCTTCCAAAAGTTCGTGACCGTCATCAGGCCCACAACTCACTTCCCAAAACTCCAGGGACAGTGGGGGGTGGGGGCTTGAAGTGGGTCGACGAAGAGAGGGTCTCGGCCGGGGAGGATGACATCGAACTCCCCGCTCAACCACCCCAGATGGAGCCACCGGAACAGCCGAGTCTGGAATCTGGGGTCGATACTGAGCACGTGAGATATATCAAAGGCGCTGAGCCTGATGCTGCTCGAGACTGCGAGATGGCCATCAGACACTGACGATGGTGACCAGCCGCGCGAGGTTGCAGATGTCGCCAATCAGCCTCAACGTCTTATCGGGCAACGATCGCCAAGGGGCAGAGATGCAAGGCCAGGGCCGATGTCGAATGGCCATCCAGGGCTGCCGGGACGCAACATTGTCGTTGATTAAATCAAGGGTTGTGTGCCGTGCCGTTCGGCAAAGGCATCCTGCGTAAACTCAAAGAAAAATAGAAAGCAACATAGATTTTGTCGATCTGCTGCCCACTCAAGCCATGTCTTGCAGCTGCTCGGGTTACACCCGAGACACAATAAGGCCCTTTTAATGCGCCTCATGACGACAGGCTTGCCTGCCCTGCCGCCTACAACCCGCGCTCATGGCCAGGGCACCTGCAACCCTGACTATTTTCTCGGTGTGCTGGGTTAGGTGATCTCGGTGAATCTGTTGTAGCTCAAGGATAGGATGCTAGTCGGACTAGGATTATTGAGAGGGGGAGAGAGGGAGGCAGAGAGAGGAGGGGGAGTCGGAGAGACTGGAAGGATCTAGCAGGCTATATTTCAAAAGTCTGGAGATCATGCACACTGCAAGGCCATGATCACTCTCCTTCACCGGTGCGAGAAGTTCACACAAGAAAGCTCAAGGTCAAACTCGATTTGCCGCTTTGGAGCGCCATGAATATTAGCTAGCGGTATCCCGTGAACTCTTGTGTCCATAGTTGGAGCAGATGGCATGCCTGGCCTTCTCCCTGACCTTCCATGGCCAATGTGCTCCCCTGTTCAAAGGCTGCTCCGGTCGCACCTGCCTCGCATGAACATATAGCGATGCACGAACGTCATGACTGTGGCCTGCGCATGCTGAGCGTTCGTGACCTTAGCCCCGTTCAAAATAGGGTCGATAGCGGCGGACGGCGGAACATGATGGGAAGGGAAGGGACGCGCGTGATGGTTGTTGTGTAGCGGTGGTGGCGTCTGTACTGCCGCCGCTATCATCGTCGCTGTCGCTGTCGCTGTCGCTGTCGCAAGTGAGGTCAATGACATTGGGCAACTAAGCTTGTTTCTAACCAATTGGCTCATTGTTCACATCTCAACGACGGCTTCCACCACAGTCTATGTGCAGGACCCCAATAATCTCGTGAGATCCTACCAGGCCGCGCGTTGTGGAAGGCTAGCTGGCTGGACACGTTTTGCGAGCGATTGGCACGACGTACTGCCGTGTGGTAGGGCATGTGGCACGGATCGATTCTCAGCGGAGAACTCTTTGTGTCAAGCTCAGAGATGAGGCGATACTTGGTCAGGGCTAAGGTAACTCGGCGTTCAGTGGCGAGCTTGGCCCATCGATGTTCCTGTGAGGGAGAAGCGAAGCTTCAGAGTGATGGGCGAAGAAGCAATCGGGTCAGTGTCATCCATGTGAACCATATGCCGCCACTTTCGTTGCATTGCATTGGTCAAAATCGGCTTGCTCAGAAAACTTGTCATGGTAGACTTTAAAAGGAGTCGCCTTCGACAAGACACAGCGTTTCAGTCCCGGTTTCTTCTCACTGGGCAGTGAAGTCACACTTGGCTAGACATCTTGGAGAACTCTTCATGAACAAAACGGCCAGCAGAGTAGCCTCCAGTGACCATGGGGCAAGCTTTGGTACGTCGTCCTGCTGTAAAGTTAATAAAGCATGTGAGCAGGTATTCGGCGATGCAGGATGCGTGGCCTGACAGCGATCGAGCAGTACTCCTGGATGATCTACGCCTGGCACGGTAGTGTATAGCAGCTTTTGAAATGTACAAATGGAAGATATCCTACATCCATGCCCAATCGACCCGTCCTTTCTTATGTGTCTTGGCTTCGAAAAGACCGTGAACGTCTTGGATTCCCTTGCATCTCTTTTCAACAAGGCAAAACTCCGTTTCATGCATGATAAGCAGACTTTGCCGAGTCCGCGCTGCCACCGCAGGTATTATGCCCGCAAGATCCAACCAACACATAGCGGTTATGTACGCAGCCGTTGTGAAAGCATTATCTCGCTGATTATCCGCTACCGCTCGCAGAGCACCTTGCGGCCAGAGGTTCAGATGGCGATCCATATCAGCATGATAACAACGTCCAGGCCCTTGGCCTCGCCATCGTACTTGTAGCTCCACATGCCGTCCGTCTCTTCATTCCAGTAGGCGCCCGTGGCGCTGTGCATACCCCGTCGGCCCACGTGTGGCTTGCCATCAGTGGCAGTCGCGGTCGTCGTGCTGGCTGACTCGGAGGCTGCATCCTTGCTCTCGCCCTCTGTGGATGTGCCGGTCGAGGTGCCCTTGGGCTTGTTCAACTGGGACGTTGGCACCAGATGCTGGACAATAGTGCTGTTGATGGCGAATTTGAAGGCAGGCGCAGAGGCTTTCTCAGGGGTGGACTCGGAAATCACAGCGCGGAGGATGTTATTCTGTATCCCGCGGGCAAACAGTCAGCATTGGAATTGTTCACCAATGAGCTGGCTCCGAACAACGGGGGTAGGACAGAAGAGCTTACAATAATGGTATTGTTCCACTGCGTTGTCTTGGAGTGGTCATAGTACTCGACACTGCCAAGAGCACTTTGACAAGCCTGGTAATATTTCAAATCAGCTTCTTCCAGGAACAATTGGTAAGAGGCGTGCTGTGAGGAGCAGCGATGCCAATTGTTGTATGATGGGAGAGATGGGCAAGAGGGAGGCGGGAAGCGGACATACATCATTGGCGATCTGCTTGAGGCGGTTCAGGGCAATAGGCTATTTGTTAAGGTCAGATTTAAACGCCCAAATAGAAGAAAGGCTTGTTTGGATGCTGACGAACTGGAGTATTTTCCTTCTTGTCGGCCATGTTTGCAGTTGTTGGTATCGTCAACGGAAAGGGGTAAGGAGACTCCAAATTCCACTGCGGGTATTGAGCATCAGTCAATAATACTGGCTACTGGATGTAGCAAAGAGGATATCAAGCTAGAGCAACCAATGGTATGCATACCTGGATTCTTGGAGAAGTAGCACTTGTGATGACTTGTAGTTGTAGAGACGAAAGGTGAGGCTATCTTGAATCAGTTTCGCAGTCAAGCTCCTGTCACAAGGGAGTGGGATGTATGTTGACGTGACGGTGTAAGGTTGCGATTTGTTTGGGATCTCCCCGCGGCCCGAGCATGCGCGTTGTTGTCCAGCAGCCACATGTCCACCCTAGTAGCTTTGTGTACTTGGCAGATGCCGCTGGACGGTACTGCAAATACCCCCCGCCGTGCGAATAGTCAGAGAGAACGGCAGAGACCCTGCATGAATTCCCTCGATAAGAGCGATAAGAAGCACAGACGAATCAGACACACCAATCCACACACGTGAAGTTCTTTTGGGATGCCAGGCCCCCCTGTTCAAAGTTCCACACCGCATCACCAGCCTTCAAGTCTACTGTTGGTCAGAGTTCCATTTACAACGTCAACTCGCATGTTAAAGGAATTCTAGCTCTAGGCTCTAAGTTTTCCACCTTCCAAGGTGCTCTCGTACACAGCATTTGCCAATTGAACATCCAACCACAGCATCTATCGCGTCCATTCCTGCAGCATCCCGAGTCCGTCCATCATAATTTTCCTTTCCACGTTCTACGAGGACCTCAGCAAGCTGCGCAGCGCTTGTAGGCTCACTACGACATCGACATTCCAGTTTCTCCTTCTATTTTATACGCATCCTCACCATGTCGAGCCAGCCTCTGCTCCAGACTGCTCCAGGTATGCTCCCAAAAGCTCCTCGTTCCCTTGTTACACGCCCTCTGGTGACTGACTGGCTTGCCCTCTCTAGGCAAGCGCATTGCACTTCCCACGCGTGTCGAACCCAAAGTCTACTTCGCCAATGAGCGCACATTCTTGTCCTGGCTGAATTTCGCTGTTATCGTGGGTGCCCTGGCCGTCGGCATGCTCAACTTCGGCGACAAGGCCGCCAAGATCTCTGCGTTCTTCTTCACCGGTGTGGCTGTCGCTACACTTATATATGCGCTCCGGACGTATCACTGGCGTGCAAAATCGATACGTACTAGGGGCCAGGCTGGGTTCGACGACAGGTTTGGGCCCACTGCGCTGGCAGTTCTGCTGCTGGTGGCTGTATGTGCCAACTTCGGGCTGAGGATTGCAGAGTCCTCCAAGAAGAGCAGCGGCACAAACCCATGAGCTTCAGTGATGGCAGAGGGACTACCAGGAGACGGAGCAATCGAACGGGACATCGAAAGTAACCAAACGTAATTACATGAGCAAAGGAAATCCGGACAGGCCATTCCGGCACAGCGATGACGGCCTTCGAGCTCTATCTATACATGTATGCTCATGTCGGAACCTTGGACCATTGTCCCCGCCAGCGTCAAGGATCTTAGAGAGGGGTGGACCGAAGCGACGGAGCGGCTGATGTTGGAGACAATTCGTCGTTCTGAGCATTTGCAAAGGGCCAGCTTTGTTTGCTGGCGGACGGCACAGTCATAGGAGCTAAGTTAAGTTGAATGTTCAATTCATCACTACAACGAGGTGTGATGCCCATTTTCCCTGGGCTTCCCATCATTTTTCTCTCTACTTTGTCTTTCCTGTCATTCATTCTTATACGACGCTCTCACGGCTCGAAGGGTGACAGGTAACATGGCGGCTTCATGCCATCTGAACAACCTCGGAAGGAGGCAAAACAAGACAGTGTGAAACAGCGAGAATGTGGATGAAAGTGGCCCGAAGGATGCAACGTTACTGGGGATGATGGTGCAGAGAGGCCGGTGCGGAGGACAGTGGCAGACAAAGAGAACAAGGTGGTGATGACGAGCTCATCTCATCGGACAGGGAGTTTCTCAATGGGAGACGGCTGAAAATTGTCACAAAGTCCTGTTCAGAACAGTCATTGCGGCGCTGTCGACGATTATACGCGGTATTCAGCAGTTCTCTGCACAATAATGGGTGGACCTCCTGCCGACTTGGTCGTAATTGGGGTTCTTGTGCTTGGTCAGCATCTATCTGTCCACGCTCTCCTCTCAGAGGCGGGCTCTACAGTCTCCCGGCGGAAACGAGCGGGACCGTGGCGAGTCCACTCCTTGCTCCCTGATGGCGATGCTGCCGCCATTGCCATCTCGAGGCCACCGTGGAGTCCCTGTTGAAAGCCCTTCACAGTGCGGTCCTAAGCACACGGCATGCGCGTGATCAACGGTGTGAAGATGAAACGGGGTATATATTTTCTATACAGTACATCCTTCTTCCCGCCCAGAAACTCCACGCTGTTCCTACCAAGAACATGACATACTAAGCATTATGTAGTATCTACGGAAGCACCTCTGCACATTAATTTGCATTCTTGTTGCACACGTGCTGGGCGTCCTTATCTGGTGTTCTCCCTGGCAGCCGCCAACTCGGTGTAGTACGAGGTATCGTTGTGACCCAGCTCCGCAAATTGGGTCGAGTTGTGGTGCAGCTCATGGTACGGCCTATTCGGGTCCTTGCTCAGCTCGATTGCGCTGTTGACATCTACCCCTCCGTACTTGGCCCTCGAGAAGGCACTGTCGTCCCCTGACGCTCCCTCCCACATCCCAGTCTGTTGGTTGTAGTAGGCCCCAGTAGCAGTCGATGGCGGTTGTGAATGGAACGACCCGTCGCCTGCGAGCTCCTTGGGTTGGTTTCTGGCAGCTGCCGCCTTGACCCCGCGCCGGTACACGAACAAGAGCAGCCCGGCGAGGAGACAAAGCCCGGCGATGCCCACACCAACACCAATGCCGATCGCTGCGCCGGTGCTCAGACCAGAGGAGGCTTGCGATGTTGTGGCTGCGGCGGCTGCATCGGTTGTGGACGATGATGAGGACGAGGCGGTGCTGGCGGCAACGTCGGAGGCTGCTCCCGATGTTGAGGTGGCGGTCGTTGCCACCAGGGCTTTGGCAGATGATGATGATGATGATGATGATGATAATGATGATGCTGCTGCTGCTGCTGTTGATGTTGATGTGGTCTCGGAAGATGTTGACGTCGTGGAGGTTATTGCCGATGTTGTTGTCGAAGAAGTTGTGGATGTTGTTGATGTTGTGTCGTCGATTGAGCTCGTCTGGTCCCGAGATATCAGTCAGAAGACGCTGACAATACGGAGCCTCGATACGCAACTCCATGGAGTGAACATATATAGGGATTGATTGGACTCACAAGTGTCAGGATATTCGAGTCAGCCTGCTCGTCGTCTGACTCTACGATGAAGACGAAGTGGCCCTCCTTCCACACGCCGGTATTAAATGAGTATGAGTACGGACTCGTTGTACTACCTGTTCAGCGCCGCAAATTGATTCAATTAGCCATCTGATATTTCTCCTTCACGACTCAAGGACGTGACGCCCAAAGTAAGCATATATCATACTGGCAACTGTGACTGCAGCTCCATCTCCGGTCGTCTCCTGCTGCTGCACGAGGACCTTGTAGGTCGACGCATCGCCGCCCGTCCACTCGACCCAGAATTGCTGGTCAAACACCACCTCGCCCTCAACAGTCGTTGTGACCGTCAACGAGGCATGACACACCGGGGTGCTGAAGAGAAATGCTGCGAGCGAGAGCACAGAGATGGGAGAGATCAGTCGGACTCGAGGCACGTGATACCGGCGCATCTTGAAACCCAAGAACAAGGGGCAGGGACCACAAGGGAGAGAAAGAGGTCAGAAAGAGAGACGTCTTATGCTGCAGTTTGGTGGTGGCGGCGATCGATCACAAACACAAAGAACAAAGAGAGACAGAGCACCAACAAACAGGGCTACGAGAATTTGCCCTCTTTCTTTTCTTCGTTCTCTTCTCCTGCCTGCTCACAAAGAAAAAAAGTAGAGACTGACACCACACTGCGTCTCCAGGGGGAGGGGGGGGTTGATGGGAGATTTCTACGAGCAGCGGCTGGAAAACGCATCCTCCTGCGAGCCGCACACGGGGGCCCCTGCATCCGTGCTCTCTGCAGGGCTCTTTTTGCAAGTCTGGCACGGTTTATGATCCTATAGGAGGGCTCTCTTGACCTTGGCAAGCAAAAGCTGCTGCCCAGACGCTCACTGAGGAAGCGCCGGCTACCTATGGTGGGAACGGCAAGTTCGAAGGATTCGAACCATGTGGGCTTACAATCTGAATGGGTTGCACTGCCGATGGGGGTTGGGCTTCGCCCCGGGGCTCTGAGTGGGTAGTGCTGAACGAGAAGCGGGAACTGCAATTCCACTCGAGCCACCAATCCATGGGATGATCTAAATTGATCTGAGGAGGCTGATAAAGAGGAAAGAAAGAAAAGAAGAAGAAAAATTAGGGAAGAAACGTGCCCTTTGGAAAACCTTTTGCTGTATGCAGATATAGTATGCATGTGTTGCCCGCCCGGGGCCGGGGGATAAAAAAGGGCCATCAACACCTATGAAGATTCGAGTGATTGACACCCGTTGATTATTGGTTATGTGCCTCTTTCATGATAAACGGATCCTCCTTGACGATTGCCTTGCTTGTGAGCCGTGAGCGCCCGCCGCTTGGGAGATCAGGTCACCCGAAGGATCGGACCCCTCGGGGGCAATGTGGCAGAACCTGGGACAGCAAGTCAGCGCGGAAATTGAAACGGAGGAATGCATACACGATAGACAACTAGGCGCATATGCTGATCTTATTGGGCGCCAAATGAACACACCTTCAACACAAAATGAGAGAAAAGAACGCCATGCCCAAATACGCCAAAAGGCAACCAAGAACAATCCCCCCCCCCTTTCAACTTAGGGTATGAAGTTCCATAGAGATCCCACCTACATCTCACCTTCAAAGAGGTCAACAGAAAGCTACTAGTAACAAACCTTCAAAGCAGGCAGGGGTTTTTTACATGCCATGGGTCATATCCTCGGACGCATGCCAGTTATTCAGACATGGGTATAAGAAGTACGCATGAACAGTTTCAGGGATATCAGATGATCAGGCAAGACCTGGCTAGAAGCCATTTCATTTTTGAGAGAAAGAATGCCTGCTAATGGAATTGCCCGACCGAGTGTGAGGTTCTGTTTTAATAAAATCATTATCATGTGAATTTTTTTTCTTGTCCGCACATGGCTACTTGATCAATTACTTTAATATTTTAAGTACCTGAGTTTTGATAATTAACATTCCTCCTAGTCTTAGCACGTTCAGATCAATGGACGCCACAGGCACATATGTCACCACCCATTTGACTTTGTGGGGGCAGCTGAGGATCTACGGTGCAACCGTTGCGCAAATGACATCAGGCCTCAGCCTATTTTGGTTCGGAACCAGTTTCAGTCACAGCTTGAATTTGTCACTACTTGTAAGTACTTAGTTCATAGTTCCTCTTCCCTGGTCAAGTAACAATATACGATGCAAGAGATAGAACGGAAGTCCGTCATGCAGCTTCACAAAGTTTGGCATAAATTGATATCAATGTGAACAACATTGAAACTCTTCATTGGGGTCAAGCTGTGGAATCTAGCGAGAAGCTTGAGGTCATTCCAGCATTTTGCTTCTCTTTACGAATACTCCAGAAATAATTAAACCAAAGTAAATACGTCATGGAGCAACAAACAGGCGAAAACATAGTGGTCGTGGTTTGGATGAATCTTGCAATAATTTCATCAATATAATTTTGACAAGTCTTCCTTTGCTGTAATACTATTGCACTATCGAGCGCACATTCTGCTGTCGTCACTTGCTCGGACGTCGAGTCTCCCCAATGTCGGGATTGCCATAATACAATCTAAGTAACTCAGCAGACACATAGTTTGTACAGCGTTGATGTTAAAGCTATACAGCGATACAATGCGTAGAGCAGATTGATGCTTGGTGGCTCGGTGTCGCCCATGGTCTATTCAGGCATGTGCTACGTTGTTGCCAGCCAGTTATTGGTGATTAATGGCTGCAAGGGATTCTACTACTAGAGGACAGATTCTACAGATGCGCTCCAGATAACATCAGACCGTCAATCCAGACCTTGTCTCTCATGGACGCATGAGAGTGGTCTGGTCTTTCCGATGATGAACATGAGAGGCAATGATAGTTTGTCTTGCAGTGAAGTATAAATGCATACTTAAGTAGCCACAGGTCTAGAATTGCTGTGCCTTTACTTGGGATTTCATTACACACGGGGAGAAATGGAAGATTTTGATATGATCGTAGTAGTTGTGTGAATTTGGTCGCTATAGAAACAATGTAATCAAGCCACACCAAATGGGTATCAAAATAGGTTGCCATGCTTTGCCTCCTGCTATGCGTTGTTCGTTGATCTTTTGACGTACGAGATGCCCCGGTCGCCTCCCGCTCCAGGCTCATGCCTTTCCACTGCCAACCTCGTTGGCATTCGTCTGCAGCGTGATGGAAGCTTTTGCCTGAAGCTCAGGGATCGGGACTCGTGACAGGAAAATGCTCATGTAGGTGGTCTTGGGCTCAGTTGCGGGTTTGTCCCGGATAGCCGTGTCCAAGGCCGCCTGCATGGGTTCGAAGGCTTCTTCCTCCTCCTCCTCCTCCTCCTCCTCCTCCTCCCCATCGTCGTCTCGCTCGGCACCGTCCATCACCGTATCGTCGATCACCGTCTGGTGGGCGCCTCGTGCGGCCTTGCGGGAGCTGGGACCGTCCCTGCCGTTCCTGCCGCGCGTATTCGCCTCGCCAGCAACCTCGTAGACCCGGTTGTACTGGTACCACACCACGCCGGCCTCGCCCATCCGTCTCTTCGCGAGCTCCATGACCGTGACCATCTTCCCCGCGTCGCCCGCTCGCGCATGCAGCATCATGACGCCTGGTTTGTTCTCGGGGCTGTACAGGTCGACGTGGCCCAGGTGTGCCAGCACGGACGTGACCTTTTTGTTTATCTTGCTTGAGGAGATGATTGAGGCCGTGAGGATGCCATAGCGGCCGCCCAGCTCGGCGAGGAGCTCCTCGTGGGGCTGCGTGGGCAGGGTGTGCGGGATGGAGGAGGTGGAGGGGCCGACCCGCCGCTGCTTGCGGGAGGGTTGGTGGTTTGCATTCGGATCGGAGGAGACGTCTTTGGTCAGGTCGATGACTTGAGGGTCTGCTGCGGCAGCAGTACTGTCGGCTTCAGCATCGTCGTCGTCGCGGCGGCGTTTGCCTGCGCGGGAGGAATTGGAGGGACTCGAGGGACCAGGTGGTGCCCAGTTGGTGGAGATGGCTGTTGAGCCAGGCATGTCGGTTTGTGGGTGTCGAGGCCGACGTACAAGTGTCTCAATCAGGTGAGGGGGAGCGGGAGAGGGATGATGTTTTGCTCGTTCTGTGGTGACGATTCTTTTGAGGGATAGGACGTGACAATGGCAGGTGGGGTTGATCTGATTACAGAGCTGTGGCAGTATTTTGATAATAGCAAGGGGCATGTGCTTTCTGTTGACATATGTTGCTTATCGATAAGCCTGTCTGTGCTCACCCTCTCAGCTTATCAACCATGTAGAACGGCTGTTAATCCCATCATCTCTCTAATTTGTCTCTGGTAACCACTTGTTATTCTATTTTATGAATATAATGGATAGAGAAGAGCTTGGTAGTGTTTTAAGTATAAGGCCAAGCACTTCACTTGCAATGAATCACATCTGGTGTACGTTTCTCTGTTTAGCATGCGGACAAGAGGGCAATCACATGTCAAAAGATCTGAACACAGTGCAGGAGTGACCTGAGGACACAAGCCTCAACATGTTATTGTAGCTACATCAGATCATTCAGGTAGGGCTGCGAGCTCTAATCCAATGAGCTGCATGACACCAGCAAGCAGGCTGGCAGGAGAGGACAAAAGCACTGCTGGTGTCGGAACACTTGATTCACCGTGGAGTAATATCCTGCATATGTTCCTATGAATATTAGAAGGTTCTCGTGTTTCTCTCGGCTCTTTTAATAGGCAAATGGAATACATCTTTCCTGGTCTGTACTAACTTAACTCGTGAGCGCTTGTTCTTTCTCCAGAGCTTTGTCTATCATAGATGCTGCGGTTGAAACTCGAATGATCGGATCTCTAAAACAGAGCACTAAAATCATGACCAGCCGACTCAGGCTGCTACATTAGATTTTTGGACACCATGTCCTTCTTTCTGGTATGTTCCTATGTAGATTTCTCTGAAGCCTATCTACTGTGCAACCCTGAGGAGGGCTGGCCATATCTGCCTTTTTGATTTGCCGCTAACGGCAAGCTTGGTGTGTTTCGTGCCTCAGAAATGGAGGGCTGGCTGTAACACAAGGCGTGGTGGGAAATGATAATGAGAGACTTGCTCGAATGCAGATGGTCCTGGTCGACAATATAGCTGGGCTTGTATCGAGGTACGTACCGCCCTATCTGATGGGACCCCCCTGAAACTCTCCGCCGAGCTAGGCGCATGATAAACACCGACCAGTCCAGCCAGTCATGTTGGCATTCTGCTTGTTTATTGGCTTCGCTACCATCAAGGAGTAAATACATCGCCGACCTGGATGGAAATGGTCAAGATTTGGGTATGATTTGCTGATCTGGAAAAATGTGAGGAAGGATGAAAGTGCATATTTGCTAGTGCAGCCTGCCTATTCTTAGCATGGGGAGTAAGACTTGCATGTGTACCATGTAAAGTACGTACTCTCTGTGCAGCAGCACCATTTACGCCAGTACGCCCGTGTGGTATGTGTGGTGTGGTGTGCCAGCGCTGTAGTGGAGGGCTGATAAGTTCCAAGTCTTGCCTTGTATAGATGATCGACCGAATGACAGCATGTGATGAGCAACAGAAGAAAAAACCCACCCACCACGATACTGTCGTCCAACTTTCCCAAGATAGTCCCGGAAATGACTTGGTTGCATCTCGATATCCTGATAGTTTAGGTTTGGGCCCAAAGCGCTGCCGCGACTCATGGGGCAGGTTTGTCGATGGTTGGTTGTTTGCTGGTGTTGGTTCCAACCAAGGACTGGGCTACCCCGGGCCTTGCTTGATCTTTGTACTATGGTACCTTTAGTACGAGGCAGGGAGAGAGAGAGAGGCAGAGAGGGTACCGAGCTGGACGCGCCGTCTCGAGAGCCGGCAGGACACAGTCCCACGCCCCAACCCCAACACGGCTGCACGGAAAGCGAACCCCCCCATTCCCAGCCAAGCTCGGTGCGGACCAATCTCGGGTCCTGCTGGCTGCAGGCTGGATCCATCGCTTCCAAGGATTGATCCCCATCCCATTCCACTTCTCTTCCTAGTCGGTGTCACACACGCCAGCCAAGCACCCCAAGCCAACTCGCTCACCCACGGTCGCCCGCCCTTCGCAACCCACCCACCACCAGCACGCAACCAAAGGTGCAGGCTGTCCCCAGGCTCCATCCCCCTGATTCCAGGCACTTTCGCCAGGCCACCCCCCTCTGGTGTGCCATCATTCTCCCTCCAACACTCTCAATCTCAGAGTCTCACATCATTCCCACTACCCACCATTCCTCTCCCTGTCAATGCCCTTTTGTGCCCTGTTCCCTCTGAACACTTTCGCGGCAGTTTTTCCAGCGCAGCACTCGAATCCGTTTCACCCCATTCCAGAGACCAGACAGAATACTCCAACGATATTTTCTCTTTTTTCTTTTCTGCAACTATCTTGTCTCCTTGTTTTATTTTCCTCTCTCTCCGTCCCTGGTCTTTAGCCCCTCTCCTCGACGTGTAGTAGACCAAGGAGGGCGCGACGACAGCGCAACAAGTCAGGTCAGTCAGTCCAAGTTGACGTTCACGGCTCTAGCTGCAATCCGACCGACCGAGGTGGCCCAGTCAGCGGGCGTGCTGTGGGACCCTCTTTGCTGGTCAGTCTCGTGTCCGTTCGAGGGCCTCCCTTTTTTCCCTCCCCCCTTCACCCCCTTTTCCTTGCTTGGTCGGTGAGATGCACTACGTCTTCGTATACTAACCTCACTCTCTTGGAAGATCTCGTTGGCCTCAGTCTCCCGACCTGATTCTTTCTCCCTCTCCCTCTTTTTCCCCCTCTCCCTCCTCCTTTCATCACCGAATACATCCCATCGGCTCGTCTGTTCGCGACAGAACAGCCGTGTGTTGATTCAAGGACCTCTTTGACTTCCATGGTAAGCTGACGATCTCAATACCCACCCTGTCCGGCCGCTCTCTTTGTCTCTTCTCTGTTCCAAGGCTCGGTGCATTGCGGGTGCTGTGCAGACCCAGTGCAGCCCGCGTGATTGTTGGCCACCGTCCCGCCCATACCAGCCAGTCCCTTTCACCGTTTCCGTGTCAATCACCCTGCATGGGGTCTGACACACGACACTCAGACTGACTGACTCCCTCTCCCTCCTTTCACTTCTCACACATACCTCCCTTTTCCCGCCTTCCCCTTTTCGCCTCTCACAATCTCCCTTACACACCCTTGTTGTCCTCGCCCCCAACGCACCTCTGCGCAGCGCAACCAAACTAAGGAGCTTTTGGATCCCTAAACCAATACTCACCTCCCCCATTCATTCCATCTCCCGTTCCCCCCTCGCCTCGAAGAAAAAAGGAAGAAAAAAAAAGTCAAACACTCTTTGTCGCAAATCACCAGCGACTTCTTCTGAGCACCCGCCCAAACTTGCCCATCTCATTTCTGCTCAATATTTGATCTGCCAGAAGCTAATAGCGACGCGACAGCTGAGAATCAGAAACATCTGATTATTATTCTGGGTGTTTTATTTGCATTCTCGTGCATTCCACTCAGCGCATCCCATCTCGAGTTGCACAACGTCGCGAGGCTTTTGGTAGCTGTCGCGCCCCGTCTCTCGACCTCTTGACCAGACGAGAGCAGCCATCTACCTCTCGCTGTCGCGTCATCACGATTCGTTCTTGGACGGTGGTCTGACGACATCTCGACTTCCTCTCCTGGACGGTTTCGTTGGGTCCTTCGCACTGGCCACATCAGCTGCCTGAGCTCTGCCCCCTGCCCTGCCACACTCATCCGTGCCTGGCACTGCAAGCTCCGACTACCCGACCCACCTCACGACTGCAGCTGCAGCCAAGGAACAACGCTAGTGTTTTAGCGTCGTCTCTAACCCCGGTTACGTCAGCCTTGTTGCCGCTTGACGACAACTCGTTGCCTTGGCCACCACCTCTGGTCGTAACCGTGAACGCCGACTAAATCTTCTCCTTACCTCATCATCGCGACGACGAACCTGACACCGGCCGCTGTGGAAGTATATCTTGACTGTTTTTGACCGCGGCTGCCTAGCAGAGTCGGACAAGATAAGAGACTGAGGGAGCCGTCGCATCTGCACAGCCCTTAAATTCGGGCACTTAAAGGAGGACAAACTTTGTTGCCCGTCGTGGACGCGTGACTCTCGGTTTCTTCGGTCTTCTTTCCTACTTTTTGTCGCCATCCTCGTTATTGTTGTCTCTCTTGTGAGTCATGTTTGGCTTCTGGAGCTCGGACGCGCAGGGTAACGAGGGCGTCGACTCGCAACAAACCATGTCACACCCACAGGACACCCTCAGTTTGAATACCGACGCGCGCTCACTAAAGAGAAAGGTTTCTTATGACGATAAGGGCCGCGACGATCTCAATGAAGATGGTTCCAAACGACAGAGGGTAGAATATAGCGTCGCGACGCCACCAGAGACGCCGGCCGCTCCCGCGCGCAAGGAATATTTCTCACCGCCACCTACCGTACTCAGACAGTCGTCAGAGATTACTGATCGCATAGTCGATATCATAAATCAGCAGTTTGGGACCGAGATCCTCTCGAGACACCAGGAGCTCCGCTTCATAAATCAAGAGCTGGCAAAGTGTCAAGCAGCATTGGAGCAGCTTCGCCGCTGCCATCTTATCCCCTACCCAACCACCTGCCCTACTCCACAGCAGATGCTGGACATCGTCGACGGAAAGGTCCCGGCTGTACAGAGCAAAAATGGTGGACCTGCACCGCAATGGGCCCCACCGTATGGAGTGGTGGACGGTCCCTATGCGCGTCATTATGCCAAGTGGCTCATCCCCGATCCCAAATTTGATGGCCAAGTGCCCGAGTGGCAAGTGGTTCCAGCCGCATCCAGACTTGTGGGTGAGGGCCGGTCGACGAGAAATAGCCAGTCTGAGGGCGTGACTACCGGGAAACGGGTCGCGCGTGGCCAGGTTGCCTTCAAGGCACCGGCACCGGTTGTGGCGCCCAAGACAAAGGGACCGTGTATCCTCAAGAGGAGCGACGGCGTTACTGTCAAGCTCTTCTGCCACCTCGAGAAGGCCGACGGCAAGAGGTGTGATCGGGACGATTTTAGCAGCACGCAGGGTTTCATCAATCATGTGCGCATCACACACAAGAAGGAGTTCAAGTCTCACGATGAGGCTGCCTTTTTCTGCGGTGTTCCCATAACGGCTGATGAGAGCGTACCGGCCCGCAACGAGGAGAAGACCACCACCGGAGCCCAGCCCACCACCGGCCAAGGCGCTGGCGTCGTCCATCCTCTTGCGAGAGCAGACGCTACGACTGAGCAGAATGCTTACGCAAGGATTCTCCAGCGCATCGATACCTCACTCAAGTTGTTCCACCAGGGCAAACTGCCGGGGGTCACCAGGATCCCCGGTGTCTCGTCTCAAGCCCCTTCCGCTGGAGTCGATTGGAGGTCTTCGAAGAGTTTCGTTGCCTCACCCGCGACTCCTTTCCTCTCCCAGTTACTACACGCTCGAAACTTCGAAGGCGATATCAGGGGACACGTCGAGGATGCAAAGACTAGGGACGAGGATGTGGATGACATCATGCCAGGTGAAGACGAGTCTGACGAAGGCGAACAAGGTCTGGACACCAAGTCGGATGACATAGTCAGTGCCCAGGCTGCATCTCGTGTTCCTGCCATGCGCGTTCCTGCCCGGGCGCTCCCTACAGCCTCTGCCACCGAGCCGGGTACATCCAGCAGCAAGGGCCGTTCGCCTCACCTCTCTCTACTCCCTTCCTCGGGTGTCACCGCCGCTGCCGATGAAGATGCCTCGAGCGTGCTTGAACACAATGTGATGGATCTTGATCGCAGCCCGAACACCGCGACTAGTAACAACGCACCATCGTTGGTGAGCGACGACGGTGGGGATGACTCAGATGATGCTTCGTCCTCTAGTGATGCGTCTGACGCAGACATGTCTGACATCGCTGAAGTCGATATCGAGTACATTGACATGCAAGACCCTCTTGCGCAACATGCTGGCAGCACGAGCAACGGTGCTCGGAAGAAGGATGAGGCTAGGCATGTCAGTTTTGTGACCCCGGTACCTGGCAAGGCTGCTGCCCGGCGCAAGCCAAGAGTTTGAGACGCCACTCTCGATGACTTCTTTCGACCCTTTCATTTCTGCCTACGAATTTTTTTATTAATGCGCCGGTGCGTATACGCCGGGAACACTCTTCTTCTTTCCCCTCTCGATTCAACATTTCTTGCCTACGAACGTTTACGTATACCGATTTTATTATCCACTTCTTCCGCGTATTGTTGCTGGGCAGGCCGTCGGACTGCCCTTGGGTGGAGTTTGAGACATGGTCTCAGTGTACAACAAAACACCCTGGGTGGAGGATGAAAGATGAAGCCATTGTTGGAGAAGAATGAACTTGTGCAGATGTTGGGACTGAGCTTCACAAGAGAATAGAATTAGACTCTGGTGTGTGGAAAAGCGTTTTATGTAGCATTTTGTACTTGCACTGGCACCTTACCATACCCAACACATACACGACGAGACGAAGATGATACCACAAATAAAACCAATTGGTTCTTAAGCCCGATTTGTCTTCTGTGCTGACTATGCTCGTAATGTGTGTGCATGCCATGTCTTACATCCCTGATTGTATGGGCGCGCTTTCCCCCCCCCCCCCTTTTCTCTTGCTGCCAGATCTACGGCGAGCCCGCGAATGTCATACACCATGGAGCCTGCGATTCTCGCTGTCTGCCTTACAACACAGTGAACCACTTTGCGTGAGTTTCGATCTGAGCATTGTGGCCCGCTCTCTTGTGTTGTCTGATGTTGGCGTGGGGACGGCGGGTAAACAAAAACGATCGGAGACCCAACACCGCATCTCGAAGCACGCCGGTTCGATGCCTTATGTCGACGATAGGAAAATGAGGCAACATCAAGACTAGACTTTTGTTTGTTTTTCATTACGAGACTCTACGTACTCTCCTGTGAAAGGGAGGCAATTCTGGGGGGGGGGGGGGCGAGGATGAAGAAGAGAGAAGACATGCCGCGTTGGAGGGACAAATCAAGCGCGGTATTGCTCATACCTACCAGACGTACGCTTTTCGTCCCCAGCCAAATCGATGCCTAGACTGCGTTCATCTCAGCATGAATCCAGATGTGGTACTTTATTAGAAATGATTGCAGACGAAGAAAAGAGTAGCAGGGGAGGGGGGTCACCAATTCATCCATGCAATGGTATATTTGAACGAATGTCCAGTGACTGCTGTGATTGCTAAGGGCACCCCGACTTTTCTGACGAATCTAACCTACCACATGCATGGCCCCTAAGCCTCGGTCGCAACAGCAGTGAAAAAGGTCAACAATAACGCGGGCACGAAGTCACGGAGAAGAGTCTACGTGTAAGTCTTCTCCGTGTAACAGGTAACACGGATCCTCGTTTTGCCCACCAGTTTCGTTCCCATGACAAGGCCTCATCATTTACCAGATAGATCAAGTTGGCTGGACAAGGAGATGGGTTGAACGCGTTCACAATCGGATTAGACACTAGCCAGACACACTATGTACTGTAGTGTATGGTATATTCAGTAATTTCCTCTGCATCCCTCATGCTCCATTAACATTACGTGTAGCAGTGTACACTCGAGTCAGTCCTCTAGCGATTGTACTCCTTCCAATCCCTCGGTATACGTGATGCACCGATTCTGGGTGAATCATGTCTTCTTTATTCAGGTTCCCCATCAGCTCACTCCTACGTCATGATGCTTACAACAGGGCAGCAGCAACACCTGCAACAGCAGCCATAACGCCACCGGCACCCTTGGCGAGATGAGCTGCGGAGTTGGCAGTCGACGAGGAAGAGCCCGAGGAGGTTGCGGTCGAGGTGCCCGAGGCGGTTGTTGTGGCAGCAGTAGCAGTAGAGGCAGCAGCGCTGGTGGAAGTGGCCGCGACAGTGTTGGTCGAGGAGTACTGGCTAGCAAGGGCGCAGTACTGGGAGACAAGGCCCTGGTAGGTAGACTGGCGCGGGTCGCCAGGGCAGTTGTTGAAGCAGCTGTTATTCGAGGTGTTTGGTCAGTATATGTGCATTGACCAGGCGGGGTGCAAGATGGTGAGATAGTTATCCTGTAAAGTTCTTCTGCCTATGCAAGGAGACAGAAGAAAAGGAGAGAGCGAGAAAAAGGGGTTGGAGCGTTTGTCTGTCTTGTCTGCCGGGACAAAGAGGAAGAAAGGGGGCAGACTCACGTCTCAATGGCCTGGTACGCAGCGCATTGGCAAGAATAGTCCTGTGTACCGCAGGCTGCCTGATTCGCCTCTGTGCTGGTCAAGCAACTCTCCACGATGTACTCAGCGGCACAGGTCGAGGACGACGAGGAGGCGGTAGTGGTGGTTGTTTGGGCCAGGACGGCAGCGGGTGCCAGGATGGCGGCCAGGGAGAAGATAGTGGCCTTCATATTTGTAGTCGAAATTGGATGGATGATGACAGTGATTATTATGATCAGTGAAAATGCGTGCTTGTGTGCAAAGAAAGGTTAGCTGTGGACTGGTGTTAAACAATTGTTTGCTTTCAACCAAAACAAGCCTGACGATGAGAATGTTGTGTTGTGTTGTGCAGTGGTAAGAGAAGCGAGACTTGGAACAACAACAAAACGAGAGGATGGTGGTATCAAGACAGTTAGGGACCGTTTGGAAGAAGCGAGTGCGATGTGCAAAAGTCCCGTTGAGGGAGAGAAAGAGCAAGAGCTGAGCAGAGGCAGAAGCAGAAGCAGAGGAAGGAGGAAGGCAGACACGATTGTTCACGCGAAGCTTCTATAAAAGCTTAATAAGAGTAATTGCTGTATATCGCCCCTTGTGCATATCAGGGACCAAGAGCCTGCATTGGGGAAAGGAGGAGCTACCGTACCCCGGCGGCGATCCACCGAGTCAGGCGGTCGAAACCCCAGAAAACGACGGTGAATACCAATAGACTAGCCCAGATTGAGAACTAGTTGAAATAAGAGAGGTAAATGAGGCCACGGACATGGGGGAACGTGGACGGCGAGGGTGCTGTGAGATGGAGGGCCGGATCTCGACACGGGTTCCTTCCAAGTCGACCCTGCGTACGATGTGTTGCTTTACGGCAGCTAAGCGCGCAAGGATTTTCCAGTTGATGAGTGGCCACAGCAGGCTGACTATGCAGTCCTCCGAGGCCAGCCAGAGACTTGTCACAAAGCATATTGTATTTGTTGTTCAAGGCTGCATGCAACTGGACCGGGACTCTTTCCTGCAAGTGGTCATGCACAGTATCGGTGGCGAGATAATCAAAAGACACCCTGGCCGATGAATCCTGACATTGGCTCCTACGGAAACACTGTTTTGTTTCGAGTTAACAAGGCTCAATTAGATAGATATCTCTCAGTGCGCCGAATTCCGAATCAATCAACTCGAGAATCTGACTGCTGTGATAGTAAGCGGCCAAAGAAAAAAAAAAATTGGTCGTGAGCCAAGCTCTGGTGCTGGGCAGAGAAAAAAGGTATCGGAATTTTTGGGTACTAAGGTGGGGATGAGGTGCACTGCTGCAACCTACTGTGCATACACAACATTTGTGAATACGAGCGTGTAGCGCGAGCCGGGAATTGCCTCCCTGTTCGTATCGGCAGCTGGGCATGCTGCTCGGGGAAGATCCAGGGTCCGAAGCGTGTTGAAGATTTCTTGGCGCTGGGTACCGGCCAGCAGCTTTCTGGATGGAAAAATGCCCGTCCACACATATCGAACTCCAACCTACTCCTCCTCAGCCGGGGCCTTGAATTTCTTTAACTCGCCCTTTAGATCCGCATTCTCCTTCTCCAGCTGTTCGACCTTCATCTCAAGATCCTCCATCTGCTCGCTCGCCGAAACACTCAATTCCTCCACGATCTTCACAAAGCGCCAGAGCCGGAGGATGATCACGAGAGACCCGACCTCTTCGACAACGCCACGCGTGAGAATGTCGATGAGGAAACTGGCGATGATGACCAAGGCATCAAATATGTGAAACCAGGATTTGAGAAAACTGGGTGACTGTTAACAAGACGCGCCAGTGGCGGGGGAAAATAGAAAGGATTGTAGAGCGCAGAGAGATGCAGGAGAGAGAGGGAAGCCACCCACTCGATTCCAAAAGCCCAGAGACAGAGTAGCAACTCGACCAGAAAGAGGCAGGAAAAAACGAGACCTGCATGCTCGAGGGCCTCTCGAACGTCCGGGACCCATTTATCATCCTGAATCCTGCTGTCACAATCGATCAAGGCGATGAGAATATCAGCCAGCAGGCAGGAGACGTCGAGGGCAACGAGGGCCATGATCAGATAGTGCTTCTGCTTCGAGATGAGCAGACCTTGACATTGTCGCCGCCGCTTGTGGTAGGTGGCATGGAGCGGCGTGCTCTGCTCTTCTTGATCCGTATCATGCTGAGTCGTGAGGAGGGGCTGCTGCTCAATGCCTTGCTCAGCCATTGTGGACGATTCGCTCTGCGCTGGCAAACCGCGTGTGAATTTTAGTGGGGGACACGAGGCTGACAAGACGTTGGATGCCAAGACTTTGGGTAATGCTCGCGGAGAGACAAGGCTGTGTTCTTATGATGATGCTCTCTGGCACGAGCAGACAACAAGATTTGGAGCAGATAAGGGAAAACAGGGAAGATGTGCGGGTAGCGCCAATCAGGAATCGCTTGAGACGTGGACACTGCAACCTTTTACATGGAGTAGCTTACTCTGTTTAAGCTGAGCGTGCCGGCAACCGAGAAGCTGCGTCGAGAGACCTCAACCCAAAAGTCGACTATGTAAGCAAGAATTGAAGAAGGCGCCTTCTCAGTTGAAGAAGCGAGCCAGAGATTTGATCGAGTTCGTACGAGAATCAACTCAAGTCTGAAATGATCGCCACATGCCCGGAGCCGTGGGTGCGGATTTGATGGGCCACCTCGTGCTGCTGTACGAGAAGCTCAGGAAGAGGACTGTTACCGCAGGTGCAACGAGACCCCCCCCCCCCCCCCTCCGCTGCTAGTCTGCAAGCCATGGAGCGTCCGCCCCGCATCGGATCATCCACTACCAGTCACTCACGGCTCTGTCATTAGAACCTTGGACAGCCTGTCCCGTTCGCCACGGTCCCGTACCACCCTCGCNNCCCCCCCCCCCCCCCTCCTCTGCAGTACAGTGCTTAGAGTGCCTCCGCCAGGTCGATGTGGGGTTATGATCTTGGCTCAATAGTCGTCATGGCCATTCGACACAAATACTGAGCTGGCCGTAGAGATGACAGGACTCAGATATTGATCTCGAACAGGATTGAAAAGTATATAAATCAGAAAAGAGGACTGAAAAAACAATTGTTTATAAGCGAAGAAAAGTAGACGTCAGTTTGAATAGTGTGAACACAGTAAATACTTAAGTCCGTAGGGTGGTCGATGACTAAGCCGGCGAGTAAGTCATGGATGCTTGTCGACTTGCCCCGCCGTGAACCACCCGATGACTCTATTCAGGCCTCATCCCCTTGCCTCTCTCTTCCTATCTACATCACCCCACGGTTCGCCGTAGGGTATGCAAGTCCACCTTTGCCATAGGCCATTATTCTTCTGCATTTGATTCATATCTGCCCCTATCCATCGCCAGACGATGCTCCTGATCTCGGCTTCCATCACTTGATGTTATCAGCGACGTCACCCCTCTACGCGTTTCCCGCTTCCGCGCGCTGTCCCGTGGACTCTTCGTTGACTCCTGCATCTCTCCGAAGGAGTAACAGTTGACGACCTTGATTGTGCCATTTTACTCCGGGTTTTATCGCAGTGACATTGACTAGATATCTCATCTACAGTCTCCAGTCCCCTTCTCGCATTCGCCGGTATTCCATTGGCTCTGGCTTCCATTCTGCCAGTTCGTTTCGTCTGCGGTGGCGTCGACTGCCTCTGCTACAAGGTTGCGTACGGTTCGTGGCTGCCCACCCCGGTCATGCATTCAGAAAGGGGGTCTCTTCTGACGAGCTTGCCAGTATACCAATATTCTTCTAGAATATGACGACCCCCTCCGGAATTGGCGGGAAGTCTTCGTCGACTCAGCCCTCCTCGTCTTATAGCAGCCCCTTCACTCCGACTGCATCGTCGAGTTTCGATTCAAGCCGCCGGCCGACACAGAATAGTCCATCGAATTCCAGCGCAGCACCCAGGAGAGGACAAGGTCAGAGGAAGCAACACAGAAATCAGAAAAAGCCATCTTACCGGGAGGACGAGGACGACATGGCGGAGATAAGGGCGATCCGTAACGCATCGAGCCGCCGTGGCCAGACTTCCATCACCCACCTGCTGAATTATTCCTCTCCCCGCCCTCACTTCGAGAATCATCACTATGCCTACAACCGCAACTATCGGCGCAACCCAACCTGGGGCCCTGGGTCTGGCTATCATGCAGCAGACAAGACTCGTTATGTCCACGCCAATTACCGTTTTATCGTGTCTCCCCAGGGCGATTATTCGAAGCAAGCTGTCGACGCGGACGAGCACCTCGACTGGGCAGATGTCCTCCAGGTCCTGGCTTCTGCCGAGTCTCAGGCTGCATCTTGCCCAATCTGCCTTTCCGAGCCCGTGGCACCGAGGATGGCCAAGTGTGGGCATATCTTCTGTCTTCCGTGTCTGAACCGGTTCATGCAGACCAACACAAGCGATGAGCCGACTGCCGCCGAGAAGAAGCAGCGCTGGAGGAAGTGCCCAATCTGCGACGATACCATCTACCTGTCCGATACGCGGCCTGTACGGTTCTATTCTGGACAGGAGAGCCCACTACCACGGCCTGGTGACGATGTCGTGCTGCGGCTCATGATGCGATACGACAAGTCAACACTGGCACTGCCCAGGGAAGGCGGGGCCGATGTTCTGGACTCGAGAGACTCAATACCCTGGCATTTTGCCGCCAATGTCTTGGATTACGCGAGGATCATGCTCGGCACTACCGAGTATATGACCAAAGAGTACGACCGTGAGATCGAGGAACTCACCAAGCAAGAGAAGGAAGATGAATTGCTGTTTAATGAAGGCAGCGAATGGACGCAGAAGGCTATAAAAGCGATCGAGGCTGCCAAGGAAAAAGTCAAGGATCTCGGAGAAGTCGAGATCGCCCTAGCAGAGGCATCCAAGCATACTAGCTCAAGTCAACCTCGGCAGACGGAGCACGACTTCTTCTTCTATACCTCCCCTCCCCACCTATACTTGTCACCCCTCGACATACGAATCCTCAAAACTAAGTACGGCGCCTTCTCGCAGTTCCCATCGACCCTACTGCCAAGAGTCGAGCATATTTCCACTGGCAATACTGTTGACGATGCTCTTCGGAAGCGGGCAAAGTACCTCGGTCACCTACCTCGCGGATGCCTGGTCTCGTTTCTGGAATGTGACTGGACCGACATCGTCCCAGAGGAGATTCTAGAGACTTTCAAGGATGATATTGAAAGACGGCGCAAGAGGAATCGCGAGAAAGAGATTCAAGAGGAGCGCGAACGGCTCCAAGCAGAGAGGATTGAATCTGCTGCCTACCGCCGAGGCGCAGGCCGAACCAACCTGAGTTCCATGGACGAGTTCACTGTCAAGTACAGTGCTGAAGGTGATTCGGACCGCTTGAATCTGGACGAGTTCCAGCCACTTGGGGCTGTTGGTACCACGCCCCCAAACCCTCGGCCTGGCTTCTCGTCCCTTGCGTCAATGTCTACCAGCCCATCAACACAAAAGACAGTCTGGGGCACTCCAGCTCTGCCACCGTCACCTGGATTGGGCCCCGTCAATCCTCCACCAGCAGTGGATGATGGGTGGTTGAAAGACGATCAATTCATGGGTTCGCTCGGAGCAGCAGAGCTTGCCGTTGAAATGGAAGCTCTCGGCGTGGAGAATCTTGCGCCTGAGGGGCCGCCCGCCGGCAGCTCTAGTGGCAAAGGCAAGGGTAAGAAGAAGCAGAAACAGAAGATCACTCTGATGAGTACAGGCGGGAGAAGAGGGAACTGAGTCGTGGTGGTGTTCATGGGTGTCAGCTCATGTCGAAGACCTGTAGATCGGCTTTGGCAGGACGGTGTGCTGTCAAATGCTCAGCCTCTCTTAATGAAGCGCGCCCAAGGTTTAAATAGAGTTGAGGGGAGCACAGGTGACAGCTCTCTAAAACGGCCCTGCAGAACAGACATCATCTACATAGCCCGCAGCCAGTGATAGACTGGGGTGGCAGGCAACGTCTATACACTTATTTACATGCTCACAATAGGCGAAGGTGGGTTGCGATGAGAGATACTTCAGTATGCCTATGTAGTCTCGAGCAATCTGGTTCAGAGTAGCCTGTAGACCTTAGAACATATCAGAGCGATCATATAATGAAAGAAGAAGAGAAGAAGGGGGGAAATCGCCCGCTATTCTATAGTGCGATTAACTGAAGGAAACGGGGCTGCGGGGGAGAGCAGCCACACTACTTGAGCGAAAGTTTAAGCGGGCCGACCTCACTGTCATCCAGGCACTATAAGCTTCTGGGGCAAATGTTCGTAGACCCACAGAATGTTTGTATGAGGGCCGTGGATGGTTTGTACTTTATGTCAGACCGTCCAGGACATCCAGGAGCAAACACTCCGTGAGGTATGCACACAATCTGTGTCCCGCAATATGCGGCGAATCGACGGTAGGGTGCAATTATGCTTCCACAGGTAGTACATTGCATCATAGCAACCTCTGACATCACAAAATAATTGAGCCTCCTCGACACGAGTATATCAGTGACGACGGATACCTCAACGAATGAGCATGCATTGATGGTTTTTGGACCAATTTCTTCTTTCTTTCCATCAATCCAACCAGTGAGCCTCGGAATTCCAATTCGCTTACACAATATCGATCAAAGTCCTCTTCAGCACAGCTTCCTCAAAATCAAATAAAATGGTCGGCCACAACACTAGTGCAGGCACCAAGGTAAATCAAGAAGCACACCACTCTTCCCTCTTTCTTCTTTTCTTCTTTCATTCTTTCTTCCTGGTCTGCCTCGCCGAGCACTCCTAACCAAAGCTCTAGGTCACCCTTGGCGAGCACGCCCCCGTTGTCCAAGAGGGCGCCGGCGCGGTGGCCCCAGACTCCCTGGCCGCTGAGTCCGTCCGGGAAGGCGGCGAGTTTGCCTCCAACAGCCGCAACACCATCTCTACGGAGGCCGCTGCCAACCTGGCCTCTACCAAGCCCCACGAGGCGCCCGGCAGCTCGAAGGGCTCATCTGGGCAGGGCCGGGCGGCGCCCAGCTACGTGGACAACCAGCTGGCTCAGGATGGTTCGGGTCCGCACGGGGAGAACATCACGGAAGACCCAGGGATGACGGGGCGGCCTGGCAAATTCAACGTGGAGGTCGGCAGCGTGGAGGACCCGGGGAGGGATGCGGTGCGCTCGATGCTGCTGAAGCAGACGAAGGGGGCACCGGGGACGGGAGAGAGGGAGGTCGGTGAGAGGGGGAAGGAGGATGAGCAGCGATATGGCGTGCTGGAGAGGGACACTTCTGCGTGAGAGGGGGTTTAGTAGTGTTTGAGTCTTTTATCAAGTATTCGTAATTAATCCGTTGCTTTTTTTCTGCTGGATGATCGTTATCAACTCGGTATCATCTATTGATGGTCCTGCATTGGGCGGAAAGGACAGTGCAAGGTTAAGACATTGGTAAAATCTTCCTTTTGGAAATTGCCTTGTTCCTCTTTTCTTTCTTGGAATACTTCCCTTGCTGCATGGCTGTCGTGAGCACTGGCTGCTTGCTGGTCAGCTGCTGATTGGTGTCAACAGTAGATGAGTGTATACCACCGACTCACTGCTTGCGTACACCTCCTGACTGCCTGTATGACTAATTGCCTTCTCCAAGGGGGTATACGACGAAGTAAGAGCTGACAGTTTCTCTCGCCTTCTCTCTCATTCTCATTCTCACTCACCCACACACTTACACCGGAATCGGTGATGAGGTACAGTGGGCTGTGGTCCGTAGCCGCAAACGATCTGTCAGCATGCACAAGGCGGTCTCTCAGGGGGGTGGAATTAGCTGCAAGCACTCGACCACGGCGCCTGAGCTGCCCTATCAAGGAGCAGCTAGCCCCCCTGTAACTCCAGAGGGCATGCTACTGACCAGCCCCCGTTATTCGACGAGATAAGGTCGTCATCCGGCCCTGGCTCCTGTTTAGAATTCCCGTCCTACAGCGAGCCGGTGGTCCCTGCGCCTGGACCCTCTGTAGAGAGATGGTCGGACATGGAAGTGCTCTCTGTCTCTCTCTAATCAGCATCCTGCTCCTGTCAGCCACCAGAAATTGGAACTGGGGGTCGCGATAGCGGATCTTCCAAGACACACAACGTTTTGCTCCTTCGACATTTTCTCTCCCACGCACCTTTCTCCTCTCTCTCTCTCTCTCGGAATTACAATCTTGTTTTGCATTACATCACCACTTACTCATCCCCACGCCACACACAATCAGTTGCTCTCCTACAACGAAAAAGTTTCGTTCTGGATCTACCCTACCTCGAACGACTTACACAGCCGAGATCGACCTTTGTTGTGGAGCTAGTGAAGCACACTACAGATTGTCATTTCCGTTCCCGACACCACCACCTCCAGCCAACCACCACACTCAACAGGCCTTCCTGGCATTTTTGTCCACGGGAGAACTTTTTCTCTTCTTCCCCTTCCTTCTTCCTTCCTTGTCGCGACGTCTCCTCTCCTTGCTGGCCGCGAACCTGCAGCTTTAAACCCTACGACCACAACTTATCCGACCTCGACATCCTATCCTTTCTGACGCCGCCCCCCCTCGGATCCTAGTCACAATGGTTTCGTTCACCTTCAGATGGTACGTGCTGTCCACTCATTGCAGCCCACGATGTCCAGATCCCCACCTCTCCGCATGAACGAAGCCACGGCCCGCTGCCCACTGAGGGTCCCCCATTCCATTCCCCGATCTTTTGACGCAACAAGTCTCTGCACGAATTGCGAGCACATGATGCGATGCGGCATACCGTCTCAAAGGAAAACGGCGAGGCAGTGGAATGCGTTTCTATGCATGTTGTCTCAGCACAGGACATAGGGAACAAACTTGGACGACAGCATCGCTAACATGGCTCTCTGCTGCTGCTGCTGCATACAGGGCGCACCCCGCCGAGGAGGTCTATGTGACCGGCACATTTGACAACTGGTCCAAGAGCGAGAAGATGGAAAAGAACGGAGATGCCTTTGAGAAGACCGTCGAGCTTCCCGACACTTCCGAGAAGATATATTACAAGGTTCGTGCAGGTCACCATGTCTCTTTTGCATGCGGCTGTCCGCATTGTGCCCCTCCCTTCTGCAATGAACACGCCTGGCCCCGCTCCTGTTCGAAACCTTCCTTCCCTTCGTGACACGCCTCATGCTGGAGAGGATGTGCATTGGCTCAAAAGGACTGGGGCTTGCGACCAATTGCGCATCCTACTGTACGCCCGCGAGACGTCACCAACCCAATGGTGCTGTTCCCGCCCCCGCAGTTCGACCAGATACAACTGAGAGCGGGGAGCCTGCCGGAGGTGCAGAAGTACTACGCACTACAATATCATTCCACCTGCGACGCCCACCGAAGAAAAAAAGAAAGAAAAAAATTAGCTCGATGGCGGTGACGGCGCTCCGCGCGGGTGTGTCTATAACAGCCCTCTTAAAGGGAGCATTCAACGTCAGCCCTTCGGTCATTCCTATCCATGGACCTTGATGGCAACGACAAGGACAAGGACAAGAGCTGGAAGATGCTCCTTTCGCTGCTTGAACGCCTCCTATCGCTCGTTGCGATACATATTTTGTTCCTCGAAATTTCATCCGTGGGGCGGCAGAGCGTCTGAAAGACACAAAAAAAATCGCCTGTCGCAATCCACCAGCGAAGCACAGGCTGCTTTGCACCACCCGTTCACACCCTACCCCCCTCTTCTTCCCAAAGCAACCCCGGTCGTTCCACTTATGACGCAATCTTGCCTTGGGGCCAAGTGATCCTATTCTGGAAATCTCACAAGATTGCTGCAAGTCGGATATACCGCCTGTGAAAAGCAAGGCAGGGTTGATTGAAGGACGACCAGCACTCATTTCCTGGCAGTAAACTAGAAAGCTAGCTGCCTTGCTTTCACGCGTGACTGGCAAGCGCAAGCGGGTCACTAGGTTGACTGCCTGCAACAATTGCGCCCCTGCACGCTCCAGATATCATAACCCGCTACGAGCCCACTTTCATTGCTCCTGGATGCTGTGCTCCTGAAATCTTCCTCCTCATCTTTCAGACTTTTGCTCCTTTTTCGGTCGCACGCCCTTGTCACTCGTCGCGTTCTACTCATAGAAAGCTGGTGTCATCATCTACCTTACGCTTTCAGGCTGACTGACTGATCTAAATCTCCAGTTCGTCGTCGACGGTCTTTGGACTGTTAACACTACCGATCCCAAAGAAAAGGACGAAGGCGGCAACGAAAACAACGTCCTCACTCCCGAAACCCTCCTCGCAAGTCTGCCAGCTACTGCTGCCATCATGAATTCCGTCAGCGCCGATTCGACGACCGCCCAATTGGCAAAGGACGTTCCTCTGGAGAAGGAGAAGAAGCCTGAAGCACTACCCGGCACGTTCCCAGAGACGCCAGCTGACGAGCTCAACCAGCCTATCGGCATCAGCCCCCTCCCGGCCGCCGCTGGAGGTCTCAACCCGATCAAGCTGGCGCCCGGCGAGCCCGTGCCAAAGGAGTTCTCGGCTGCTGATGTCAACTCCAACGTCAAGCTGGACAAGGAGTCGTACGAGAAGAGCGATGCTCTTCCTGGTGTCGACACGACTGCCCTGGACGTCCCCCCTGTTACCGGTACTATGATTCCCGAGTCGAGCCTGCCCATGGGCAACGGCAACGCGACCGTCAACTCGGTTTCTGCCGACGCGACGACTGCCGCGCTGGCCGCTGAGGTGCCAAAGGAGCCCACGGTTCCCGAGATTGTCAAGGAGAGTCAAGACAAGGCTGGTGTCGACCCTGAGGCTAGCGCCAACGCGACGGAGGTGCAGGAGAAGCAGCAGCTCGAGGAAGAGCTGAAGGACAAGGTCCCAGAGGCCCCTTCGACCTCTGAAGGCACTGCTGGCAAGGGTACGGAGAAGTCTGAGGGCGACAAGACCCTGCTGGAGACTGCCGCCGCTGCAGCGACTAGTCTTGGCGTCGCCGCTGCCGCGGTTGCCTACGCCACAAAAGACAAGGCTCTCGAGCAGGCCGGCCAGCTGCCTGATTCCGTCAAGGAGCAGCTGCCTACCGCCGTGCAAGACACAATCGCTGCCAACCCGACCAACAAGGAGGCTAAGATTGAAGAGGTCTCACCTGATGTCCCTACCGAGGTCAAGGAGTCCATTGCAGAGGCCGGCAAGAGCCCCGAGGCTGCCGCCAACACACAGGCCGTCGAGGAGAAGAAGGCTGTGGAGGCTGAGCTGTTGAAGGAGGTGAAGCCTGTCGAGCCGGTGAGCGATGCGCCCCAGACCGAGGAATCCTCTAAGGCTGCCAAGGAACCTGCGACGGCGACTCAGACGGCACCCGAGGTCGTTGAGCCGCCGGCTCCGGCCAAGGAAGTGCCCGAGACCACCACACCGACCAACGGAGTCAATGGGGCCACCAGCAATGGCGCCGGACCTTCTACTCCCCCAACGCCGGCTAAGTCTACCAAGACTGCTGATTCTACGACGCCGAATTCGACAAAGTCTGACCAGAAGAAGAAGAACCGGGTCAGTGGCTTCTTCGGCAAGCTCAAGGCCAAGATCTCACACAAAGAGGGCAACTAGGATCTACGCTCCTGGTGTTGAGAACCGTCTGGCAGTGACCTCTTCTTCATCACTGCACATGTTGTCTGCTTTTCTGATTATTATTCTCTGCGATGTCTCACGATTTTCCTTGTCGCTTGGACTGCCCATGCATCGAACAGGATTACCCCTCGAATACCCATTCTCCGCCTTTCTCTACCATTACTTAGGTACCGCTAATTCTTACTACGGTATTACCTACGTTCTATGCAAAACGACAGACCCGAATATCCCCGACGGCAATGCACACAGCCGACTGGAGGGCGGATTACAGAAAAGATGGAGCAAATCGATTTTCTGGGTTGAGAAAGGCATGGATTTTCCGGTCTTAATGATTTGACTTGCAAATAGGAGGCTCTCTTTTTTTTTCCTTTTTTTTTTTTTTTTGTTATTCTTTGTTTTATTTATTGTTTTTTGTTCCTATCACTCTGTAGCAGTTATCATGATGGGTGCTTGCGTCTTCTTCAGACGATAATGCACCTTTTCCTCGGATTCAGGTCGATTTCTGGTGCTAATACACACACACACACACACACACAGACATGCACATTCACTAAGGAAACCGTGCTCGTTCGAATTTGGTGTGTCTACTGTGATCTCGTGAGAAATGCCGCCACCCCAGAACTGTAATCGAGGACCAATATTTATTGGACCGCGGTCTGAGTGAACCTATGACATACGGGATTTACTTGGAGTCTTCACGCTCCAGCAAAGTGTCGGGGCAAGGCCATAAACAGCTCATGGACCATCACACGACTGATTACGCAGTCATTACTGTACTATGATGTCTGCATTGTGAGTACTGGGGGTTGTCACATGAACTGAAGTGTATTTGAGTCGTTTGCGTGTGGAGATCTATCGGATGTATATGTGAACCCGGCCGAGTGCAACCATCTTGATATCACGTTCCCGCTCTTGTATGTCTAGCGAATATGGTCTTAAGGAAAGGAAGAAAAGAAGAAAAAGATCCTGCGTGCGACAGCGAAAAGGCTTGAAGACTCTCTCTAGCAAGTGGAAATGCATAAACAATTTATAATTACAGCTAGGTATCAGATACTAGAGTCTTTCTATGTCTTTTTCCCTCGTTTAATGATATGATACATATAGGAAGCGGGTTTGAGATGTGGTTTAGCAAGAAAGTGTTGAATAGAGTGGCATGAGTGATTGATTGTAGCAACATGAATGCCATGTAGCGAGAGCAACAATTCATTCTCTTTTTCTTATTATTACATACACTGGCTAGAATGGCCTGTGTATTGCATTTTAAGACCTCAAATTCGACAATAATGCATGTGGGAAATCTTGCAAAAAAGAAAGTTGTGACCCTGCTAAGATTTGAGTGAGAATTATTTCGTGCAGAGGGCGTAAAGAATAATTAGTCCAATTAAAATTTAGTTTACTACATATAACATAATTATTTACTACTTTGTAATTACGTTGCGAGGCATCCTGAACAGCAGACAAGTTGGTGTTACTTTTTCAAAATGCAAGGCATCCACTTGGGCATCATAATCAATTCCTGTCTACTAAGTATATATCCATGTCTCAAAAACCGCCACTGGTCAAGCTGGATAGTTAAATACAAGCACTGGAATTGTGAACGAACATTGAACTATTACCACAAAACCAAAGACATCTTTCCTCGACATTTATAAAACACCCAGGACAGATGACGAACTATTATCTAGAGAACCGACTCGACAGCCTTGACCAGATCTTCAGGCATGCTCAGAAAGGGGCAGTGTCCAGCTTTGACAGTCGTCGTCTTGGCCTCGGGCCCAAGCTGCGAAGCCATGCCCTGCTGCGCGGGTAACGGCAGGGCGTTGTCCTCTGACGTGTAGATGTAGGAGCACGGGATGCCGCTGGTCCACGGCTCGTACTCGGCCGGTGTGGCGAAGAGTGCGGCAGAGGTGTAGGTCATCTCCTTGCCCCACTTGCTCTGTTCTTCCGCAGACAAGTCGTTGAAGCCGACCTGCGGGATCATGTCCGGGTTGCCACTCACACGATCGCCCTGAGGAGAAGAGAAACAGAAATTTGAACATTAGAAATTGGGCAGATACAGAGACTGGTAGACGAGAGAGAGAGAAAGAGGGGAATATTTGATGGAGGGAGGGAGGAAGAGAAGTAAATAATAAAAAATGAGCAAATTTACCTCGACAACCATCCACGGCAAAGGCTGACCTCCCAGCATCCCAAGCAAGCTCTGGCCCTTGGGCAGGACGAATGCGGCCAGAAAGACACACCGCACCACGCCGCCCTTCTTCCCAGCTGCCGTCCTGCTCACGGCATCATAGCCCTCCACGGAACCGCTCATGGAGATGCCGCCGGAGGAGTGGCCGATCACCACTACCTCCTTTCCCTCGTCGACCAGAGGGCCCAGCACCTTTCGCACGGCCTCGACATCGTCCTTGAGGCCCGTGGGAGCAACACCGCCGGTGGTGGGGACAGGGACGTGGACCGTGGGGTATCCGGCCTGCTGGAACTTCTCGACGATCCCGGCGAAGATGGATGGCTTCTGCCATGCGCCGGGGACAATGATGATTGTTGGCTTTGACATCATTTCTGGTTTTTTTTCTTCTTTTCCTTTTTTTTGTCGCTTCGGTTTCAGGGAGCGTGTAAGGCTGTGTACTCGGTGAAGGAGGATTGAGTAAGTTTGCTGATTGTTTCAAGTGACTGGCTGTTGTAAGGATATTGTTCTCTTTCTCTTTCCTTCAAGTCTTTCAGGGGAATGCCACAACGACCTTCCCTTTTTAAAGTTATTATAATCTTCATTAACGCATACGCATGGTGGACCCCTTTTGCTTCTTCCCTTCCCTTGATTTTTTCTTCTTTCAGGGACCGGTTACATCCTACCGAGACACCATGTAAAAGCCACGGATGATAGCCTGTACGCCTTCTACCTAATGGGGGAGGGGGTTCTCCTGTCTCCTGCAGCCCAAGTGCAAAAACGGAACAGACGACCCACGAGAGATTTCGTCTGCTCCTTGTCCCAACGGAGATGTCACAGTGGCGGAGACTGGGGTGATATCGGAGCACCCATGTCTCCCGCAGGATCCAGCCGCAATGCTACCAATGGAAAAGAGATAGAGAGAGAGAGAGGTAAAGAGAGGGAAAGACACACAGAACAGATGTGACAGCTTGGAAAGGCACATGATAGGTTCTATCACTGGACACCTCACAATCGATGTCGTAATGAACACGCACGGGAACGAATGAAATTACACCAGCATGGGGGTTTCTGCAGGGGCACTCACCTCTCTTTCTATGCCACCTGCTTGTATTCATCAAATGTCACGGCCAGTTTGACATGTGAGATGGCCAGCAAGCGACTAAGTTTGTAAACACGAAACTTAATTACAGTATTGGTCGTGCTTTGACTAGTGTTGTTCTGTTGTCCTCTGCACCACTCCTGGGTCAATGCCTCAGCCATCTATAAGTGAGTATCACCTGCTTCAATTTCTGGGGAAAAGGGTCGAGATATCATAACCCAGCGCATTATACGAGCCTTATCTTATTTTATGGGGATTTTTCTAAAGGACCATTTGGAACAGGAATGATTGACTATTAGGACTTGGTCTCGAGTGGCACAGCTATCAGAAGGCATACATGTCGATGATACAGTAGTGATCAGGGGCGGGGGGCCCGCAGTTACATTGAACAGTATAAAAGTACTTGAACGGAGAGGCCCGTCCACGTGTCACTATAACCAGGCCATTCTCCAATCACTTCTCCAAAGGACAAAGAAAGGGGCTCTAACCCCCAAGGGTTGAGAAACTGGTCTTTCCTACAAGAGAATGAATGAATGCATTTTATGTGGGTCGTAGGAGTTGACATGTCAAAGTTATGCCCAAATATGGCTATAGGGTTACAAAAAAGTCACGCCCGGCTACCGCTTTGATGCATCGTTAGGTTCGGACAGGGCCCGCGGAATATTCGGGAATGCATATGAGGTCCATAACTCTTGATCCTGCTACCAAAGTTTGGCATGATAGAGGGATAGAGAGAGGAGGAAGACTGAAAGACAAAACAGTTGTGGCATGATGTATCCAGTCAAATCCACACACACACGATCGCTTAGGCGGAGTGCGACCCTCGAGGGACCCCCCCGGACATTCACTTCAACAAGGGTGCTTTCTTAGGAAAAGTACAATGCCATGGCTGCATGATACTACGGTGTTTACTGGGGATATGATTGCGGCGTGACAGACACGCCATACCATAGGACATTGCTCAGACGTCTTCCCCTGGCTCTCTGCTGAATGTTGATCATCGTAAAGCAGTCTTGGATCTGCACCACCCTGGATATTGCCTTTTCCTTTTTCTTGGAAGTTTTTTTTTTTTTGTTCATTCTTCTCTTCCTTTTCTTCCTTTCTTTGCTTTCCCTCAGATCCTTTGCCACGGACCACTTCATTTCGTGCATTGCTCTGCTGCATACCCTGGCACAATGCATACGAGAGTCCCTAGTAGAAATGAAGAAAACTTTTTACATGGCTATGGCAAGGGTCAAGTGTTAACATCGGAACTCGACTGTCCAAGTGTTCCAGATAGGACCGACTTTCCAATATGGACAAGTCCCTTAGACGCCCCTGTGGCCTAAAAGAAGGGGGAAAACCAAAAGAGAAAAAATGACAATGAACAAGTCAATTGCTTCTCAAGTGACCACTCCCCCTCCGAGTGTCTTGTTCTGGCTGGCTTCTTACCCCCCCCCCTCCTTCTTTCTCAACACCAAGATACGAACAATCATAATCATGGTGTCACCAGCCTATTATCCCGTCAACGATACAAGCCTCTCTGCGGGCGAGAGAGCGTATCTCGAGCAGCTACAAGAGTACGCAGAAAGCCAGAACCTCGAACAGGACCTGAGGCCAGAGGTGCGGAACCTGAGCATCGTCTTCACCGTGCTCGCGGCGTTTGTCGTGGGCCTTCGCTTCCTCGCTCGGTACAAGCAGAGTGCGCCGTACGGCATAGACGACTGGCTGATTATCGCCGCACTGGTCCTTCTCGCTGGCAATTTGGTGTTCAACTTGGTCATGATAGATGAAGGGCTAGGTCTCCATTCTGGACGCCTCACGATCGGGGAACTCATGACATTGAACCAGGTATGTAAAATCAAGGCAGTTCTCCCTCTTTGATCGTTTGCGGTCGAAAAGAAAAGAAAAAGGAAAAAAGACAAACTACGCCAAAATTACTCATCTTCTTACTCTTCTTCTTTCCTCCTCAACACAGACTGTAGTCGGGGCCGAAGTAGTGTACACCACCGCCGTGAACATGTACAAGATCTCGCTCCTCTTCCTCTACTTCCGCATCTTCCCGCTCCCCTCGGTCCGCAAATGGGGCTACATCTGCGGCGGCGTCTCGACGGCGTGGAACGTCGCGTGCATCTTCGCCGCCTCGTTCCAGTGCCTCCCGCGGACCAAGATCTGGGAGCCCTGGGTGGACGGCTACTGCATCGACATCTTCCTGGCCCAGCTTTGCATCTCCGTGCCCAGCATCCTCTGCGACATTGCCATCCTGTGTTTCCCCCTGCCGCACATCCTGCGCCTCAAGACAAACAGGACGCAAAAGATCTTCCTCGTCGTCATATTCATGCTGGGCAGCTACGTCGTCTTTACCTCCATCTACAGATTCGTCATCTACCTGTCGTACACCAAGAAAGACATCCCTTACACCCTGGCCGTGCCATGTGCCTGGAACGTGATCGAGATCAGTAGCGGCATCATTTCGTCTTGTCTCCCAACCCTGGTATGCTGAAAACCTTTGATTGACGCTTGTTCGCCAGTACAAATTACTGACCTCTCCTCCCCACCACAACCAGGGCCCCATCGTACGGCCCATGATCAGATCAGTCATGCCCTCCTCCCTCGGCGGCAGCTCTGGCTACGGTGCCTACGGAAACCACCGCCGCGGCCCCAGCACCCCAGGCCTGGCGACCATCGGCGGCGGCTCCACCTGGAATACAAGATCAAGGCAGAGCAAGGGCAAGTGGAGCCGCTTCGACACCTCCGAAGCTAGCCCTGCCTCCGGCGTGATGGCGGGGGAGGGCGGGGAGGATATCGAAATGGGCGCCCACGGTTACGGGGCGGCAATGACGACGACGAAGGCCACGACGACGACTATCATTAGTGCGGATAGGGGCAGTCCTGAGCTTGGGAATGTGGATACGCGTGGGCCGCGGGCGCCATCGGCTGCTGCGGGCGCCAGGGATAGTGATGAGCATCCGATTCTGGGCATTAACAAGACTGTACAGGTGGAGTGGACGATCGAAGAAAGGAAGAAGTGAGAAGAAGACGATGAGTAAGTCAAGATTGAGGAATTCCAAGAAAAGGGGGATACAAGGCGAAGATAAGGGGCTGGAGCCTCTAGCGCCAACTAGATTGCAATTAATATCATTGAATAGTACATTCCACATGGACCTATGGGACCGATGAGTCCAGGCCGCGAGAAGAATTACAGGTCTAGGGTATGTCAAATGTAGCTACAAGAGGCAGAGAAGGCATCAATCACAACTAGAAAGGACAAAAGGAGATGCGCACCTGAATCTGGATAGGTCGAGATCAGTTGACATAGTAATGATGTAAGCATACGGCAACAGAATAGTATAATACCAGCTACCTATCATACAGGCTCTCCGCTATGCCATGTTGACAAGATCAAAATAAGGATGACAACAGCTAGCGGAGAAGGTCGTAATAGTACACACATATCCTACAGTATAGAAACATGGCAAGAAGTGACTGAAAGGGGAAAAGGCAACGAGAAAGAGAGAAAAGCAGAAAGAAAAAAAGAAAAGAGTAAGAAATTGGAGCCATTATTTGGCGCACGCCCACCATCAGACTCAGACCAAGAAAATGAATAAAGCAAGAAAAACTTATGGAGAAAAGAAAGAAACATTTGCTATTGGTACAGATCCTATATCCTCCTTCATCCCAGGTAATAGTCTTCCAAGGGTGACGTTTGCACTTGCTTCCCGTCGAAAGTCCTTGATCCATAGAAATCATCATATCCATGCCGTCCATACTGTGATGCCATTCTCATGATCGTACACATTTCTTGCTCATTTCAGAACATGATGTTCTTGTACCAATGCTTCCGCGCTCCCAGAATCATGCCATCATTCCGTCATTAAACATAGAAGAAACAGAAGAAAACACAAGAAGCAAATAGGAATGAAAGCGTAGAAATCATGAGGAGCATGAAGAAAGCAATGAAAGGACGCCAAACAACGAGATGGAAGGACCTAGCCCGCCCCCCCCCCCTTCTCCCTTTCGAAAAAAGAAAAAAAATCAAGGAACAAAGAGAACAACAAGAAAGCAGGTGCAGAGCTTAAAACCACCTACGGGTAACACCCTCTTCCAGCTTCTTCAAGATTCCCACAGCCTCCACGAAAAGCCGACTTGTGCCACCCCCGCAGTCCGCCTCAAGGCGCCGTTTCACCATCGACACCACAGTCGCACTCGCTTCCTTGCGCTGCCTCATGCGGGCGACATCTTCTGGTTGATCCAGCTGCGCCACAGTCTGCAGCCAGGCGACAGCGTCCTCCTCGCTCATCGCCGCACCCTTAGTTGTCGGCGAGCTGCTGATGCCACCGCCGCTGCTGCTGGAAAAAGAGGACTTGCCGACCTTGTTCCCAAAGGCCCAGATGATCAAAGCGCACGCGTACATGGCCCAGTAGTTGGAGAGACAGGTTACGTGCGGTGTCAGACCGTTTGAGAGGGAAACCGGCCGTTCTAGGAACGACGCCAGTGCGCGAGCAGCGTGGAGAGTTGCCTTAGCCGAAGACATGCCCTCAAAGCCGATGGTCGTTGGGGAGGTCGGCTGGCCAGAGGTGGATGACGGTGGAGAGCGACCTTCGGTCCACGCCTTCAGGCGCTTCTGGTGCTCGAGGAAGGTCGTCGCGCCGAGGACTTTTTGGCTGAATACCCAGCTGTCGCCGCTGACCGCAAGCAGGTCATGCAAGGGAGTGTGATGGAGTGCGAGAAAGACATTGACGGCCGTCCAGGGGGGATAATGGAATCCGACCTGTGAAAAGAGCTGCAGGATCCTGTCCTCGGGCTTGAGTCTCTTCAGCTGTTGTGCTGCGTAGGAAGCAGTGGTGGGGGTACGTAGGTCGTCCGACGAACCCGGGCCCTCGTCGTTCTTGACAGCTGTCGAGCGCGATGTTACGTAGCGGCGAGGCAACGTGAGCGCCGCAGCACTGAGGATGGTTGCCTGATCGAAACTGGTGAATCTGGGAATATCTTCAGGCCTCAGAGAGTCGATATTGGGAAGGAATTGTGGATTGCCGAGTTGGGGGTGGGCATCCAGGATCGCGGCCCACTGCTCAGCGGAGGTGGCGGCCCAAAGAGATTCACTGGGCCCTGTCAAGGGGATCCTGGTCGGGTCGATGTCGTCTTTGGCACGAGGGACTTGGTGGTACGACGATGCGTGACAGTCAAGAGTAAAGCATGAAGCCAGCAATCGACGGCGTCCCTCTGCCTCGAGCCAAGTGCGCCATCGCTCCTCCTTGGTCATGCAGATGCTCATATCCTGCTGGTGGTTCCCAAAGCTAGGAGTATCCGAGGACAGCGCCGAATCGTACAAATTCGGGTTGTGGTCCAGAACCTGTGTAGAGAAATTGTCTGAGTATGACTGTTCTCGGCTATTTGACGAGTAGGAAAGTAAAGAATTATCAACAAGCATATTATCGTAAGCTCCAAGAGGAGTGTCATAAATAGAAGAAGACTCAGAAGAGAAAATCTGTTGCGGGGAAAAAGGAACGACAGGAGAGTAGAGAAATGGAGCAGGTTCCTGGTTGACTTGGCTCATTTGGCCCATGTGGCCGATCTCTTGGATCGGCGAGCACGCAGAAAGAGGCTCAGAAGAGAGTGGCGACCAGGCAGGGAGAGAAGAAGCGGAGAAGCTAGCGGAGGAAGAAGGAAGAGAAGAAGAAGAAGAAGAAGTAGAAAAAGAGGAGCCAGAACGCGAAACAGGAACAGATGAACCATAGTCGCCGTCTGAGACAGAGGACACAAGAGACTCTGATCCACTTACTCTCGCATAGAGGTCAGTGAACAGCTTCGAGGGCCGCACTAACGCCTTTCGGCCACGGAATCGACCGAAGTGTTCGCACAGCAGGATTGCCTGCATGACTTGAAGGTTGCGGTAGGGGTACTTTTGTCCTCCGAGGTTGGTCGGTTAGTCAGTCTTCACAAAACTCGGTATTCACAGGTATATATGTAGGGGAAGATTGCTGTTCATCATGACTCACCCGCTTTGCCTCCTGACAGGCCCATTCATGCAGTTGATTCCCCCGTTTGCGATCTTCTTTGCCGTTCAAGTACTGTGTCGCGATGGCCGCCATGGCGCACCTCAACACTTCTTCCCCTCCACATGTTGGTCGATGAATAAACGGGTACAAGACATGGAAACGCTCCCAGTAAATGTCGATATAGGCAGAAATGGCGTTGCGGACAGGGCGCGGAAGGAGGGAATGCAGAGCCGCGGGGCCACCCATGCCACCACCTCCACCACCACCGCCACATTCACCCATTCCGGTGAGTGCTGATCCAGTCAGGATTCCAGCACTCGCAGGATTGTCGTCGCTCCAGTGAGGACTGCCATTCTCGGTGCCGAAACTCATAGCCACGTCCACGTTGGTGCTGTCGACAACGATTTCTTTCTGCCGGGCCTGAGCCACGGAATTTATCCTATGTGGTAGAGGAGCTGGCGTGACTAGGGTGTCAGCCGTTTGCCCCGACGTCGATATAGAAGTTTCAGGAGTGTGTCTACGCACTGAGGATGTCCGCTGGTCGATGGCATGTTGCGCGGTGATGGCGGGATCCAAGAGTGATTGCGTCTGCTCGTCGGTGAAAGCACTTATGAGCGGGTCGCTCAGAAGAGCGTGGTAGCTGTGAGACACTGAAGTTATATGCGGCGAGCTTGGAAAGGCCGCCGTGGGCACGTAGTAAGACCCGGCCATTGTCCCTATGCCCCCGCCGCTTGTGTTGATATCCTGCCTGCCACCAGTGGTAAATTGTGACAAGATACTGGGGTTTGCTTGCCAGTCGAGGTTGTGATGAGAAGCTTGGCGCCAGTCCGCCCGACGCGTAGATAACTCAGAAGGGGTTGGGAAATTGCTCTCGCCAGATGATGAGGTCCATCCCGAAGGGGCCAGGCCAGGAGGCGTATCCAGTGTCTGTGGCAATGCCGCAGATGGTGACGGGTTCTGTGTCGGGACAAAAGGTGTTATCGGCATGATCCTGGGTTGCGTATAGTCGATGGGGCCAAAGTTCGGCGGAACGGGTGAGGCCTTCATGCCGCCATGTTGGGGGGCGATGAAAGGCATACCGTCATAGCTGTAGTGGCTTGTCCCCTTGTGGCTGGATGAGGAGCCGTACGGTTCCCCACTGCTCCCTGGAGGTGGTGACAGGGTCGAGCTCGTCCCGCTTCCTATGGGAGGAGTGGCCGGTGCTGAGCTTGACGAGGGTGTTGATGCGCTGTGAAAGCCTCCTTGGGAGGAAGATGGATACGCCATGGGCGTTGGCAGGCCGCGGACCGTGAGGCCGGTCATGGGCCCTTCCAGCGTCGAGTCCTTGGAGTCGCGACGGCCACTATCTCCACTCTGTGAGGCTCTGTCTCCCTCTTGGTCACTAAAGGCTTAATATTAGCACGATCAGAAACTGATTCGAAGCATTGGAAAAGGCATACTGTCTCTGTTGGTGACGAGTCAGGAGGTCCTGACGATGAAAGGATTTATCGCATCTGTTGCAGGGAAAACCGGGTTGCTGGTGACTGAGCTGATGTCTCCTGTGGACCAGATATGCTTTAGTAACAGTGTTCTTTCCAGCAAGAAAGAGGGGGAGAGGGGCTCAGTGGGACTTCTTCTCACCTGAGATGTTCGGCTCTTGTGAAGGTCTGGATGGCCACATCAGCAATATGTTTCATAAACGAGAGATTATACATGACCATCTCCAGGCTCTCAGCCTCTCTCTCTCTCTCTCTCTCGCCAAGTACTGCTGTGCATACCTTTGGGGGACTGCATATATCACAGATGTGGACGGGGACTCCCTTCTTCGCACGGCTGACTCTCCCGGTGATGGGAGTCAACTTGATGGGAATCTCTGGGCCTGGGCTTCCCATGGGCCGCCGTGGGTGGTTAGGAGGATAGCCACCAGAGCCAGCCCCTCCACCCATGGACGAGGAAGACGCCGCGGATCCATAGCCGTGCTGGTGATCCATGGAGTCCACACTAGTACTGCTCTGGCGGCGCAGATCTGATGGGCCGGGTGAGGCCACCGAGAGGGTAGGGATACTCGAACTGGGCTCCACCGGCCTCTGCCCTTGTGAGTAGTGAAGGTGGTGAAGTGATGGTGTGAGGTCCTGGGGGGAAGTGTGGTGCTGTGGTAGTTGTTGGGCTGGATGGTTGTAGAAGGGGCTACTGCTCTCGTCGTCGTCGTCGTCGGGGATCCTTAGAGTGGGAGGCGTAAAGGTCGAGGGGGGATGTTGTTGTAGGTCAGGACGGATGACGTGACCAGAGGGTGTCGAGGAGGTTGAAGGACCACGAGCTCGGAATCCGGAAGCGGGAGTTGTAGAGTCCTTATCCTTTTTATCCATAGGGCTGGAGGCGTCCGGTTGGTCCTCGTCCAGGTTCATGATGGACTGCAGGCTAGACATGGCGGCAGTCGTGCGTGAGCCAGCCCAGGGAACGTCACAGTGACAAAGTTAGTAAATGTACACAGCCCGGCTGAGATGATGTGCACAGTTAGGAAAGTGTGTGATGGAAATAACAGTCAAGAAGGGGTAAGACTGAGAAAGCAAGGGGTGCGCTGCGAGTGTGAAAGCGGTGTCAAACAATGGTAGTAGTCAGAGAGAAAGCGGCAATGCCTCAGCCTGCTCAGAGTTACAGTCGGATTGGGGCCGGGCTGTAGGTCGTCTGCGAGGAGAGAGAATTGGTCCCAGAAGCTTGGAACGGGAAGAAACATTGTCGGAGGCGCGAGGCAGGGCGGACCACGGCCTGGACATGCACACTGCTATATCGAGACATGAGGGAAAAGGGCAGCAAGGAAGCAAACGGTCCTTGCAGAGAGAGGAATGGCACTAGGACGAGGTACCTGTTCATCGCCTGGGCCCTCTCTCTCTCTCTCTCTCTCTCTCTTGGTGGATGGAAGGAGGCTGTAATCCCAAAGTTGCGCTTGCGATCCCTGTCAGCTGGAAGACGACAAGGGTCCATGCAACCCCTGTCGAGGTCGTGTGCAAGGTACGGTTCCTTCGATCTGTGTCTCGCCGGCACCTTCCCTCCTGTCGTCCCTCGGGAGAAAGAGAGGCAGGAGCTGGTCTCGTCAGGCCTTTCTGGAGATGGGAGGGGAAGGAACTGTGCACCCCATCCTGGTGTCATGAATGGACCGTTGCAGAGCCCTTTTCCCCCTCCACCCCGGCCGGCCCTCCTGGTACGTGAACGGTGATCCTGGGAGAGGGACGACGAGGTCGACATGCGTGTGGAATACCCAACGCGGTGGTGGTTGGTATGACCCAGCCCGTATATCTAGTCAAGGCCCTTTTTTGCGCTCACTAACGGTCTGAAAGTCAACTTCATTAATACAGGGCACCCCCTCCCCGGCATCTCTCTACCTTGGTTTTGAGGTGTCCGGCAGTGTCTTCCCCCGATGGAGCTCGGATGTGAGCAGACAGACCATGGTTGCCACACCCCATCAGCGCGAGGTCTTGTTCCTCTTGCTGCGACTTTTTGTCCCGTCCTTGTCAGCATCTCGGTCCAGCCTGAGAAGGTGGCATACGGTGAAAAAATTTGTTTTTTTGGTGTACATGGTGAGGGTCGATCTGACAGGCATGGGGCGCAGCCCACTTGGTGCATGCATGTACAGTAGCTGGACAGATATGCAGCCGGGAGGGAGCTCTTGTGAGACACGCCCACCGTGGGCTGTCGCACGAGGTAAGCAGCAGGTACTCCGTATCCTCAAGAACCCCCTCCCCCCTCCATTCCCCACACACGGAGGGTCATACGTACCTGAGCTGGCCAGCCTGAAGCACCGTGACGTCGTTTACCATAGAGAAGAGACAGCCACTTACTGGACAAATTTGGCGACGGCGCTTAAGACGGGGCAGCCAATACGCCGGGAATAGCGACAAGGTTCTTTGAGATATTACCAGCGTGCACGAGCAGGCAGTGTACTCATTCTCCAGCATGTACTACAGCACAGTACTTCTGTACATGTGCTGCAGCAGCACGGAAAAGTGAACGCTCCGGGCAGCGACGTATCATCATGCTAACGGGCCAATGCTGGTTGAACGATAGAGAGAAAGCTGCCCGTGGCCAAATGCGAATGACGAAGGGGGGCAAGGGGAAAGAGAGACTGCAGGCCACTCGCGTTGAGGCAAGCAGGGTCGGACAACCAACCCATCCGATGCGACCCGCGACTGAAGCGTCTAGACAACCTTCAGCCCTTGCTGGTCGCCGGCTGATCTGATTGGATGCCGTGCCGGATTAGTCGATGACCAACCTTGTCAATCCACGGGGGGAAAGACCAGAGGCGTGAATCCTTCGAGCAGGATCGACGACTAGACCAGGGATTTTGGGTCAAGTGCTGACCGTTGTCTCGCGCGACGCGGTGGTAAGGGCTCCTCTTTTTCGGGAAGATTGTGCCAGAGGCCAAATCCAAGTACAGAACACACTGTGTGGCTTTTTGTCATGCAGTCTTTTTGTCGATGCACACGCGCACACACTACACAGAATAGGTCGTGATCCGCAGAGATGCGTCGTCCATGAGGATGAACGAACTGAACTCTGAGAGTAGTATTGCATGTATCATGTCCGGTCCTTGTCGGCCTCGTTGGGCTGGGCTGAGCCCACTCGCTGAGGCGGACGTGCGGGGCCCTTTCCCTTCGTGCTCGACTCATTGGGAGTACCAACGTAAATACTGGGCTGCAGGGGGCTCAGGTGCGGAGCACTTCCAGCCCTACTGGATGCAGTGCAACTACTTTCTGACCAGCAGCAGCTGGACAGGGCTGCAGCCAGATCTCCTATTTTTACTCATCCTCGGATCGTCCGGTCTTCCAGCACACATCTGAGACGAGCTTCTGAGAGGTCACGACCATTCGGAGGCAAGTTGTCCAAGTTTGGACCTCTAAGAGTCGATGTGTCAAGCGAGGTCAGCGATGCACACACCTCGCCAATATCTAAGTACAGACAGACTACTGTTTCTCAGGATCTTGCGATATGCATTCGTCCTCGGGGTTGCGTTCAATTTGGCCTGATCCTTCATGGCTTTTAAGAAATTGTTTCAAGGTTGCAAGGTACAAGAGCCAGGCCAGGGCAGGCCAGGACAAGTACCGAGCTTGCCCGGCCCGGCCAGATATACTTAGTAGTCAACTGGAACGGCCTGTAGGACTGCATGGGATCCCCATGGGCTGGTTGTACAGAGAACTGGTACACACGACCGTTGGTACTTCCCTCCCCACGTCCCCGCCCTTGTTATTCCCTGTGCACCAATCTGCAGCGAGTAAGCGTTTTTCCCCTTCTTCTTTCCTTCTTTCTTCTGTTGTGGCCAGGGCGGTCCCACGTATGCGGGATGTCGTCTTCCCAATTCAGCCAGGCGCAGTGCAGGACCAGAGACCTCCTTGAGGGCCGCTTAATAAGACACCGTCTTGAAGAGGAAAAATACCCAGCCCTATGTCTGAGGGTGGCGCGAATTAAAAAATAAAAATAAATAAAAACACCACAGAAATCCACAAATGGAAATTCAAAGGTGCCGCTCGATGAGACCATGAACCGTGGCCACCACGCAGCTCGTGCTGCTTCCCGTGTGGTGTAGGGCTGGATAGGATGGTACCTATCCAGGGAGGGATCAGGCGCTTAAGCACGCCATCTCGCGAAGGCGGTGCAGGGTCGCACAATGTCTTGAATCACTCGGGCCAAATTCTGGTGCTGAATCTACCGTACGACGCGGAACCGCAAGGCGTTGAGGCTGTATATTGTCTGTGTTTGTGTCTCTTCTGTTTCTTGTTTGAGATTGGCGTTTACGGCAAGGATTCTGCCACCGCACCATCCAGCCTTGTCAGAGGAAAACGTTGTGCCCGGTGGAAGCTGAAAGGCGGTGGTGGTGAATGCCGCAAGGCCAAACCTGGGGTCCTCGGGGTATGTTACTGTTATGGCTGATATGGTTCTGTTCGCGGACTACTGTCCCGAGCTGGTTGTATAACGCGCGAACCGAATCCTTCGAGGAGACTATCGCGAGAAATGGCGAGGCAGTTTGGCTATCGCAACTCGGAGTAGTACCGATATTGGCGGAAGGGAATTCCCGTTCGACGAGGCCAAGGTCCTTACCAGGGTGCCAGGGTGCTTAGTAGTAGTAGTGAGTAGGTAGTGTGGGTCCAAAGTGTTGATCTGGGATGTGGACTATACGTCGTAGTATGGATGTGTGGGTGTGCCAGGTTTGTCTGCACTAGTATGACCTCTACTGCCTGCCTCAGGCCAGGCTGACAGGCCTTGTTATGTTGCTGCCTGCAGCATACTTTGGTTGGAAATTTGCATATGGAGGAGGATCAGTATGTGGTTGCACTGCAGTGCAGTGCGGTCCTTTAGCGAACGGCAAGGCAAAACAGCCAGCAAGCACCTGCAAAGCAAGAAAGCAAGCGAGCCAGCCGACCAAAATGGACGAGGAGCTGTTGGCTGCTGGTGCTGCTGCTGTGTTGCGACAGCCCTGAGGGGCCAGCTGCAGTGTCGCATCTGCGGCCCTGTCGACCTGCAGCATACCTGAGCACACCTGAAATACCAGGCGTGAGTGAGGGTATCGTGATTGGTCGATAATTTCTGTTGGACTGCAGCAAAGGCAGACTCCTCCTCGTAACGTAGTAGGTGCAGACAAGGTGATGAGCAAAGCGGACTCCACAGTAAGGATGAGGTTGAACCCTGGCTGCCTGGCCGGAACCAGGCTGATGGCGTCCGTAAAAGGGAACGGCCGTATGCAGGGATGAATCGACTTGTCTATTTTTAGTCAGCCCCCCCCCCCCCTTCGAGCCTTCTCAACGACCATACTTAGTAGCTGCCAACAGATATGGTAGGACCAATGCAATCACATAGAGTACATTTGTACTACTCGCGTCATCTCCTTTTCGCCTACTCCAAGAGAAAAGGTTTTCCCCTCCAGCACACCACATCACCAACTCACCGTAGCATTGCGTGGCAGAACCTCCACATTCAAGCCAACGATCATGGACCACAAACCAACAACATCCTACAGGCAACCCGACCAACAGAGGAGGAGGGGGGATATTTGATCACTGCGCAGCTGTAGCTCGCCCACAATAAACCCCACTACAACCCACCAGAATCCCACTGCACCCCTATGCAACCAATAACTGAGACCCCACACCAACACAGACTAACCTCATCGTCCATCTCGCATTCTTTCTTGTCCTGCACGCCTTGACGACAACAACTCCTGACGATGTTGCATCGTCTGGTCCATACTCAGCACCAAGAAGCCGCTATCCCTCTGATGCAACTTCCAAGTGCAAGCCTGCCCGCCGCCTCTGGGCCCACCGTATCGAGGTGGTAAGGCCATTTCAGCCCTGTGGTTTGTCGCAGAACACGCAACACGACAGCCACTGGATATGTATGTCATCTGCAAAGTCAGACGCCCATCTCGTCAGCAACGGTCGGCGACAGGGAGTTCTCTGCACACATTTTCTCTGTCTCACGCATACACATGTAGTCATTTTCTTGCAGATACGACTTAACTCGGATGTCATTTGCCCCGTACCAGTCTCGGCCGTGTTTGTCCTCACAGCCCGCACCGCAAAAACTCCCAGTGTCTGCTGTACCAGTCCTAAATCGCTCGGGAGGATTCGCGGGTGCAGACACAGGCAACTTACTGCGCCCAGCTTTAGTGCTGATCCTGTCCCACACGCCCTTTGTCTCTCCCTTTCTCTCCCTCCTCCCCATCTCCCCCCTCTCTCCCGCTTTCTCTCTGCCAACCACGTGGTCCTGCAAGTCAGATTATCGACACACCCCTTCTGAAGGGATTCTCTCTCGATTCTGGTCGGTTAACATCAGATGACCGAGACCGACCACACTCGGCCGCGAACCATTCCGTCAGCAACTGTCCAAGGTGAGATTGAGACCAGAGGCGAGAGGCGGGAGGGGAAATAATCGTTGTCCGCTTTCTACTTCGTGCTTACTGACATCGTAGGGCTGCATTATCCCGCATGAAACGGTTCGAGGCCGTCGAGCTAAAGCGCTGGATGATCACGAACCGACGGGCTGTACCGCCTCTTGGCCCCGATGTTGCAACTACCCGCATGCTAGCAAGGTCCATGTACGCTTCAGCTTGACGACTTCAGCATCGTTGCTTCTTCTTGATGCTTTGTTTTGGGGGCCGTACAGAGAAGAGGCCGTTGATGCCACCCACATATCTCGCGACGGGACACATGTTGCTTGACACAATGCTGCGCTGATCCTGCCCAAATAACACCTCCTATGGCTGGACAGCCAGCGCACCTCAACCATGGCTGCTGGATTGGCTGCCGTGCTGACCCTGCTTACGGTGGCCCGGAAGGGCCGGCAGCAGTCCGGCCACAAAGCGAGATTCGTTTCTGTGTTCGATGGACTGGCTCCCTGACGGCCGGCACTTCAGGGATGCGAACCATTGGTTTCAGAAATCCTGAGCAAGGTGAGTGCCTGTCCGTGGGGGCTTCGAAGGATCGTGTCGACGCGGGGAAAGGCATACTGCACACCCAATCGACCCCAAAATCGGCGACGCTCGTGAGTATGGGGTGGTTGATCAACTGGTTTTGGTGCACTGCACTTGGAAACGCGGCCACTAGCGTCGTCACCTGTTCCTACGGTCTGATACGGAGCCACTCAGTGTATTGCACCACCTCCCCCCGCCCCTCCCCCCAATCTGTGGTCCGCGTGCGTTAGGATCATGGCCATGGGCATTGTTAGCATGGTAGCGTCGACGGACTATCGTCCACCACAGAGAGGCCACGAAAAATGATTTCAGACAAGACACATAGAGCGCAGTGTACATGCCTGAACAATCCTTCAAAGTCGAGTAGTGCAATAGCATCCTACGCTCCATGCCCAATGGCCCATCCTCTATCCAAGACACTCGGACGAAAAGTTTGGGTTGATTAGTTGGCCGAGGTTCATGAAAGGGGGGCGGGGGCAGGCATAATTTAGACACATTGGTAAGCAACATCGGGGACGGGTAGGCAGGCAGGCAGACAGGCAGACAGTCGAGCTTGGTGCGCAGACCACTGCTTTTCCAAGAGGCGGCCTTGTGTGCTCGTGGGCTCTGGCTTCAAGCAGCAAGCAATAGGGACTTACTTGACAGAGGCATGCTTAAGGTGTACACTTGCACTTACAAGATGGATTAGGAGCTCCAGATCTTTGCCTGCCCTTTTCAGATTGTAAGTATTTTTGATAACACTGGGATAAGGCGAGAGAGAGTTTGACAGACCCCCAGGTAGCGTAATGATTTTGATCGTCAAGGCAAAGATCATTCCAATTTCCCCCAGAAATCGCAGAGAGGCGAAAGGGTGAGAGAAGGGGGAGGGGGCGTCTCCATGAGCTTACTAAATAAGCTTTCAATGCCCTGGTTTCACCTCCGCGTATCCGACAGCGAAATTGACTCGTGTGAGGGTCTTGCTCAGGGCACGACTCGCTCGGGTCGAGCGTAGACAACCCGATACATATATGACTATTGCTAGCCGAAGTGTGTGAACCGTACAAAATGTGGCATTTTGAGTTCGTTGTGGATACGATATGGAGAGATAATGCCAGTGCTCGGCATTAACACTGCTATGCGAAGTAGGGATGTAGGGAGGTTTGACGATTTCCTCTGTCAAAGTGAGGGCTCCTCTTTTTAACGGGGCTGGATATATATCTAAGGCTTCCTGGCGTGAACAGATCAGCAGATGTGGGCTCTGCGAGAACCACTCTGTTGTTTGGCGGTGTTCTCTGTCTCTGTCTCTCTCCCTACCTCCCTCCCCGTCTCTTCGTCTTGACGGCCAGAACATGAAGGTCATCCAATTATCTAATAACGAAGACATCACCGATAGTCTATAACACGATTGAAGGGTATTGAAGTTTTGTTCTACGTTTATCTTTCGGGACTGACAGACGCCTTGACTGTTTTCGTGTGCTTTCAATCGGCTCCTCCGGAGCGATGGAAGCATTCAAGATGCTGTTCCACCGTGACTCGGAGGCTGGCGTCACGATCGACGTCGACGATGTGGCCCTTTCGCAGAAGTTCATTGTTGCTTGTCTGCTGGCCATAGCAATATGTGAGGAAACCCTCATCTCTTAGGTATCAAGCACGTCTCGCTACTATTTCAATTGATCTATCAACCCCCCCCCCCCGACATCCCAATTAATTATTGTTGTAATGGCAACCCATTCTATCTTTAAGAACCAATCATTTGGCCAAGGAGTGCCTCTGGGCTTTCTTTACCCAGATCGAGGCGATCGCTATCAGGTCCTCACAACAAGCCCATTTGCATATACAGACTTGGTGGCTGACAATGAACTATTCTCTCCGCAGACAATGCTTTCGAGATGCTACCTATAGTGTACTTCACATTCTCGAGGTACTCTGGTCTCTACTTCTGGAGCATGATTGCTGCTGATCTCGGAGTGCTGATATTCGCAACGGGCTTTGGTAAGTTGATGGTCCGAAAAGAAAGTCCATTTGCCTTTGCGAAAGCACCCTGCAATTGAGTCACTAGGAGGTACGATGTTCAAGAATAGTATGACCTGCTGACACTTAAATAACAGTCATAAATAATTTCCAATTGACGGGTACTGTAAGTAAGAGCACCGGAGGTAGCCATCCAACCATCTTTTGGCCCTTTTTCAGACCTTTAAGAGTTCGCAACATCGATTTGAGATGTTTGCCTCGACACCAAAGAAGCAAGATGCTAATGCTGTCCTCCTAGCAAACCTTGCCTACGATCTTGGCCTGTGCAGCATGGATACCAATGGTTTCGGCGCAGAGTCTCATCCTCTACTCGCGCCTACGCCTGATTAATGTGGACGAGACAATCCGTCGCTGCGTGCTTACCATGTAAGGTGAACTTCCAGAACGGATCTCGGCCGTTTGGCGATAATGAAACGAGATCTGAAAATGGCTGACCCATATTGTCTGTCTCTCTCACTCACACAGGATTATCTTCAACGGCATCACGCTGCACACCGGCACGGCCATCACGACGATCGGGTCCAACGGCAAGGCCGCTAAGTTCTTCCTCGAGCCGTACGCCATCATGGAGAGGATCCAGGTGACCGTGTTCTTCGTGCAGGAGCTGATCCTCTCGGGCCTGTACGTGTACAAGGCGCGCTGGTTCCTGAAGACATATCGCCATCGCGACGACAAGGGAAGCAGGGCGCAGCGCAAGCTGACCTCCATGATGCACCACCTGATCCTGTCGAGCGTGGTCGTGGTCGTCCGTATGTTGCCAAATCTATTTTATCCTATATATATCTTCATCTATCCATACAAATTTTTTTTTGCCCCTTCGCCTTGGACTGGAACATCTTCTGACTGACCCGTTCTTCTTGCTTCCTCTCTACAGTCGACATCACCATCATCGTCCTGGAGTACATGGGCCTCTACCTCGTCCAGGTCTCCTACAAGGCATTCGTCTACTCGGTCAAGCTCAAGTGCGAAGTCGGCATCCTCAACCGCCTCGTCGACTTCGTCAAGTCCGTGACGGCCATCCGGTCCCCGCAGGGCGGCCCCAACTGTGCCCAGCGCCACGGCGGCATCGGCAAGTCGCCGTTCTACCACAGCTTCGAGCTGACCTCGCAGATCGAGCGCGAGTGGGAGACGACCCTGCGCAACACCTTTGGCGGGCCGGTGGCGCGCGAGGAGAAGAGAGGGGCCAGAGGGGACCACGGTGCTCTCGTCGAGGGCGACGAGGAGGCTGCCGGCGCGCTGCTACTGCGGCCAGAACAACATGGGGAAGACGGTGGGAAGGGTGGTTGTTCGCCGGAGAGTGCTCACTCGGGGCCCCCGTTTACGTGGTCTGGGGCGGGGAGCTCGGGGAGTGTGCGTGACAGTGGTGCGACTGGACTAGCAATGACTACGTCGGCGTCTCGGCTTACAGGCGATGTGCCGGAGGAGGGGCAGAACGGGGAGGGGATCTCAATACGAAAGCCGGTGGCCTTGCACACACGCTCTTCCATTGGGAGCGCATGTTAGATGCGATGGCAGAGCACGTTGGGCCCGTTGCTTGCCTCCTTTAATTCACTCATGATTCTACGTTGCTCGTGCCCATTCTCGTTCTCGTGTGTCGTGGGAGGTGAATAACTGAAGAGACTCGTCTTTGGGCCTCCAGACAGCCTCTTGGATTATGGCATGCTTGTTGTCTGTTGACAGCTTGTGGAGAGAAGAAGATACAATATCAAGTACGTGTATGACCGTTTGTTTTTTCACAATAGTCTGGGCGCAGTAGCAGGAGAAAGAGGAGATTTCACGACACAGAAGAAATGCGGCATGTTTGAGCGAGGTTGTCAGGCATTCCAGAAAATACAAATAGTTGCTTTAGTTGGCAAGCCCTAGTCTGTCGTTTCCAGTATCTACCAAAATGAAGAAGCCCCGTATACGATGAAGGGCAGGGATATCTTGTACCTCTAGTCCTTTACCAGTACGCCTTCATGATGCCCTGACCAACAGGGTCAAGTGGTAAACCGTAAACCTGTCTTTGTCTTCTACATCCCCGCAGAACCCTTTCCTTCCAAAGTGATATTGTCCCACGATAAGTAACAGGTATCTTGAATGCCGGCGCCGAATGAATCCCATCCCCCCATATGTGCCCCTGCTGATGACCATCTTCCTGGCCCCCGCCCTCCCCCCCTCCATGCGTGACGGTGTCAAAATAAAAGGGCAAATGAGTATGAACGAGTTTGCCAAACTCATCAGAGATGTCGACGCTTCGAAGCGGGACCGCCGTCCTTGAACTGGCCAAGGTTTGCCAGTCCGAACAACTCCTCATAGTTCAGGTGGCGCTTGTTCCCCGCTCCACGCCCAAGGTGGCTGGGTACCCGAACAGGCCGCCGAGGTGTGCTCCCGCCGTGATGACGTGCGGAGCGGGATGACCGGGGCGTCGTCTTGGAGCCATCGTGACTATGGTTGTCCGAAAGGTGCAGGTTGCCGATGTTGAGCTGGTTCTGCGCGTCCTGAGGGTAAGGATGCGAGGAGCGGAAGCTGAAAACCTCCTGTGTCGGGACGGTAATCTCTGAGGGATCCGAAACGGTCTCGTCCACCTCTTCCACTATCGGAGTGTCTGATTCCATCTCCGTCTGCGTGTCCGCCTGCAAGTGTGCCGGTGGTTGTTGTTGTTGGTGCTGCTGCTGTTGTTGTTGTTGCTGCTGCTGTTGTTGTTGTTGCTGCTGCTGCTGCTGCTGCTGCTGCTGCTGCTCCTGCTGCTGCTCTTGTTGTTGCTCTTGTGCGGGAGCTTGACGTATCGACGACGTGCTCGCTGACCCGTAAGTCTGGGGGGCCGACGAGGACGACATGGCCTCGGGCTTCTCTGCATCGTCCTCACTCTCCGTCGCCCCTGGCGAGCCGTCTCGTGCCTCTAGACGCTCGTTGGCCCAGGCCCTAATCTTCCAACCTTCTCCATCGTCGAGGCCAAGATTCTCCCTGTCCAGGAACTGCAGCAGGTCGTCCAGGCAGTCCTGATACCCAGCCGTGCGAGCCTTCTGCTGTGCTGTGATCGAAGACTTGTAGAGCTTGGTCACAGACAGCGCGGCTGTGCGGAAGACGTCGACCAGCTGTTCGGGGGCCGCTTCGTGGGCCATGGCTTTTGTTCTGTTTGTCCGACAAAGGGCGGGGTGGTCGTCGGTGAAAAGAGAGAGACTGTCGTGATAACGTCGTGCGTCGCCGAGCGGGGTGTCTGGTCTTGTCGTTCCTTGTCGTTATGAAGTCGCTCAAGGAGACGTCGGTGCCTCCTGAAGTGGCGCTGAGGTGAGCAAAGGTGGTCTTGTCTGTCGGTGACGCTGTCAGTCGAGGTGAATGGGGAGAATGACTGTTTATTAGACGCAAATGAGGTTCTGGCGGGGCTTTTCTGCCTGGGTGGGCCCCTTGGGTTTGCGTTGGCACGGCGCCAAGGGTGGTGAATGCACTATGTGTGTGGATCCCAAGTAATTGAACCTGTGTCGGGGGAACAAAATGGAAGAAGGTCCTGAGTTTTAGGTGTGGAACCTCGGCGGGCAAAAGCCCCCACGTACCTCTTCCTGTCGGGTCCTAGGCGGTTCCTGTCGGTTCTAGAGCATTTACCGCCGTCTCTATAGTAGATCTCGATCTTGATGTTGGCAACTCTACAGCAAGAGAGGGTGAAATACGGGTTCATGATCTTCCCTTTCCAAGAAAGCGAGTGAGTGAATTCGTGATTGAACCTGAAGGGTGATGGGGAGAAGATAAGCTGTCTGGCCTGATTTGTCGCCCCCTTCCCAGTGTGAAGCCACGAGTCGCCCGGCGCAGTTTCTGCGCTCGCTTCAGGTGGGACGAACCTCGGGAACTGGAGGTGCCTCTGCAGGTCCCGTGCAACCCTGTAGCAGAACGCCTGGCCCCTGTCACCTGTCAGCCTTAACAAGAACAAGTGTCGCCTCTTCCCCTCACAACCTTTCACCTTTCCTACTCCTTGCGCAAGCTCCAGCAGAAGAAGAAGAGATCCGGTCGACACATCATAGTACAAATATCAAGCATCTGTCTTGCTCAAACTTGTTTTTGTTTCGATTGTCATGACATTGAGCGGCGTAGAGGTTGCTCTGCTTATGAGATGGAGCGGCCCGCCACCACCTCGCTTGGTCGTGGTAATGGAAGGGACGATGCAAGAAGGACTTAGTAAATATGTCTTAAGAAGTATCAGGAATTCAAGAAAATCAGTCCGTCGGCACAGCACCACTTTCCTAGCCGATGTCGATGACCGTTCGCAGTACTGATGCAGGTGTACAACTTGGAATCTGCCTACAACTTACCTCTCGCAACGCAAGCCTTGTTGTGCCCAAGTCCACTGAGCACTTGTGAAAGTATGAGCAGCTTAGTGTGAAATCAGCCCAGATTTCAAGGTAGGCTTCGTAATGGAATCTGAGTAAATCGATTTACGATTTTGCTATACGTGATACTTAATTGGCTCTTCTAATGAGCACGGGAGAATTACTTGTCTCAACAAAAGCCTAAGAGTGGAGTTTATACGTTGGTTGTGCTTCTCTGTATCACACGATCTTTGACAAAAGAATTTACGTGAGTGTTGGGAAAATACTTTCTATACCCTTTCTCAAGGACTGACACAAGTTTACCCAAGTTTTGGGAGTATGCGACAGTCGGTCTCTCATTTTTCAATCCTCGCATTGAGCCTTTCAGGTTGGCAAGCCCTTACGCCCAGTGAAGCAACAGTATTCACCAGCGTAGCCCATCTCACCCCTGTTCAGACGCAGAAACAACCAACGTCATTTGCTCATGGTGGGGGCTGCTGAAAGTCTTATCGGCTATTTTCTCTTATCGCTTGCTTGGTCAACGTCGGCTTGTAGCATCGCTCAGGTCCATCCTGTGAGTGAACATCCACCTTTTTTTTTTTTTTTTTTGCAGCGAGAACAGCTGCCACTGGAAATAGAATTAAACGAATCGGTATTGCAATGTTCTCAGCAATCTTACAAGGGAACATTTTATCCAGTAGCCAAAAAAAAAAAAATAGATGGAGGTTGCTTCACCAGATGTGCACAGCCGCAAATACACTGCACTGCTCGCATTATTTTTTTGGGGTCTGATTTTCTGTAAATTTGCTCCACAAGGAAATTTCTGTATACAAGAACCAGACATGTTAGTACTTCTATCAAACACAAAATGATATGAGACTCGTATGCCATGCACCTAAGGATGTTGCTGTTTCGCTACGGTTCGAGAAATAGTATTCTACTTCATAGCCTTATAAGTCTTATGAAAGTCGCATGCGTCATAGCCTTGTGAAGAGTGCGCAGGGCTAGGAGACTGGAAATCGGACAATCACAGTCCTCGCGGTTCAAACTCTGCTTAGTCGTGTTTGTAACCATGAGAAGCAGAGGGCTGTCCCCTATACTGAGCACGAGGCAGGATGCTCCGTTGTCCTTCCTTCCATCCATGTACTGCGGCAGAGGTGCCTTTGGAGCCGCGCCTCTCTATTCACGTTAGCGTGCCTGCCATAGTAAGCATCCCTGCGCCCCTATCCCGCAGCACTGCGACTCGCGTTCGGAATTTTGTAGTGCACTTAACTGCCACTCCTCCTCTTCTACCTCGACCACCACTTCTCAACTTTTCGACCTCGCACCCGCGGCCGATTCCAACCCAAGATCAAAGCCGCCGTAATACTCCACAAACCCACCCTCTGATATTACAAAGCCACGTGCGATCATCGAAGAGTAGCACGCATACCTTCCGGCTCACTTTATTCGCCGCGTCTAGGCGCGTTAAGAGTCCCTTCGTCTACAACCTCTCAACATGGCTCCGCGACCAAAAGCCAACGACGACACTGACGCGTCAATGCATGAAGCTTCCGACGATGGGAGGAATGTAAATGATTCAATGGTACGTATTCTATTTCTTAGTGAAATAAACGACATTCGTCTGGTTTCTCTGCCTGTCTGCACAATGCGACTGAGCAACGCGAACCTGCGCAAAGCTGACTTTCGAGAGCAGGATGTTGATGAGACTCCGGACTACACTGATTCCGACACCAACCCAAACACGACAGCCAGCAGTATCTTTGGGGATGCAGTGCCAGATGGCCGGAAACGACGCTCGGAAGCTAATCAGCTGCGACGAAGCATATTTGGCAAGAAGCATGACAGGCTGGGCGAGTCCAAGGTACGAGCTACAATTACCTGCTTGAGCAAGCCAACTTGCAGGTGGTATTGATGCTGGATCTGACACCAATCGAAATCACAGGAAGATGATTCTCTTCGTCGTTTCCGCTACCTTCTCGGTCTCACGGATCTGTTCCGTCACTTCATCGAAACGAACCCGAATCCTAAGATCCGCGAGATCATGGAAGAGATAGATCGCCAGAATGCAGAGCAGGCGAAATCCAAGAAGGCCGCGAACCGTCAAGGCGGCGCTCAGGGAAGAACCCGTCGAACCGAAGCAGAGGAAGACGCGGAACTTCTGAAAGATGAGAAGCAGGGTGGTTCTGCAGAGACAGTCTTCCGGGAATCGCCGCCCTTTGTCAAAGGCCAAATGAGGGACTACCAGGTCGCGGGCCTCAACTGGTTGATCTCGTTGCATGAAAATGGAATCTCGGGCATCCTGGCCGACGAAATGGGCCTTGGCAAAACTCTGCAGACAATATCCTTTCTCGGCTACCTGCGACACATCATGGGCATTACCGGACCGCACCTCATCACAGTCCCGAAGTCTACTTTGGACAACTGGAAGCGAGAATTTGCTAGGTGGACGCCCGAGGTCAACGTGCTGGTGCTTCAGGGTGCCAAGGAGGAGAGGGCGAAACTCATCCAGGACAGGCTGAAGGACGAGTCCTTTGATGTCTGCATCACAAGCTACGAAATGATTCTTCGCGAAAAATCCCACTTAAAGCAATTTGCTTGGGAGTACATTATCATCGACGAGGCCCACCGTATCAAGAACGAGGAGTCCTCGCTCGCCCAAGTCATTCGGCTTTTCAACTCGCGCAACCGCCTGCTGATCACGGGTACCCCGCTTCAGAACAACCTTCACGAGCTGTGGGCGCTGCTCAACTTCCTACTCCCTGATGTCTTTGGCGACTCTGAAGCATTCGACCAATGGTTTTCTGGGCAGGATCGCGACCAGGATACTGTTGTTCAACAGCTGCACCGTGTTCTACGACCCTTCTTGCTGCGGCGTGTCAAGGCGGACGTCGAGAAGAGCCTCCTTCCGAAGCAAGAGGTTAATCTTTACGTCGGCATGTCAGAAATGCAGGTCAAGTGGTACCAAAAGATCCTGGAGAAGGACATTGACGCCGTGAACGGGGCTGGCGGCAAGAAGGAGTCCAAGACGCGCCTATTGAACATTGTCATGCAATTGCGGAAGTGCTGCAACCATCCTTACCTGTTCGAGGGAGCTGAGCCGGGCCCTCCCTATACGACCGACGAGCATCTCGTTTTCAACGCTGGCAAGATGCTCGTCTTGGACAGGCTCCTGAAGCGACTCGAAAAACAAGGTAGTCGCGTCCTGATCTTCTCCCAAATGAGCCGTCTCCTCGATATCCTCGAGGATTACTGTGTCTTCAGGCAGTATAAGTATTGCCGAATTGACGGGAGCACCGCTCATGAGGACCGTATTGCTGCGATCGATGACTATAACAAGCCCGATTCCGAGAAGTTCATCTTCCTCCTCACGACGCGTGCAGGAGGTCTCGGTATCAATCTCACAACGGCTGATATTGTCGTTCTCTTCGATAGCGACTGGAATCCTCAGGCCGACCTGCAGGCCATGGACCGGGCTCATCGTATCGGCCAGACCAAGCAGGTCGTTGTCTATAGATTTGTGACAGACAATGCGATCGAAGAGAAGGTTCTCGAGCGTGCTGCGCAAAAGCTGCGTCTCGACCAGCTCGTCATCCAGCAGGGTCGTGCTCAGAATGCGGCCAAGGCTGCGGCGAATAAAGACGAGCTGTTGTCAATGATCCAGCATGGTGCGGAGAACGTCTTCCAAACGAAGGGTGCCACCGGTGTCGTTGCAGAGAAGGGCGCTGCCATGACGGAAGATGACATTGACGCCATCCTGGCAGCCGGCGAGAATCGAACCAAAGAACTTAATGCCAAATACGAAAAACTTGGTCTCGATGACCTCCAGAAGTTCAGCTCGGAGTCAGCCTACGAATGGAATGGCAAGGATTTCACTAACGCCAAGAAGGACATCGGCATCAATTGGATCAACCCTGCCAAGCGGGAGCGAAAGGAGCAGTTCTACTCGATAGACAAGTACTACAAGCAGGCTCTGCAGACTGGTGGTCGCACGGCCGACACCAAGCCGAAGGCCCCGCGAGCACCGCGGCAGATCTCGATCCAAGATTACCAGTTCTACCCCACGAGGTTGAAAGAACTCCAAGAACGGGAGACTGCATTCTATCGGAAGGAGATAGGATACAAAGTTCCCCTATCAGACGGCGACGAGGACACGCTGGACACTCGCAAGATGGACCAAGAACTCGAACAGCACATCATTGACGAGGCTACGGCCCTGAACGAGGAGGAACTGGCAGAGAAAGAAGAGCTGGCCAAGGAGGGCTTCGAGTCATGGAACCGCCGTGACTTCCAGCAATTCATCAACGGCTCTCACACTTACGGCCGAAACAACTATGAGGGTATCGCGCAGCAATGCCAGAACAAGAACGCTGCTGAGATCAAGCAGTACGCAAAGGTGTTCTGGCAGCGGTACAAGGAAATTTCGGACTGGCAAAAGTTTATCAAGCACATTGAGGACGGTGAGGAGAAGCTGAAGAAGATCGAGCACCAGCGCAAGACGCTACGGAAGAAGATGTCACTTTACCGTGTACCTCTGCAGCAGTTGAGGATCAACTACTCTGTTAGCACTACAAACAAAAAGGTCTACAGCGAGGAGGAGGACAGGTTCTTGCTGGTGCAACTGGATAAGCACGGTCTGGACAAGGAAGGTATCTACGACATCATTCGTGACGAGATCCGAGAGAGCCCTCTATTCCGCTTTGACTGGTTCTTCCTAAGCCGCACGGCGGACGAGCTCAAGCGGCGATGCACCACCCTACTCACCACGATAGTCAAGGAGTTTGAAGACATCAAGCCGTCCGCAAACGGGGTCAATGGCAAGCAGAAGCGCGAATTGGAGGATGAAGAGAATGATGACGATAGCGTTGTCGGGGCTCCGGTCAAGAAGAAGGCGAAGTCAACCAACGGCGTCAAGGTTCGTTAAGCAGTTCCAACTTCCTGGTGAAGCGGTCACTAATAAAGCGAACAGAATAAGGCTCTTGATAATGTCAAGTCCAAGGGCAGCTCCGCTGCGCCTTCCCGCGCCTCAAGCGTAGCCTCGAACCATTCCACCGCGAAGGCCAAGGGCAAGGGTAAGAAGAAATAAGCTGTTGGACCACTGTTCCTCGTATTCTCTTTTTCCCATCTGTGGCCAGTCTAGAGGAGTAGGGCGAAATTGAGATATAGGTTCGGAGCGAATAAACGAGGGGATGCTCATGATATCTCTTTTAGAGAAGACTCTTCCTGGGCTTGCGGAGTTCACGGGAGTTGGGGGGTTTCATTTACATCGTATGCTGGAGGACAGAGAAAGTCGCACAGTATCAGATGGGAACGACTGGAGGGCGTTGGCTTTTGTTGAGAACAGAGACGGGTAGATCAATATGTCTAGTTGGCGTCGATTGATTTCTGCTGTTCTCATGTAGATGCACTGCTGGTCGACTTCCTTTTCACACGCCTGAAAACCACAGAGAAATGATTTGTTATCATAAACTTGCTTCTGCAACCCAAAACGGCCTGTCCTCAAGTCCTCAGAAGGCCGATTCCTTGTAGTCTGCGGTCTGTGGCAGATTTCTCGCGCGTCTTTTGCCGACCTTCGCGGCCTCCGTGGGCTCTCGCTCCACCTCTTACCCCCGAAGCCTGGGCCTCCCCCCCCCCCCCCAACGTCCATGCCTCCTTTCTGTTGACCAAGCACGATCAGCACCGGTATCAGAATGCTCATTAGATGACTTTGAATCAACTTCTGGCTCATGATATCAGATCCTAACATTGGCAATCCCATCCCGTAAACCTGCAATAGTTTTTTTGCCGAGAACGCCTGGTTTCTATGCCCCTAATTTTTTGACAAGGAGATCTCTTCTTCCTTTTCCCTCGCCATTTCCCCATTGCACAGTATTGAACGAGATCACGACAGCTTGTTGAGCTGTTCCCTCTCGGCCTCGTACAGGAAGTCGAAGTAGCCCTTGTCAAAGTGGTGCACGCGCACGTAACCGTCCTCTCCTCCGGATGCGTAACCCTTGCCGGTGGGATCTGCTGCGACGGTGTTCTGGAAGTAGTCTCAGGTGTGAGCAAGAAGAAAGGGGTAAACGTGAGAAATAGTAGCGGGGGCCACGAAGGGGCACCACCAGAGAGAGAGACTTACCAGAGGACCGAAGTGTCCACGAACACGGCCAACCTCCTCCTCAAAGACCTTGTGGTAGAACCTGGCCTCGAACTTACCCTGCCTCGCAGAGGTGGTGGTGACGTCCATGGCAGCCTGGCCACCACCGAGGATGACAAAGTCCTTCTTGGGGGTGATGGCGGCGCTGTTCAGGGGGGTGTCTGCGGGGTAAGTCTTGAGCACCTCGAGGTCGCGGGCGCTGATGAGCTTGGCGGTCTTGTCCTTGCTTGCGGTGATGAGGTAGGTCCTGTCCGGGTTCCACTGCAGGTCCGTAACCTGGCAGCCGAGCTCGTGGACGGGGATGTTGTAGATGAGGTCGCCGTTCTTGCCGTCGTACTGGCTGACGGAGCCGTCCTCATGGCCGGCGATGATGTACTTGGACAGGTAGCTCCAGCCGGCAACGGTGGCCTTGCTCTCGTCGCAGACGATGGTCAGGACTTTCTCGGGGTTCTGCTCGGCGGCCGGGTCGCAGTTGACGTCGAGCACAACGATGGTACCCAGATGGCCCATGCGCTTCTCGGTGACGCCCAGCAGCTTGGTGCCGTCCTCCGAGAATTCGACGCGCTTCACGGCGGTAGGGAAGTCCCAGGTCATCAGGCACTTGCCGGTCTGGACCTCCCACAGCTTGATGGTGTTATCAGCGGAGCCTGACGCGATGACGGTAGAGGTCGGGTCGACGTCGACGGTCCAGATGGCACCCTGATGGCCGTGGTATGTGCCCATGCGCTCGCCGTTGTGGGAGAACCAGGCGCAGATATGTTGGTCCTTGGCGGTGGAGAAGATGATGTCGCCATCACGGTTGTATCTGTTGTAAGGCGAGCAGAAGAGCTTGCGTCAGCAAGGGACCAAACAATACTGGGCGATGGGTTGAGTGGGCTTTTTTGCACATTGGGCGGGCGGAGAAGATTATGGTTGGCGGGTGGTGGTGGTGGGAGGAAATGTACTTGATTTGTGTGAGGGCACGTTCGTGGCCCGCGAGGAGAATGGGCCTCATGTTGGCTGAATTATGGCTGTCTCAAAATCTTCTGCAGATAGAATTTGTCTCGATATCGAGAGAGCGAAAAAAAAGTGGACGTCGAGGGCGGGTGATTCGTTGGGGGATTTATGTACGGATCGGGTTGTCGTCTTTTGGGTGGCAGAAGTTGGGAATGGGACAAAGCTGATGATAGTGGGGCATTGTGTGCGGTTTGGATTTCTTTTTGGCTTGGGTCTCATTTGGAACTGGTGCCTTGCCTGCCCTGCCTGCCCTGAGGAGAAGGGGGTGGGGGGAGCATGCCCTGCCTGCTTCACCGCCTTCTATTTTTGATAGCATGACCCCTAACCCTGTATTCAATACTCCACCCCACGCAAACACTCACCCAACAACGACAACCCTGGGTCGGAGAAGGTGGTGTGCATCGATGTGACGCATACTTTACTCTCCTCGTTTCAACCTGTAAACAGGCACACTTGCATCTACCAGGTAGTACGGCTTCCAGAACTCCACTCGGACAAGGCATATTCATCTCGTAAATATCAGTCATCGAAACAGCCCCCCTGGATGTTCAATTGGTCGCTCCTCTTTTGGGAGTCGGACTGGCTCTCTCCTCCAGGACGGCTCGGGTGAATAGGCTGACTAGGGTTTGACGCTGTGATGCCTTTCTACCCGGTTTCTCTCTTTCTCTTCTCCATCTCATGCCATCTCAATTGAATACATCATGCATCTAGTATCCCCTCTACCCGTCGTGTGGAGCAGTGTCATGTCTTGATCTGTCCTTTTTTCTTCTTTTTCTTGCCCTGTCAGTCTCAAGACGCGAGGGTTACTAGAGCCCTAATCGAGTCGTAGTCAGAATCATCCGAGGCGCGACTACCTAGAGATTTTACCTTCTTTTTCTTTTGACTCACCGTCCAATTTGAATGAGCCATTGAAGGATCATCAGCTGTCGTGTGCATTATCGAGCCACTCATCCGTCTCGTTCACCATCCCCACGCACCAAAAAAAAAAAAAAAAAGAAGACAGGGACAGACAGTCATGGCCTCTTGCTCATCCGCCAGGCAGCACCTGGCATTGCTGCAGAGGCGCGTCAGTGGCGGTGGTCAGGGGGCCCAACAACAAGCCCAGATAAAAACGGTTTCTGCAAATCTAGCCGCCCGGACCGGAGCCCCGCGATTCTGCCACGCTCGAGCTCCTACTCATGCTGCTGCGCCGGTTCGGAGATTTACGGCTCATAATTTGTCTGCTCCTAGAGCCGGTTCTTTTCTACTACGTCCTTCACTCACGAGGAAGAGTACCTCCGCCTCACACCTTTCGCCTCTTGCATCACAGAACGCACTCGGCAAGGCTCACTTTTCAGCGTCATCGAAAACAGCTATGGGTGCCGTCAAGATTGATGGCACTGCCATCGCCAAAAGGATCCGTGAGAGCCTCCACGCAGAGATCGAGGCCAAGAAGCAGGTCAACCCGAGGTTCATCCCATCCCTGAAGATCATTCAAGGTGTGTAACCCGATGTTTTGTGTGTGTGAAGGCATGCACTCACATCATTGGCCATGATGGCGCGCTGACTGCTGACAATTGGTTTTTTCTTTTCTCCTTCGTGAAAAGTCGGTGATCGTAGTGATTCTTGTAAGTACTGCTGCCCTTTATGGTTTCGGCGACTTTGACTCCTTCTCCTGCGCATGACTGACTGACTGACCACTCGCCCCCAGCTACTTATGTTCGCATGAAGCTTAAGGCTGCGTCTGAGGTGAGCACAACTCGATGTATCCGTGACTCAGAGTACCTTGACGCCTAAACGGGTTGCAAATCTAGGCTGGCATCCTTTGCGAACTGATTCATCTCCCTGCCGATGTCACCGAGGCAGAGCTGCTGCAGCAGATCACCAAGCTGAACAATGACCATGCAGTCCATGGAATTCTGGTCCAGCTGCCGCTTCCTCAACACATCTCGGAGTACGCCATCACATCGGCAGTGCATGCAGAGAAGGATGTCGATGGTTTCGGCACTGACAACATCGGGGAGCTTGCAAAGCGAGGCGGCCACCCCCTCTTCACCCCTTGTACTCCACAGGGCGTCATGGTGCTTCTGAAGGAAACGGGTGTTGACCTCAAGGGCAAGAATGCCGTCGTGATTGGCCGGAGTGATATCGTGGGGTCTCCTGTGAGCAGTCTGCTCAGGAATGCGGACGCCACCGTCACTGTATGCCATTCCAAGACACAGGATCTCGAGGCACATGTAAAGCAGGCCGATGTCGTTGTCGCTGCTATCGGTCGGCCTGCCTTCATCAAAGGCTCATGGCTCAAGCCTGGCGCCATTGTCATCGACGTCGGTACCAACTACATTCCGGACGATACCAAGAAGTCTGGCCAGCGACTTGTGGGAGACGTCGAGTACGAGGCTGCAGCTGCAGTGGCTTCTCACATTACACCCGTTCCTGGCGGCGTCGGCCCTATGACCGTGGCCATGTTGCTACAAAACGTCGTCAACTCCACTACGCAGTACTTTGAGAAGCAGAAGAGCAGGAAGGTGACGCCTCTGCCGCTGAAGCTGCAGGACCCAGTCCCTTCAGACATTGCCGTGTCGAGAGCGCAGGTCCCCAAGCAGATCACCCGCGTTGCCGAAGAGACGGGCATCGCTCCTGGAGAGCTGGAGCCCTATGGAGCGTACAAGGCCAAGGTCGACCTGTCCCTCCTTAAGCGTCTGGACCACCGCCAGAATGGCAAGTACGTTGTTGTCACGGGCATCACGCCCACCCCGCTCGGGGAGGGCAAGTCGACCACGACAATGGGTCTGGCGCAAGCTCTCGGCGCGCACGTTGGGAGGATCACATTCGCCAACGTGCGTCAGCCCAGCCAGGGCCCTACGTTTGGCATCAAGGGTGGCGCTGCTGGTGGCGGCTACAGTCAGGTCATTCCTATGGACGAGTTCAACATGCACCTCACGGGAGACATCCACGCCATCACCGCTGCCAACAACCTCCTGGCGGCCGCCATTGAGACCCGCATGTTCCACGAGAACACACAGAAGGACGGCCCCTTGTACAGGCGTCTCGTGCCGGCCAAGAATGGCAAGCGGCAATTTGCGCCTGTCATGTTCCGCCGCCTGAAGAAGCTCGGCATCGACAAGACCAACCCTGACGACCTGACCGAGGACGAGATCCACAGGTTTGCGAGACTGGACATCGACCCTGAGACCATCACCTGGCGCAGGGTGCTCGACGTCAACGACCGTCACCTGCGAGGGGTCACTGTCGGCACAGCGCCCACTGAGAAGGGCCACACTCGGGAGACGGGATTCGACATCTCTGTGGCCAGCGAGTGCATGGCCATCCTGGCCCTGAGCACAAGCTTGCAGGACATGCGGGAGAGGCTGGGTCGCATGGTGGTTGCAACCTCCCGAAACGGCGATCCGGTAACATGCGACGACATCGGCGCAGGTGGTGCTCTGACTGCTCTCATGAAGGATGCTATCAAGCCCAACCTGATGCAGTCCCTCGAAGGCACGCCCGTGTTTGTACATGCCGGCCCGTTCGCCAACATCAGCATTGGCAACAGCTCTATCCTCGCTGACAAGATGGCCTTGAAGCTGGCCGGCACGGAGCCCGACGAGGACCATGAGGCTAAGGCTGGTTTCGTCATCACCGAAGCCGGTTTCGACTTCACCATGGGCGGCGAGCGTTTCTTCAACATCAAGTGCCGGACATCTGGTCTCGTGCCTGATGTCGTCGTGGTCGTTGCCACCGTCCGTGCCCTCAAGGTCCACGGGGGTGGCCCTCCCATCTCCCCGGGTGCTTCTCTTCCGCAGGTGTACAGAGAGGAGAATGTCGAGGTTCTGCGCAAGGGCTGCGTCAACCTCAAGAAGCATATTGCGAACGCCCGCGCGTACGGAGTGCCGGTTGTGGTGGCTATCAACAAGTTCTCGACCGACTCGGATGCCGAAATCGCTGTCATCCGCGAGGAAGCGATTGCTGCTGGCGCCGAGGACGCCATCCTGTCGAACCACTGGGCCGAGGGTGGCAAGGGCGCTGTCAAGCTGGCCGAGGGCATCATCGCCGCCAGCCAAAAACCCAAGAACGACTTCAAGCTGCTCTACGGGCTCGACGGGACTGTGCAGGAGCGCATCGAGGCCATTGCCAAGAAGATGTATGGCGCCGATGCAGTCGAGTTCAGCGAGCTGGCGCAGAAGAAGGTCGACACATACACCAAGCAAGGCTTCGGAAATCTGCCCATCTGCGTGGCCAAGACACAGTACTCGTTGTCGCATGACCCCGAGCTGAAGGGTGCGCCCACGGGTTTCACGGTGCCGATTCGTGATGTGAGAATGGCGGCTGGTGCTGGTTACTTGTAAGTGCTTTTCTTGGTCTTTCTGTGCTGACAGGGGTCGGTCGAAATTACAGTGTGCTGACCCTTTTTTGATTATCAAGATATGCACTTGCTGCTGACATTCAGACCATCCCTGGTCTGCCCACTGCCCCGGGGTACCTGAACGTGGACGTCGACGCCGAGACAGGCGAGATCGACGGCCTATTCTAAATACATCATTGATTTTCTTCTCAGCCGATGAAGATCTTGATCTATTTGGACTCGACACGCATGTGGTCTCTCTACTCCACAACAACAACAACAACACAACATACGTCACTCAACGTGACGACGACTCACCAGAGGCGTTCAAGGATGGATGGGTACGGTATTCAACAGCGAACGGTAAATCAGGTAGTAGAAATCATTTGCGGTGTGTGTGTTTTTTGCAACAATCGGATGGCGCGGCTGGCAAAGATTACGAGACGTGATAGATGTACCTTAACGTGACATACAGATTTCAGAAGGGGGGAAGGGGGGCTATGATGATACCTCGACGAACGCCATGGCTTTGTGGGCTATATAATACAAGACAATGTTCAACCTGGTACCGTATTCATGTCTGGCGTCCTGTGTTGTCTCATAAATCGTGTCCCAGTTCATCGAAGTTTTGTAGTAGAAATAACTTAGTGCTATACCGGATCATTACCTACTGGAAAGTCCTCTGACTATACAAACGTTGTCTAGAGACCATCACTCTATTGTAGAATTTTTCCTCACAGGGTATCACCTCATAGCATAACACTCTTTCCCCCCCCCCCCCTGCCCCCTCCCAGCCTTCCCCCAAAGCATCATCAGCACCTCGAAAGTGAAGCTTTTTTTCTGTTTCTTTTTCTTTCTTTCTTTTTTTTTTAAATTTATTTTTATTTAAATTTGTTTTTTACCTGCCCACAATTCTCTAAGCGAATCCTAGCCACAATGGGCTCAAAAATCCGGCATCTAAGTAATGTGATCATTATTGCCAATATGTGTGGGGGGCGAAGGAGGGATGGTTGAGTGGGATGTGTTTGGAGATATTGTTGAAGTATTGTTGTGAGCACGCTTTCTTATTTCGTTAGGAACTTACTTAGTAGTGATTACCACGTCTTCGGCTCCTGCGATTGAGCTTTTGTGACTTTTGTTAGAACGACAAATCGATCGAATTGTCGTTTTCGACCTTTATCTTCTTTCTTTCACGTCTTTTTTCTTGTTTCTTTCTCCTGCTTCCTCTCCAGGAAACAGAGAAGGGGAAGGGGGAAAGGGGGGAGGGCAATCCTCCACCAAGAACACAAACTACAACACTGACTTCTGACTCTTTTCAATTCTGAAGGCTCTCTGATCCATTTAGTTTGGACCTCATGCAAGCGATGAGAGAGAAAAGTGATGTGTACTCTTCTGCTCAGGGGTTTCCGCTGAGCATGTGTACGCAACTACTGTAACATGAAAAGTGACAAAACCTCTCCTTGTTTCCCCTCCTCGGAGCGTCAGTGTCCGCAGTGCCTCGAACCAAAGCACATGAGTGTTCCATTTTGGGGATTCCCATGCCTCGCAGCGACTTCCGTCCACCTGAACCCAACTTGATTGAAACGCTATACCGCAGAGGTGTGTACAAGAAAGAGGCCGGGGGGGGGGGGGGGGGCAGCCGACGGTCTCTTTCTCTCTCTCTCTATCTGCCCACCTTACCATCCAAACTGCTCACAGTGCAACTCGACTCCTGGGCCGTCACCCTGGATCAAGCTGGCCGTCGTGTCCCGCACAGTCCTCATGAAACCCGACGGCCCACAGGCGGCAACCAGGACCCGGTCTGTGGTTCGTGCCGACAACACGGCCTCGCGGATGAGCGACGCGGTGTCGGGCCGGCCGGGTCGGAGGTCATGGCCATGGAATGAATCGGTGGAGAGCATACGGTTAGCGGCGGCGCCTTTTTCCAGATCTCCGGTCACGTAGCTGTTGCTGAGCGTGCTGGCGGCCGATGGCCGGGTTGACACGTTGCTTTTGGCGATGGCGCTGCTGCTGTCAATGATAGCAGGTGCAGTGTGCGACTGTTTCTGTTGCTGCTGCCGATCCTCCTCCGCGTCCGAGTTCTCTTGGCTGGAGGGGTTGGACGCAGCTGCGGCCGTGACGTACAGCGAGACGTTCACCTTAGGCGAGTGTGGGTGTGACTTGATAGTCTGGAGGTGGTCGGCGAACCACGATAGATTGTCTATTGGTAGCGAGCTGAAGTGTCAGCCTGGTGTCCTTTCTGTTTTGACCAAAAGGAGTGAGGGTGAGAGAAAGGGGAGTATCGAATGCGTGCCAAGAGGCAGACGGGCACGTGCTGTCTAGCATCTGCCGGCTGCTATGCTAGATTGGTGTGGGATAAATAAAGGCTGAAGTTATTTTCCCGAGTGGCTTTTTGCGATCCTTTTTGCCGGAAGGGGCTGCACACCCGCCCAGGCAATATTTGTTCGATATTGAAGCTCCGCCTCTGCCAATGCCGAGACACCGAGTATATTTGATGTCCTTTGATCACCCCACTGGTCGCAATTCATGTGCAAAATGAAGACGAGAAAGAGACAGAGAGAGAAAAGGGGGGGTATGGCTTACCGTGTTTCTTGACGGCCCAAATAAAGACGATAGTCTTGGTTGAGTCTGGTCCCATCCTCTCCAACATATTGACGGCCAGACCAAAGGTGAAAGTGGCTCCACTCCCTCCTGCGATGAGCACCACTTTGTCAAAGGACATGGGATCTGGAAACGTCCCATAGGGTCCGTCCACTGATGCCATGAGTTTCGCCCCAGGGTTTGCTGCCGCGTAACTGTGCAGGTCCCGGGTGAAGCCATCATATGCATTGACAACAAACTCCATAGGTTCCGTCGCCGCAATTGTGAACGGGTGGCTCTCAAACTTCCGGATAGCCGGGATCCACACAAAGCAGTGCTTACCCGGAACGGCACCCAGCGGCCTCTTGGCGAAGAGGATCTTGGTGCCGCCGTCAGGAAGGGGCTCGATAACTGCGTGGCTGTTGATGGAGCCGAATAGCATCCTCGAACCGCGCACGAGGCGGTCTGCACCCCACAAGCCCGCGATGACGGCAAAGATGACGAGGAGGCCGCTAGCCAGCTCGTGCTGGTGGTAGCTCGCAGATACCAGAGCGATTAGGAAGCAGACGACGTGCATGACGAGGAAGGCCTCGTACCATATATGGCGGACCACGGCGGCAGAGAAGACCACGCCCAGGAAGCCAAAGCCCGCTACGATGCCAGCCTTCACCGAGTCATTCTCGAAGATCTTGGTCTCATTCTGGCTGAGGAAGTAGTTGGTGTACATGGAGGCGTGAAGCACGAGGAACACGAACGTGGTGTAGCCCGCGATCTGGTGCAGGCCGTTGAGCCGCTCGTACGAGTAGGCGCTGAGGAGGGCCAGCGGAGTGTTCTTGAGTGCGAGGAAGACCACGAGACAGAAGTTGGCGCAGAGCATCCTAGGGGATACCATCCGTTAGCAAAGTGTACATCCTCAGGGGAGAATGTCAGGTATGTATAAGTATGATCGCCTAAATTACACTGCGAAACTTACCACCCGCATCTGTTGGCGATGCCCGAGATACTCATTGTCACGTTGGTAAGGGTCAAGGATAGGTTGATAGCCACATAGGCAGCGACTACAAGAACATGACCACTGGACGTGAAACCAGGGACTTTGCGGACCAGAAAGTTTCTGAGGATCCTAATTTATGCCCACATAGTCAGCGGAGAAGAGGCAAAAGCAGGCAAAGGGGCCAGATGTGCACACGAACCTTGAGGCTGAGCGGATGGGGTTTTTCGAATTCGGGCTCATCCTGTTGAATAACAGGCGCAACCAGTGAGTGATAATGAAGATGGCCATGAGGCCACAAATTCCCGCTGCATAACGCCGTAGTTGTTGCTGGTTTTTTTGGGTCCTGATCAGCATCGAAGCAGCATAGTTACCACCACTGGACTGCCAGCCTGAGGACAAGGCTCCAGCAGATGATCCGGACGAGGAGGAGGAGGGTGTCAACGCCGACATCTTGATCGAATAGTTTCGGACGGTTGACTTGAGGATATATGCCCTGAGAGTATAGGAGTTGGACGGAGGGGGAGAGAAACAAAAGGGGAAAGTCTAGAGAATGGAAGGGGCCCTGGTCGTCGTTTATATGTGAAGATTAGATATCAAGTCAGGGCCACTGTCTCATATGAATAATGACTATTGGGTTGATAGATCATACGAGGCGTATCAGGCCTCTCTGCCAGGTGACTGATTAGACGGAGCAGATTTCTAAGCCTCCTTCCGGCCGTAGGCGAAAATCTAAGCTGTGCCAAGTGGTGGAGGCGAGGAGTTTAGGTTCGCAGCAAAGGAGGTCAATTTATTGTATGCCCCGCCCGATGGCTGGGCTGCCACGATAGATGAGGTTGAGACAAGTTGTGGCTTGTTCTTATAGCTCAAGTGACCCGACATTGACACACAAGCAAAAGGCAGGACGACGCTCGATATAAACCGAATGGCCTGATCGAGACAAGTCTCCATACCCCGTCGAGACCCTGGTCAACATCACAGGCCTGGCCAAGGTGAAGCAGGGTACACCATGACGGGCTGTCCAAACCACGGTATGCCAGATGTTTACTACATGGCCCATTGCCCTTTTCTTATCCAAGTGAGAGGCAAGAAGCCCTCAAAAAGGGATGGACTGTTGTCCCCAACCGGGGGGGGGGGCTCTCTGGCGCCATCACCGCGTTATCTCGGAGTGCCTACCTTTTATTGAGGGAATATAGGAAAGCCCGGGGTTTTCATCAGACGGGATTGGTAATAGCATGTACATGGACTCTGGCCTTGAGAGAGCCTTGGCCATAGGGAGGGATGGGGACTCGCATTGGTCTGCGACGGGATTTGCATCTGACAGGCACTGGCCCCGGCAAATTTTCCAATCCAGCAGGTATTGTAGGTGGTGGAGGTTGACCAAGACGGGCAAGGCAAGAGAACCAAGATGCCCAGACCAGAAGCAAGGCAGCATCCAGATGGGTCGTAAGAGACGTGGGAAGTGATCATCCGTGGTAATGAGACACCCCTCCTCCTCTCTGATTGGCTGCCAGCCTCCCCAGATAATATGGGTAATTCGGACCCAGGGGCATCCACCAGAATTAGAGGGAACATAAGGAACCTAGGAGGCACACGATCCGTGGGTGTCGGGCAGCCGAGAGGAAGCAGCATGATGCGTGCATCAACAACGAGGCCCAGCCGCGAAAGACTTCGGCTGGCTGGCTGGCTATTCCGGCAAAAATATGATCGTGATACCTCCAACGACGCCACCAGGACGCCTTGCTTTTTTCTGTCTTTTTGTTTCTTTCTTTCTGTCCCCCATCATTCTCTGAATTTCCGCACCATTCCAAACCGGCCAATGTGACCTCAAAGTGTGTGGAGCCACAGACCAAACGGAAATTCGGCTGGTTAAGGAATGAACCGCAATGACAATTGGCAGTACAGGAAGAGCGTCGAGAGGTCATTGGCACATGTCATCTGTTGGCAGTCAGCAAGCAAAGGAACGAGGTCTTTAGCGAAGTAGTTACGCCGGCAGATGTCTAGCCCGAAGAAGATGGCTGTATAAGTACCAAAGGAGTAAGAGAGATCTTCATCTTGACGAAGTGTCTTGTATTGCGCCTTACTCGAAGGCGCACCGCAAAGACTGATAAGCAGAGTAGCTACTGAAATTAGCGTGCCGCACTGCTATTGGTAAGGGGGGGAAAGCAATACGTACTCTTGAACGGTGTCGGGCAGCCCGGGGGACAAGAAAAAGAATGGTAACCGCGCGGCATGGAATGCTATGGCGACAGACAAGCTCGCGTTGGAGTGAGTGATCAGCCATGCCTGTCCTGTAGTTAACGCCGGTACAGTGCGGTCAAAAAACAATCTCGATGACGTGCTGGGCAAAATTGTGGGGTGGGGGGGGGGGGTTGAGGAGTGACAACCACGACAACTTATAAGATCTTGCTTGGCTTGATAAGACCATGTAGCCTACAGAATGAGGAAAGTGCCATGCCGTCAAAGGTACTTCAAAAATACGACTTTTCGGGTGTTTTCCCCTTCTGTTTAATCTTTCTTATTTTTTCTTCTTCCCCCTTCCCTCCATCGTGTGTTTCTGTTTTTGTTTCCGTTTCTTTTCTCTCGAGATTATTTACCACCAACAGATGCAGGACAGACTGGACCAGTCCACCAGAGAAGCTTCTAAGTGGGTATTGTCGAGGGGTTTAGGGAATAGCGAGCTTTCTCTTCATCAGACAAATGATACGGGGCTAATCTTTGGGACCAACACATCCCCCGAGTTACCTACTAAAGTAGTCTAGCTATATTTCAGGGCAAGAATCTAGACCTTCATGCATAGAGGGTATGATGAGGCGCATTGTGGCCCTGCCAAAAGGCGTCATGCACATGCATGGTGAACATGGTCGAAGACACGAGAAGAAAAAGAGGACCGCAAAGGAGAGTTGGAGGACGTCTGAATAAGCTTGTTAATCGCGTGCTCCACATTACTCGGTATTTACGTGGTACGCGGTGCAGGGCCGATCCACCGGCCGCTTGGCAGGACGGGGTGTCCACAGCACCTGCCCAGTCATTACGTGGTCTATTATTCATGCGCGTAGGTCAGGTAATGAAACTTTGAATCTTGGTTGCTCTTGCTTCTGATCTCCTCTCGTCTCATCTCGCGAGAAACGAACTGGCGCTGGGATGCATCGGCATTTTCCCGCCTCCCTGCCCCAGACGGAATATTTTCAGAGTCCTCCACCAAACAACAGCATCCAAATTCCTTGGTGGACCGGGCAAAAAAACAAAAAAGATGCCACGTTCATCCGAGAGCCCCCATACCACCTACGCGAGCACAGCCGCCCGCACGGCAGAGGATGATGCCTTAGCAGCCGCATGTCATGAACGTTTTGTCTTGTCAACAATCTCCACCAATAATGCGACCTGCCCCATGTTGGATGGTGACCACGCGAATCCCAACTTCTCGATGGCGGCAATCAAACTCTAATCATTTCTCCTTCCCACCTATACATCCTGCGGTTATACCATCTTATCCTGCTGTTCGGTTTCGGCGTGGGGGGCAGCATGCCCACAGACCCTTGGACATGATAGCCTTGTCACCTCAACTTTGTGCGCTTGCCCTCATCGTGCCCAACAGCAAACTTGACTCCCGGTGAAGGGTTCCCTTTGAAACAAGTCGTTTTGGGGGCAAGTGATAGGCTCTCGGACCTGCCAACTACGGAAACCCAGCGCGCTCTCGATCAGCGCCATGGCACCCAAGACGCAGCAGCCCTCTTCTGGGTCCTGGTCAGACTGCGTGGGTTGTTACCACGTAATCCTCCTCCCTCTCCTCCTCCAGTATCTCATCATTCTTGTCGGCACAACATCCACCTTGTCTGGACACGTAATAATACAGGTTCATCTTCCGAGGTTGTCATGCAGCTACCCGTGCGGGTCCTGGTAGGCCTGCACCCGCTACTTGACCCATGGGTCGGAACTTTACACCATGATGTTCAGCACGACTAGGGTGTTGTCTCCATACCGGCCAAGAATCCTTCTTCATCCTCTCTCAACTGCATTCACGGTTCTATTGCTGCCATTACACTCTTGTCATGGCTGGGTACGTTTATTACTGTTATTATTATTAACAACATGCCGAGAGATACTGGATACTTGTCCTGACACAGGCACGCGGATCCGCAGCGGTTTTCTTTCTACGATTATCATAATGACTAACGTTCATTTCCACACAAGGATTTAAAGCTCTGTATGAAACAACCCGCCCCGTTCTGCACTGTGTACCTCAAAGAAAGAGGCAAAGACAGAAGGTCGCTCAATCCGGACACGTTCACCCCGGAATATGGGCACAAATTTTGATATGAAGGGTTGTCATGAACTTGCAGCCCCTGCAGACAGCGAACGCGCTACAGGGCTCGAAGTCTTGGACTGAGAACACCTTCCGGTTGAAGGTATTGATGATAAGGCGGCAGCCCTGCATGCCCAGAGGTTAAGTGATAATGCGCAAACATCTATCCTACTGGCGACCGTTTACTTGGCACGGCCGGGTTTTGAAAACACGCTGGGGATGCTTTTCAGACTGAGAAAGCCTCTCTATCTCCACCTCTGGTAGCCAAAAGATTATGGGGTTCTGGAATGTGGCTGTCACTTGTGGGATGTGAATTTTTTATGGAGACTACGAGGAATATGTCCTTCCTTCTTCTGGCCTCAGTTCAATCTCATAAACATAATTTCTCACAACAAAAGACCCGAACTCTTGCACCTTGATAGTGACCGCTCAAGCCCTTGGCCTCCCTCTCGGCCGCCTCGTGCGATCCATCTCATCGTTGAGGTCAATGATCCTATCGACCAAGTCACCATTGTAGGCGTCTCCCATGTTGTCCTGGACCGCTTTGGCATGCTTCATCATGTCCTGCAAAGCATCCTTGGAGCTGTTCGATTCGCTCTGGAACCTGACAGCAGCAGCAGTCCTTGTCGCGGACAATTTGTAGAAAACCATCGCACCCCAGTCATTCGCGATGGCCACATCTTCCCACCTGTCGTCGAAGTCCTTCAAGACGGGTCGTGGATCATCTGCAGTCACCGCTCGGCGGAGAACTTCTGTTCTCTCCTCGAGAAAGTCCCTGAAGAGTCTGACCCCGGCTCTCTGCTCATCCGTGGGCGCCTTACTAACACGATCTCGATAATTCGCGATGGCCACCATGTTCTGGTACAGCTGCGACTGGGGATCAAGTAGCCCACTGTAACGATCGAGGAACTCGTTCGCTGTCCGAAACTTATTCAGGTTCAGGCGATTGATCTCAGACCGTGCCTTCCAGAGATCGGACTGACTGTCCTGCAAGGCCTCCTGCGTCTTCTTCAGCTCAGTCAGGAGGGCTTTCTTCTGTTGTTTAGCCAGGTCAGTCTCGCGCTGCGCCTCCTTAACCCGCTCCTCGGCCTTCTTGACCTTCTTCCCAGCCTTTCGCGCCCCTTCGTAGCCTGGAGTTTCCTCCTCCTTGTCCTTCTTCTTGTCCTTCTCCTCGTCGTTGTCGTCCTCAATGTCCGGCAGACCCTCCATCAGCTGCGCATCCAGGCGCGCCGCCCTGCCACGCTCGCTCTCGAGGTCTGCGATGAGCTTCTGCTCCCGCCTCAGCGCCGCTCTGAGATCTTCTTCGGCCTGCGCGTATCTGGCGAGCTGCTCGCTCACCAGCCTCTCGGGCGCCGCCGCCTGGGCACGGTACCTGTTGGCTTCGACCAGCTGCTCCTCCAGGCTGTGGGTGCGCGCCCTGAGACCGGCCTCGAGCTCGTCCTTGTCCTTCATGCGGTCTTCGTACTTGAGCCGGTCCAGGTGCCGGCCCTTGCTCGCGTTCTCGTGCGCATACCACAGGTCGCTCATGTTCTCTCTCGCCTCCGCAAGCTGCCTTGCTAACTTCTGCCTCTGGGCCTCGGAAGCCTGTAGTCGCGCCTCGAGGGCGTCTGCGCGCTTTCGCTCGTCCTCTAAGAGCACTGCGAGCGCCTTGGTTGGGTCGGTGGCCGCGACGGTCTGGGAGATGCGGCGCAGGGGAGAATTTGGTCCCGCTGGCATCTCGACGCCGGCCGCCGTGGTAGTCCTGCCCTTCTCGGCCGCACTTCCGTCAGTCTTTGTGTCTGTTCCGCCATCTGCTACTTGATCCAATTGTCCTTGAGACATCTTGATGAAAGGAGCGGGGTCGAGATATTGGTGTCCAACAAGAGGCACCGCCTCTTCATATAGGTCGCCCTTCATAAGAACGTCAGTCAAGATCTCGGCGACGATCTCGTTGGGGTCAGTGTTGTCGAGTACTTTTGTTTCTGCCGGTGGTGTTGTGGCGGCCGCGTCACCAGCGCCAGGTGTTTTCGACGGCTCGTTGCTTTCTGTTGTTGGGACTGTCTTTACTACCGCCTCCTCTGTCGAGGGGCCAGACATGGCGGGAGAGGGAGGGTTAGATCCGTCGGGGGCTATCGCCTCGCTAGCCTCTCTAGTCTTCTGAGGTGAAGGAGTGATAGATGCTGTTGTAGTTTGCGATATGCCTCCTGAGTCTCCGTCGTCCTTTGTAGCAGGCGATTCTTGAATGGGATTTTCGGCTTTCGACTTCCGTTTGGATGACTTCCTGCCCATCATTGAGGAGGGTTGTGGGGACCGAAGTTGAAAAGAGAGCGTTGGTTCGACAGTGTTGACAATATGGATAAATCTGGCCAGTCTTGGCTATTGCAGAAGTCTACTTTTATTACAGAGTTTGCGAGTGTCGTCTAGGGGTCGGTGTTGGTTATGGAAGCAAGCTGCTGCAAACCAAAGATTGTATATGCGGGTCCAGCTCTCTACTGTACTGCTGTCCGAATCGAACCTACACATCTCAACTTTAAACAAAGACTAGCCAAAGAGTCTGTTCTGAGCAGGACCTTTTGTCCAAGAATAGCCCACGTGAAGATGTCGAGCTTCCTCTTGCCTGATCCGGACAGACCATCAAGAACAAAGGCATGAACCCTTACAAGCATCATGGACCACCTGAAAATGTGTGAGACTTCATAATACTGCAATTAGGAGTCAGAGAACCGCATCGCCTGATAGGCTCACCTCGTCATTCCAAAGTGTGCATCCTGATGGAGAAGCCTACGTTGATACCACGATGGCAATGACATGTTTTGACATGGTTGTCTATGGAGATCAACACTTCTTTCCCCCTCTTCTTTCCCCTCCTTTCTTTCTCCCCCTTCCCTGGACAGGAGAATAGCTTTGTGAGTGCTTGCTATCTTTGCTGAAGGTGCAGGATTCAAGTAATAGTAATTGTTGCTTGATCCCAAAATACATGTTACACAGGTTGACATATTACCAGTGGTAGATACTTTCGAGGTAGAGGAAGATGCGGAGAGAAGGGGAGGGGGTCCGTAACAGCAGAGGTCAAGAGCAGATCTGACAGCTGCCCTGTCAGGGACTTCTTCCTCGCCCAGTTCTCAGCTACCTTGGCCCCCATCCACTACATACTAAGTACTTAGCCTACATCCTCCTTTTCTTCGTTTCCCTCTTGGCTACTTGGAAGGCCCGTGAGTTCATAGGCTAACGACACCTCCTCAAAAACGAGCTGAGAGGAAATGAAGGATTTTCCTGTTGGAATTTCCCCAGAATGTATGGGACTTCTTCATGTCATCAGCAGACTATTCCATGAAGCCGTGGAGGATCTCCATTTTGTCCTGGCTTGGCCTTGCCTGGAAAGAACACTCAACCCTTTTCGGACCACTACCTAGGTACCGTAGATCACATGCAATAGCGTTGAATGAAGATCATCCAATCGCATTGATGTTGAACGGGAAGAACGGCCACCAAGTGCTTTCTCCGAGACATCCAGGCACCATGATGAAGTGAGGAGTCTAGTCAATATAAAATCGACATGCCGTTTGGAATCGAGGGTTTCAGGACACTGTTTGGCTTGTTAAACGGAGCTTTCTTCTCACGGTACACGGCTGCTATGCTAGATATGTTCAAATTCGCCGAGAAGATCGGATTGGTTCCCAATGGGGAGGATAAAGGAGAGAAACATGACTCGACAACTTCTAGTTGTCATGCTGAGAGTATGAGCTATCAGATGGCAAGGACTAATATGACAGAACTATATCTCCCCTGGTTCTTTTTTAGTTCCCGAGCCATCCGTGGTAGGTGTGCTCAAGATGAATGCAATTATAGTGGTAATAATCATATGTTGGCGCGAATATAGGGCAGGGTGAGAGTATTTTATCGATTCCTGTCATGGTCCAGGTGCCTCAGCCCCGTGAGGATTCACCTCGAAGTACTCTGGAACGGCCGAGATGTTTCACGATATCTATAAGAAGTTTTCTTTGTCCCCTTTTCCTTTCTGGGGACAGTTGAAGCTGACGAATCCCACAAGCCCAAATAGGAGACCGCGCACGGGATATTGGCAGTCATCGAGGTGGCAGACGAAATGCCTATGTGGATGCGTAGCTGAAAGTGATACCATGGCGACGTTGCAAAAGGAAATTATTAGTGACCAGGGAGCGCAGTAGCTAGGAACTATTTTCTGTCTGGGTAACAAGGAGAGCTTTGGAATCATCGGGTCCGCGGCCAAGTGGACTGGTTTGCTGTATTACCCTCATTCTCCCTCTTCCCTTTGTGCCCCCCCCCTTTTAGTCCTTTTTTTTTTTTCTTTTTTTTTTTTTTCGGGGGAAAGTCCAGCCGTTTGGCGGTGCCTGGACTAATATGTTGTGCGTCTGGAAGGTCAAGATAGTAATTAATTCTCGATCGTATAGAAGGATCTTCGCAGGTTCGGAATCGGACATAAGAACCACAGCACTAGCTCCTCTCGAGGTCCCCTCGAGGCCTTCGAAGCATTGGCAGTAATAGTAAGCATCATGGACATAGTAAGAAGGACCAGACGGCTCTTTCACTATCTTCTGCTTCGAGGCATCTTATGGATGTTGTTCGCCACACTCAGCTGTTTACTGTCATTCTCACTGGTTCAGATGATTCAGAAGTACTCTCTGTGACATAATTCCATGCTTTGACAGCCAAGAGCGCTAGTCATGAGAGATCAGCCTTGAAGTCTGAAACGAAAGCGGTCATGGCGGGGCAATCTTCACCATTACTTACTCAAAACATCTATCAACTCCAGCCAAAGAATGATGTGAATGTGCTCCTGAGCACGTTCCCTTACACCGACCGTTGGTGGGCCGAGTTCAGCAAAGCCACCCCGCCCCCCCCTCCCTCTCTCCCGCAACCGGAATTCTGTCACAAATCCTCATGGGTGCTCATATTCGTGCCATAATAGCGGCTGACTCGCTGCAGCCAACCCCATCGAGGGTTGGCTGGGAGGTTATGATATATCACATTACTTAAACTAACAGCGTCCTTTTTATGGTCTCGAACGATGACGGGGACCAAGGTTGATCCCCACGAATTCTACAGTAAATATATGGAATGTACTGTTTCATGCGGTCGAATACCCCACAAAGCCAGATCATAACAATGAGAGGGGCCTTGTGTGTACAAGAATTGCATGTGCAAAACGTTGTTCTCATCGCCGTCGTTGAATTTAATCACAAGACGGTAGAGTTCCAGTCATCTCATGCCTGGGAAAGAAAAACAGAGGCCCAGAGAATGTTGTAGTTTCAGCGCGCGAGCAAGCATTGCGCGTGTCGCTTGCACCATTTTCTGGTGCAACACTGTCTGTTGTTTAATCCATGGGAATTATTTTTCGCCCGTGGGAGCTGCTTCTTTCGAGCCCTGCGTCGATGACGGGTCAACCAAGTGACGACGCCTTAGCCCGGACAGGCAGGTCCGCAGGAGAGAGGCACACCAAAAAGCGCAGGTGGGCAAAGTCTCAGGGTGTTGGAAATGAAGCGCCGCCCCCAACATGCTCGGTCTAGCAATGCGACCCTGCCTAGAGCCTCAGGAACAATAAGCATCACGGGCCTTCCAAAGGGCCCACGAAGAGCCGATGCCCCGGGATGTAGCGCAGGGTCTCATCGCTGCAACGAGGCTGATGAGAATTCTTCGTTGGCCGAGCTGAGTGAGGGAGACGAGGCTGCTCCTGACCGGTGAGACAAGACACCGGAGATGATGTCTGCACGACAACAAGGGATGGGGGTTTTCATCACACTGCCAGGCTCCCTACTCGGCATGTTTCTCGATGGTGTGCCCCCGGCGAAGCCAGGGCGGGTGGGGGGATCAAGACTCGCATTTCTGCTCTGCGATTGCACCGATGGCCTCATTTTCTGGATCGTCCATTTTTGATCTTTGCTCGGGTTCGTCTCTGGGCCTTTTCTCTTATATGTCAGCACTTGTGGTTTGGCTTGCGTATGTTGCTAGCTAGCATGGGGAATATACAGCATTTAGCGCAGTGGTCCCAGGGGTTTGGGCCCACCCTTCCCTCGCGTCTTCCCCGCTCGCACTCATAGCTAGGCCCTGTAAGGCCCCTGGCAAGCCTGGCCCGGAAGCTTGGTAGCCAGTGGTAGCGATCACAACATAGGCCCGTGCCGACAAGCCCGCGGCGGAGCCTGCCAGACTCTGCCAAGGTAGAAGTTGGCCCCTGACCAAGGAAACCAACCGCCAAGCCCCCGGGCTCCCGACTTCAGCAACGTCAGGGATGGACTTTGGGGAGGGGAGAGAGTTGGAGGTGGGACCCTCGCAGCCTGGACCTAGACCTGGACCTCGACCCAGACCTGGACTTTCTCGCCCTCCCACCCCCCAATTTTGCCTACTAGAAGATGTAATCCTTACTCCGCACACCGCGTGAACGGCAAGACCACATGCAGCCCTGTCGACTGCCGGCCACCCACCGCCTGTAGCTGGCGCATGTCTCTCTGTGCTGTACACTTCACACCTTTTTCTTGTCTTGGTCAAGCTCTATTCGTCACCGTGATCGATGGTCTTGGTTCTCTGCTCTCTGTTTTCAATCTCAATTTATTTACATACATATATATGTGTATATACCTCAGCAGAGCACATTGTGCCATGTTTCCGTCAACAGCACTAGCAGCAACAGCAACCAGCAACGACAACGAAGTGAAAGAGGGAAAGATTCGTCGTCGTCGAGTTCCGAGCTCCCATCTACTGTCTACTTGATGTTTCTCTCTCTCTACATCCAGTACTTGCTCCATAGTACAGTATTACTACTGCTATATGGTACTATGGTACATACCGTAGTAAATCGCATTCGCATTATCGTTACAGTATCAGACACAGAGGCTGGGCCCAGGTCGGATCTAGGAAAGCTCCTCGTTAGCTCAGGCGGCGATCCATAGCTAGGGCGACAAGCTCGGTCTGCCAGGTCAGCCAGACCTGCCCTGGGGAGCTTCACCTTCAATTCGACGACCTTCACCGTCGCCTCCGCACACACACGCACACGCACGCAACGCACACCAGGCTTCAACCGCCATTTGATTGCCTGGCCTCCTCCTCCTCTTCTCCTTCCTCCACCTTTCTTCCTCTACAAGGAGTCGCCGGGGTCACAGGACCGTGCATTACGACTCCGGATTGGCAGATCGGATGCAGGACGACCAGACCAGGCTCAACTGCCCTCGCTAATTCTCCGAAAGGATCCTCTCCTTCACCACAAGTCGGTCTAGCTCGAACAGATCCTACCGTTCTCGACCCTGTGATTCGTGATTGAATCCTGGAGTCCACCACCAGAGGCCACTTTTTTATTTTATTTTTTATCTTCTTTTTGTTATTTCCTCTTGTTTCCTTGCTCTCTCTTGTGTTGGTTACTATTAGCAGAAGAGAGGAGAGAAAAAAGACAGAAAGAAAGAAAGGTAGAGAAACATACACACACAAAGGCGAGAGATTAAGAGAAGGGGGACCCGCAACAAAACCGCATGTGCTGGCAGGTAGGCAGGCAGAGACAGGTTCTACAGTATTAGCTCTCTTCGCCTCCCTCGCTCGCGTTTGCCCCAAGAGCTCAACGTCCGACAGTGGAGACGCCTCGCCTCCTCGTCCTCTTGCTCGTTTTCTTGCTGGGGACCCTTCCGCGGCCCTAGAGGCTCTGCTTCCCCTCCAACAATTGGCTCTCGCGACCGGTGCGCTCCTCTCTCGACGATACCCCGTTGTAATAATCACAGTGGGCTACAGGCGGTCACGCTCGGCTCCAATGCGCACCATCAGCACTGATGATCGTGTAAATGTGGTCCGGTCCAGCCCTGCTGCAGGTGTCGAGCCAACGCGCTACTCCCGCTCGCCGGCATGGATGCCCGCCGAAAATCTCAAGACGCTTCGCGCCCACCGCCTCGACCACGACGGCCGTCGAGCTCTCTCCCGTCCGTACCACTACTGCACACCATCGACCCGACCTTTGCCCAGGCGCTGGGGCAGGGAGGGGGACAAGTCAGATCACCATCCTCGGCAGCCTTAGGAGGTATGCCTCCTGGCGGTCAGATCGCAGCCCTGGGCTTTGGCATCCCGCGCAGGACCTCTGCAGGTAACCTGCGCAGCAGCAACAGCAGCAGCAGCACCGCATATCGCCCTGGTGTGACCAGTCCCAAGACCACAACCTCCTCCTCGTCCTCCTTCGCCGCGGCCGCGAGCCTCCAGTCATTCACCCCTCGAGCTGTCACACCGGAGCCAGCCGGATACGGCGCACAAGACGGCATAGGCACAAACAACAACATTGCCTCTACGAATCTTGGCACAGATCAGTCTGGTGCCGCCGCCGCCTCCTCCTCCCGCGGGATTGGGTCCATGTCACCGCCAAACTCACCTCCCAGGTCCATACCTGTCGTACCCGGCAGTACCATGTCGAATGCCAGCACGCCTGGCAGCTCGCGAAGACAGGGCGTCGTCTTTAATGACGCCTTCCCCAGCTCCCTCGACACCGTCTCCTCCAGCCCCCCTCCAAGGCCCTCTTCTGTCCGACCTCGGGGCCACACCATGGATGGCCCATACCGCCAGTCCTCCGTCACCCCTCCCATCGAGAGCTCCAGGCACAGGGTCGGCTCTGTCTCCTCGACCGGCTCCATAAACTCGATGCCTCCGCACGAGGAGATGTTGCGGGGACCACCCGTGCCGAGACATTCGCCCATGCTCGAGTCGCCCGGATACTCGTCGTCCATGTACCAAGCCCGACCCACCGATCTGCATATCCAAACCACAACCGCTGTGAAGGAGAAGAAGGGCCCCACCAGGGCAAAGCTCATGAAGCGGGCATCGCGGCCGACCTCACCGATGCTGTCCCCTCCCCCCTCCGCCGACTCTCTTGTCCTCCCGGTGCCGACCGACGACGCGAACAAAGTACTCTGGCTTATGAAGAGCCTCTGTGGGCGCATGAGGGGCGAGGTCTCGTATCAGACCGAGACAGACGGGCCCTGGTATACCGGGCTATGCTATATTGAAGATGAGAGGGGCGGTTTGATGTTTGACTCGGGCGACACGGGCCCGTTCCATGCCGCCATCATACCAGACTTGCGAGGATGCCGAGTGCTTCCAATCGAGGGGTCTGGTGCGGATCGGCCTTGGCCGTGCCTCGAGGTTGTCAACCCACAAACAGGTGCCGAGGTGCTGCTGTGGCCTTCCAAGGCAGACGAGGTGGACCTGTGGCTCGCCGCGTTGCTGAGCTGGCAGCAGCTGCGGCCGGGCGCGGTAAGAACTGGGGGCAACAGCCAGACGACGACGCCAACTTCACAGTCGAGGCCAGAATTAATCAGACGAGGCTCATCGACTGCATCGACCGCCCCGAACGTGATCAAGGTTAGCATGGTCGCCATGTGGGACAAAGGCGTCGCCCACTCGCCCCGTGCGATTGTGAGCCGGGCGTCAACCCGTGACCTGAGGGCAGCGCAGACGGGATGGAGAAAAGTCTCGTGCATTCTCTACGACAACGGCGAGCTCAAGCTGATCACAGAGAGCGACGGTCAGGTCCAGGGTGTGATCCCGCTATCGCAATTATCACGATCTGCCATACAACAGCTCGACAGATCTGTCCTGGATGAGGACTACTGCATAGCGATCGTTCCGACCTACGCCTCGACGTCCACGCAGCTCTCCCTCTTCAGGCCAGTCTTTTTATCCCTAGACCAGCGTGTGCTTTTTGAGGTCTGGTTTGTCCTGTTGAGAGCTTTTACGGTGCCCGAGATATATGCGCTGAACGAATCAGAGGAGGAGCCTGTTATTGAGGTCACGAACTTCGAGGTGGAGCCCACCTCTGACATGTTCAGGATCGAGAAGACGATCAGTTTGCGTATAATAGAAGCGAAACTCGGTGGACCAACCTCACCACAAAGCAGTTCCTCGCGAGACCGATACGGCAAGAGTGAACAGGACGCATTTGTCGGCAATTACTTCGCGGAAGTCCATCTTGATGGAGACATCCGAGCCCGAACAATTACGAAACCAGCCACTCGTACACCCTTTTGGCGCGACGACTGCGAATTCGCAGACCTCTCAGCCGAACTGCCGATCCTGCAGGTCGTCTTGAAACGATACGAAGGGAACCTGGATGGCATGAACCTACCGCTCTATACAGCTCAGCGTCTACAAAGGGGAGGGAGCCTGACTGAAGTCAAGTGCGGCGTCGTGGACATCCCATTACAACAATTGGACCGTGGAAGGGACTACGAAGAGTGGCGTCAGATCCATGATGACAGACAACAGCTGATTGGGACGTTGCTCTGCAAGGTCCGCCACGAGGAGCTCATCGTCTTCATGGCGAGGGATTATCAGCCGATGTCCGAGATGCTCCATAAGTTCAGCGCAGGGTTAACCAGTCAGATCTCGGAGGCCCTGCCTGGACAGCTTCGTCGACTGGCCGAGCTGTTTTTGAATATTTTCCAGGTCACAAATAGTTCAAGCGAATGGTTGATGGCTCTTGTGGAGGATGAAATCGACGGCATCGGACAACAGGCTCAGATGAAGAAGATGAGGTTTAGCCGGCGCCTGAGGTCGAGCGAGGCTCTGGATGTCGCGAATGCTAATGAACGAGAGGCGCTCCGGGACATGGGCAAGACACTGGCTGGTGAGGCTAACCTGCTCTTCCGAGGCAACTCGTTGCTCACCCAAGCTCTTGAGTTCTATATGAGGCGCTTAGGCAGCGATTATATCGAGGAGGTCCTCGGCCACAAGATCTTTGAGATCAACGAGATCAACCCGAATTGCGAGGTTGACCCTGGCAAGGTGCAGCAGGGTGAGGATATCAACCAGCACTGGGACCAGCTGCTGCAGTTTACCAACGAAATATGGGAGTGCGTCGCCAGGTCGGCGTCCAAATTTCCACCCGAGCTCAGGCACATATTGAAGTACATCCGCGCGGTGGCCGAGGATCGGTACGGAGACTTCCTTCGGACGGTGGCCTTCACCAGCGTTTCTGGGTTTCTGTTTCTGCGCTTCATCTGTCCAGCCATACTCAACCCCAAGCTATTTGGCCTTCTACGAGACTACCCACGCCCCAAGGCTCAGCGGACTTTGACGCTCATTGCAAAAGCCTTGCAGGCTCTGGCGAATCTCTCCAGCATTGGCAAGAAGGAGGTCTGGATGGAGCCCATGAATCGCTTCCTGGCCTCTCGCCGACAGGCCTTGAAAGACTTTATCGATGAAGTCTGTGCGATACCTGCTGAGCGCTCGAACGTCATCCTGCCGGCCTCGTATTCCACCCCGATCACCATACTCGGCCGCCTGTCACCGATGGCCCGAGAAGGGTTCCCTTCGCTGCCATTTCTTATTGACCATGCTCGCAGCTTTGCCTCGCTTGTCAGGCTGTGGATGGACCATAACAAGGGCATTACGAGTAATGGTCGCTACGATGGGGACCTTCTTCGATTTCATCAATACTGTGATGCTCTTCAGCAACGAGCGGACGTGTGCATGAGCCATATTGATGCCGTCCGCGCAGCCGATAACGAGAACTCCAGTCTACCCACGGACTCGGATTTTGTTCTTGCTGACGCCCTGGACCATATCAGCTTTGCCGACTCACACATCAGCACCGTTTCGCGAGGGAGCAGTATGACCCCCTGGCCAGAGTCCGATAGGCCACCAGGTTCATCTGGCGGCAGCTCTTTTGATGAAGAGCGAACTCACGGCTCCCGCCTGCAAAAACCGGCCGACCGACGCGCCCACGGCCGGCATCACAAGTCGCCCCATTGGACCAATCCATCGCAAGGCAGCTCGCACCGCCCCGGCCACGGATCTCCAAACATGATCAAGTCGTTACGAAGCGGCAAGAACGCCAAAAGGTTCCTTACTGGAATTCTTCGAAAGATCGACCGTGAGAAGTTTGGCAACCCAGACGCCCTCTCGAGAGACCAGTCTGGCTCTCAGTTCCCAAGCAGCTCCCGCGGCGCCGACGACACTGCCAAGTCTGGTGCGACGACGCCAACAGGCACGATGAGACGAGAGAAGGAAAAAGGAAGGTCCCTTGGCCTTGGAGGCCTTGTGGAAGGGTGGAAAGAATTCGAGTCATCACGGCATTGACCACTGTGATGACCATGGCGGTGGGTCTACTGTATTAATCAAGCCGCGTGGGGACTTTGATTTTCGTACATTGCACTGGCAACCGTCGACTTGCGTACTCTTTGCCAGGGCTTTTTCGACAGTCCTACTGAGTTGACTTTGAGCAAAAAGGTTGCCACGCAACTGGTTGGTGCTACCTGTTTTGCTGTCACTCTTTCCCTTCATTCTACTTTCGTTTCCTTTGTTCTCTGCTTCTTCCTTTTCCTCTCTGGCACGCGCTACCAACACCGTCGACTTTCTGCTTGTCTATATTACATGTTCAATGCTTCAATCACGTGGTGGGAGCGACGGAAAGGGGATGGAATAATCGGGTGGTGTTGCGTGCTTGGATACGATGATGCATTGGAGAGGCGGCGTTCTTGTTCAGGATTCACCGTCCGCGCTACTTCGACTGCTGATGCGACGGATTGACATTGTTACTCTCATGACGATACCTACTTCGCGTACTATATACAGGATTTCATGTACAAATGCTGTAGACGAACTATGATGATAAACTTTGATTTCTCTTACTGTGTTGGATAGAAAGAAAGAAAGAAAGAAAGAAACAAAAATAAAGACCCCTGCCATCATGGAAGTCAAGAAACTGTTGGCACCAGATCTTTGACCCATACTTCTTGTATTGTGGAACAATACCTCAAGGCCGGGTTGTCTTGCGTATGAGCTTGATGAATGCCTGCTCGACCGTGCTGCTCGTCAACATGTCTATGTATGCGAGCATCTGTCGTCGGGGGACCCAAGTACCCACGAACGCGTGGAATGAAGCATGGGGTTCCCTACATGAACAAGGGGGAAGGAAGGGGTGGGAACAGATCTGGTCGTTTCAGGATCGGAGGTGAAGTGAGGGAAGACACAGACAACTCGTGTTAATGCGTGTGGGTTTCGTATATGTGCAGCTAGTTGATCTGTCTTGAGGGGGAGATATCTGCTGGCTTCCGCGGCGCAGAGACCTCTTTCTTTCTCACACTACTGTCTATTTTTTGGATATGTACGAGCGACGGTCACACAAGAGCCCAGTCTCCCGAGCAGATGCCATGCCATCTCGGGAGAGAGGTCCTCCTCTAGACTGTGTTGTAGCATTGGAGACAAAACTGGGAAGAAGTGTAGGGCTGACATAAGACAGCAGTCGTGATGACCTGGATAGAGTATGTGCGGTGATCTTGTGTTAATTTTCATTGACTCTTTTGCTAGAAGGCGCGCTCACGGCCTTTGGTATTAGTATATCATTGCCTTCTTTTTCTTCCAAGTGTCCTCCCTAAAGTCCTGCAAGCCTCCCTTCCATACCGGGGAGAGAGATGAACCGACCGACGCCTCGGTGCGATTGCCTCGTCAGACACGCCCAATAGTGTCTTTGGCCAATACCCCTTTCAGGTGAAGAACTTCTTGTACGCGGCCTTCTCCTTTGCGAGGCGTGCCGAAATGTTCCTCTTAACCTCACTAAGCTCCTTGGTGATGGCTGCATCACCGGGCGCCAGCTTGCTTGCCTCCGTCAAGGCGTTCACGGCGGCATCCTCATCCCTGAGGCGGACCAGCGCAAAGCCCCGACGGTATAGCGCTTTGGCCTTGTCGGCATCCTTGACATCGGCAACGAGCAGGGCGGACTGAGCCATCCTAGCGGCATCGTCCCAATTGCTCAATTTGATGTTCATCAGCGCGCCGTTGTTGTTCAGTGAGAACCGCACCGTGTCCATCTTGGCCTTGAGCCCCTTGCCCTCGTCGCCTTCGGGGAGATCTGGGTCCTCGTTCAGGTACCGCAGGCCCTTCTCGTACTTGTCGAGGGCGGAGGCGAAGTCGCCCGCCTTGAAGGCCTTGTTGCCAAAGTCCTTGCACTCGGTGGCAATCTGCACAATCTTGGCAGCGGGGATGGCATCCACGCTCTCACCCTCGGGGCCCTGCCTCTTCAAATTCTCCAGCTCGTCCTCGGGGAAGTCCTCGTAGGTGTCGCCCAACGCATCAGGCTTGCCCGATTGCGAGGTGATGGCCACGGCATCCTCTCCTGTTAGCTCACCGCACTCGACGATCCGCGCGGGCTGCACGGGCTTGTCGCCGCTTGCTGTGCGCAGGTTCTCGATCTGCCGTACGACAGACTTGCCGGACAGGACCTCACCAAAGACGACGTGCTTGTTGTCCAAATGAGGGGTCGGAACGGTAGTGATGAAGAACTGAGAGCCGTTTGTGCCTGTCGATCGTGTCAGCCAGCCAAGATACTTTATTTTCTTCCTCTTATCTACCCTACTCGATATGGTGGCACGTGTGAAACTTACCAGGTCCGGCATTTGCCATCGACAGGAGGAATGGCCGGTCATGCTTCAGCTCGAAGTTCTCGTCGGCGAATTTCTCGCCATAGATGCTCTCACCACCAGTGCCATCACCTGCAGTGAAGTCGCCACCCTGGATCATGAACTGCTTGATGACGCGGTGAAATTCGGAGCCCTTGTAATGAAGGGGCTTGCCGGTTTTGCCAATACCCTTCTCTCCTGTGCAGAGAGAACGGAAGTTCTCAGCCTGGCGGCTCAAGTTATTAGCAAATTCAGAATGTCCAGTGAAGACAGAATCGATCAGGTCTGGGGCAAATGGAGGTCAGCCTACAGTCTTGGGCACTACATCATTGTACAGCTCCATGATGATGCGCCCTGCCTTTCGCTGACCGACGTGCACATCGAAGAACACACGGCTGCGAGATGCAGATGTAGTGGTGGTCTCTTCAGTGGCCATGATTGCGTTTCCTCGAAAAGGATTGGGCAAGCAGTGAGGGGATTGAAGTGGTCGAAACGAAGGTGGTATCGAAGGTGAGCTCAAGCTGCTGAGCTGAGAAGAAGGGACCGGACAGAGAGCGGGGGAAGGTAGTACTGCAGGTAACAGAAGTAAACGTTTGACAATTTGGACGTCTAGCTGGGAAAGGGATTCCGTCTGTCCGTCAGCTGGCTATTGGATTAATTTGTAGCATGTCAGGAAGCTTGCTTTTTCTGAGCAGAGTTGGGACCGAAATACTTAGCCAACTAAAACGTCTTCGTGAACATTCCATGGAGAGCTCCCACAGAGCGGGGCATTCCGCTTACCTGGATCCCTGTCACCGTGGGGCTGCCCTTAGGCGAGGGAGAAAGGGGGGGGGGGTGCTTTCGATGAAGGAGTTCACATGCAAGATCAATCCATCCTCATTATTGGACTCTGATTTTCCCAGCCTGCTATTCTCCAAAATACCACTACAAAGTGTGATATAGATAGTACTTGCGAAATTGGATGATGCCCTCTTGATACTGTGGTCATTTTTGATCACGGATATCAAAGCTCATTGATTGCTGAATATCTTCTCGGTTAGGCCAAGAAAAAATAACAATATGCATGATGGAGAGACTCAAGGTCGTTCTCTCGCTCTAGAGTCTAATCTATTCTACCAAAACAAAAATCTCATGCCGAGCTATGAACTTCATGATTGCTGGGTCTTTCTGGGTATAGCAACCCGGTACTGTTGGTGCGGCAGATATGCATCCCCGACAAGCTAGCTGCTCTCGATATTGTGAGACTGCCCTGCTCAGGTGCTACCACTACTTGGTCGCGTTCCAGATAGAGAGGTCTGAGACTTGGGAAAGATCTAATTTTGAAGTCATCATACTTTGCAGATTACTCCATTGCAGATTGAAAGGGGATTATTCGATCTGATTGTTGCTTGTGGTCGCTGGCTTGTCAGGTTTTTGCAGGGTGCTAGCCGTGAGCTCCAGTGTGACCTATGAGAAGCAAGGTAGTTGTTAGTCAAACACTTCCTGTGCATGGAAAAAAGAGCCACACACACACACACAGAGAGAGAGAGAGAGAGAGAGAGAGAGAGAGAGAGAGAGAGAGAGAGAAGGGTGGGAGGAGACAAACCGGCCCATCATTGACAAGGGCAACTTCCATCATGGCCTGAAAGACCCCATTTTTCACCTTGTCAGCTGCATAGCCCTCCTGCACCTTGGTGAAGAAGTATTGGTACAGCTCTTTAGCCTCATTGCCTCCAAGCGCGCCATGAAAGTCAGGCTTGTTGCCTTTTTTGGTTGAGGCCAGCAAGGTGAATTGAGACACACAGAGGACCTCTCCACTGATGTCCTGCACATTCTTTTTCCACTATCACATGAGATGGCAGCGTCAGCTCAAACTGCAAGCCAACTGGAGGAGAGGTGAGGTTATAGGCTACACATGGGCCATGGAAGAAAGGTGGGCATGGGTAGATGAATCAAATTACCCTTCCGCCGTTGTCGTCATCCCATAGCCTCAGCCTGAGGACCTTAGCAGCCATAGATTCAGCATCCTTTTCTGTGTCTCCTGGAGCTATGGCCGCAAACACCAGGACACCTTTGCCTATCGATGAGACGAGCTCTTTCTCAACAGTGACAGAGGCAGAGAGCACTCGCTGGAGAATGACTGTGACTTTGCATGAGAAACTTGAAGGCACTATGAAAAAACCAGTGAGAAATGCATTTACCCTTCATGGTCGTGGCAAGTGTGTATATAGAGTTCAAATATCTGGTAGGTGGGCTGTGACTGATGTGCACAGTAATAGCTCGACCTTGGAAACACAAGGATGTAGGCAGAGTACCACCTTAACCCAAAGGTTCTGCAGGGGATGGTCACAGCTGGCACCGCTGATTTTGTCTTCAAGTTTATTGATATCAGAGGAGGAAGGAGGAGGCGGCTGCCACTCAGGGGAGAAGAGACAGATGTGAGAGGTAGAACGAATCTCTTAGAACAGTAACTCTTGGAATCGAGAGCTGAAACTAGGAGAACAGAAGGCTGAGTACTGATACCACTGGAGAAAGCTAATACAGCGCCCCCGGTGAGACTACCAGACCTGGCAATGTGCTGTGGGTGTGATTTGTAGGTTGTGGGTGTCAAATGCTTGCAGCTCGCCTCTGGGTCCAACCGAGCGGATTGTGTACCGCCTTGCCGCCTTACCTATTCTGGTGAAGCGTGCTGTTGGATGACGCACCTATGAGGACCCGCCATTTAACATAGGGTGGGTCCGTGACACCCGTCTGGCGCGCATCGGTTGCCTGCCATTTCAAGTTGCAGCATTGCTTCTTTCACCTGTCGCTGTGGCAGCATCTGCAGCCTTGCCAATTGATCTTACGCCCATCACACCCACGCTCTCCACCACAGACAAAACCCCAACACCTTCTGTTGTGTTTGTTCGGATTGAACTGCCAACATACCCACATCCGTGTTGCTTATGCTGTCTGTCGCCCAAGGTTAGCTATTCCACACTCCCTCCCATCTCGACACACTAAACTCCAAACCGTTGATCGCTGCTGCTCTCAGCAGACGGCTACTGAAACAGTCTCTCAACTGAATGATTGCTCTAGCACTGTTGCTGTTGGGCTGCCGCAGTTCGCACCCCTCGACACGTACAATACCTCACCTACCACCATACGATCGAACCTCGGAATCTCCGAACCAACGTGATTAGACCCTCAAGGGCACCTTTTCACAATGGCAGCCAGAAAATTGATGCAGGAAGTGGATAAGTGCTTCAAGAAAGTCACTGAGGGCATCCAGGAGTTTGACGAAATCTACGAGAAGATCGAGCAGGCCAGCAGCCAGGCGCAGAAGGAGAAGCTTGAGGACAGCCTCAAGAGGGAGATAAAGAAGCTTCAGAGACTGCGAGATCAGATCAAGACATGGGCAGCGAGCAATGACATCAAGGACAAGGGTCCTCTAATGGAGCAGAGGAAACTGATCGAGTCGAGGATGGAGAAGTTCAAGGCTGTGGAAAAGCTGATGAAGACTAAAGCATTCTCCAAGGAGGGGCTTTCTGCCGCAGCCACCTTAGATCCGAAGGAGAAGGCTAAGATAGAGGCTGGTGACTTCCTCGGCACCCAGATCGATGAGCTGGAGCAGCGTATCGAGGCTCTCGAGGCCGAGCGCGAAACTCTGCAGTCTGTAAAAAAGAGCAAGAAGAGCAAGGACAACGCGGGCCGAATGGGCGAGATCGACGACACTATCGAGAAGCACAAGTGGCACCAGGGTAAGCTGGAGCTTATACGGAGATCCCTCGTGAACGGCGGCGTGGATGCAGACCAGGTCAACGACATCAAGGATGCGATACAATACTACGTACAGGAGGGCGAGTCCATGGACTACGTGGAGGACGACGCGATGTACGACGAGCTGAACCTCGAGGAGGAGGAGGACCAATTCGGAATGATCCAGGACAACGACAAGGTCTCGAGCCAGGACACGCAGTCGGTGCAGGATGATACCCCCGAGGTGGACGGACGGTCGTCGAGCGCAGCAGCAGCGCGGGGCAAGGAGAGGACAGCAGCAGATGCTGCGGGTGGTGCCGGGAAGCCCAAGAGCTCGTCGCAGCTCAAGTCACCGCTGCCGACGCTTGCGACCCTGCACACGCCCACACTGCCGACCGGCGGAAGTGGACCGGCCATCAGCGCTCCAACCATGATGAAACCAGCGTCGGTGCCGGCTCGGCCTCCGGGCGAAGGACTCAAGTACGCCTCTGCCGCAGCTGCAGCTGCGGACAAGAACAATGTTGGCATAGCACCTCTGCCACCTCCACCGAGCGCGCACCCAGCAGTTGGGGTAGCTCCCTTCCCTGCGGGTCAGTCCAAGGCGAGCTCGACCAGCTCTCCCAGCATATCCTCTATACAAATGGCGGCGGCCGCGCCGCCCCCGCTAGAGCAGAGGCCAGCACCGCCAGCACCGCCAGCTGCATCGAGTGCACAGGTCCCCACGTCGTCCACCCCCAAGCCAGATGCTGCAAGAGTCAAGGCGTCACGCGCTGCAGGCAAGGCGCCTGCTGTCGCCGAGCCCTCGACAGCAGCAGCATCAAAGGCCGCTCATACAAATGGCGTGATAAATGGTGTGAAGCCTGCGGAGCCGCAAGAAGACGAGTCGATATACCACCTCCCCTCCTCCCTTGACGACCTGGTGGCAGCGTGGGAGACAACTAAATCCAATGTCAAGGCACCGATGAACTTGGCTACCGAGAGAATGGTGGCAGCTTCGAGAGAAACCGCCCCTGATGTTGGTGACTCCGAGCCCATCAGAATACAGCAGCCTGAGTCTTGGTGGGATACGTCGGCGACCTGGCCCAAGGAGAGCCTGCCCTTGGTCGACAACCCTGCCCTATACCAGCCTTCAAAGGTGGAGAACGACACACTCTTCTACGCGTTTTACTACAAGCAAGGGTCTTACCAACAGTACCTGTCAGCCAAGGCACTGAAGGACCAGGCATGGCGCTTCCACAAGCAATATCAGACCTGGTTCCAGAGACACGAGGAGCCGAAGAATATCACGGAGGAGTTTGAGCAGGGCACCTACCGCTTCTTCGACTACGAGTCAACCTGGTGAGTTCATGTTTTGATCTCTCTTACCGCTTACTTTCTCGTCTGCACGCTTTCGTCGTCTTCGACCCCATTACTGACGTATCTTATAGGATGAATCGTCGGAAGGCTGACTTCAAGTTCGCGTATAAATTCCTGGAGGATGAGGTGTAAGAGGACGGTTCTTGGGATGGGATGAGATGGACATGGCAACAAACGATCACACGATGCGATACGTATAATCATACAGACACGGAAAGGTCATCTCTAGGGCAATACTCTTTCGACTACTTACCGCAGCAGTGACGGGTCGCATTGGGAGAGTCGTACCTTCGCTGCCTTTCAACGTCTTTTTATGTTGTATTGCCACTTTGTTGGATTACTGTCCGTGTGTATGTGCTGTGGCATGACTGCCTCTGCAATGGCTATTTTAGGGGGAAAGGAAAAGGTTCTACGGGGTCGTCGTCTATCCCACGTCGACTGTACCAGGGTGTGTACCTGGTCGTCTTTACAGTACCCATAGGACTCTTTGCGTGGAATGCACTACCTTGTATTAGGTATCCATACCTTTAAAAAAAAAAAAAAAACCTCTGCATCCAGGAATTTTGCATGCCCTGCGGTCTCCCCCCCCTCTCCCTCTATCTCTCTCTACCTGGGGCTGTCCTCCTTCACTTGCCTAAGGACTTGCTTCCCAGTTTCTTGGCAGAGACTCACAACACGCACTCGTCCGGAGGGTAGCACGCAGCGTGCAGCCATCTCGGTTAGTCACATTAACCAAAGGTGAGATAGCAGATAGGGGAAGGCTTCGTAGCCAATGGCCACGGTACTTCTGTGGCTTGCCGGATGAGGATGCACTATGTACTAGTGGGTGTGTTGAGCCACTGCCTCTCGGTGGTAAACAGCCTCAAGGCCGCACGACATGTGTGTCTACAGCTTGTTCGCCCTTTTAGAAGGCTATGGTCAGATGCATGTCCACGAAGCGGCAGCCCTGGGGTATGCCAATAGCTGGACGGGGCTGCCACGGCTGTGTTTTCGTATCGATGCGCTATCGATCGATTCGAAGGTGCAATACCCCCGAGTTTGGCAGTATGCATGGATGCCCGAGCGTTGGGCATGAAGAGGATTGGTATATTAGGCGTCTGGTTGCCTTCTTGTGTACATGCAGAACCGCACAAATCCCATTGTTCTGCCTTATGTGCCTCAACATTATTGATGTTCTTGTTTTGTTATTCTTGCCTTTTTCCACAAAGATGCGGCAATTTGTGGCTATGTCAGCTGCTACCTTACAGCATTTTGATCTGACGACCCTGGAACCTGAGAGGAGGCGCATTCACTGCCCAATGCCTAAGATGATGTGCAGCGATTGCCAGAAAGGTCTGGCTTTCGGGTACTGTTGTTGTTGTCTCTGACGTTGCAGCGCCGATCTGCCGTTGCAGGGCTTCCTAGCTATTTGCTATGATCAAGGGCAACCAATAGGTGAGCGAATGAGCAATTGACCGACGTGAGTCGCAGTGGCAGTGACGTGCCGTGTGCTGCGCAAAATTATTGATCGACCTTTCTCCAGACTTGCTTGCGTGGCTTAGGGCGAATACTCTGTTCTCTCACACAGCCTGCCAAACAACGCCAACCATTATTTAGCGCCTCAACTGCTATACACTTGTATGTATGCACTGTATGCGCATGGTAAGCCGAGCCATGTCAGACGTCAGCCTCTGTGGCATTAAAACGATGTTGATATTGCTTCTGCAGATTGGTGTCCACCACCAGTTCGGTCGCCAGAACGGGTCCCCGGTCCAGCCCGCATCATGGCTATCTATTTACCCGTTGCCCTAAGGGGGGGGGGGGGGTTGCAAAGAATGCGACTCCTTTGATGCAGGCCATCTCTCTATCCGACACGATGCGGCGTCTTAGGCGCGTAAGCCCTGCGGCCACGTTGACCGAACGTGGAGACCCTCTCGGTCGAAGCCTGAGAGCTGGCATGAAAGTCGATGGTTCGGGTCAAGCTTGAGGGAAATATGCAGTCTGCGACAAGGCTCACGAGGTCTTGTCTTGTGTGTTCGATCCTCGGTGAACAACGAGGGATTTTACTGAGCGGCGCAGATGATGATGATGATGGATGAGGTTGCAACCGCAGACGACTAAACGCCCCCCTGTCGTCGAATCGGAGACCAAGTCCTAGCTGGCATGTTCTGCTGACCATAACCCATCCCGGTAAAGATGCAAACCCACGAAGAGAAGCCTTGCTGCAGCACTGCCCCGTCCAATCATGATCAGGCAAACACACAACCCTGCTCTTTCACGAGGCGTCTTTGGCGAACCATCGAGGCGCACTCCTCAGATAGTGGACTGGGCGACCTGCACCGAGCCACTCTTCCCGATCGCAGCGTGCATGCAGTGCATACGTACAACGGCAAGTACGTTTTAGCGTGCTAGGTACTTCCATGGCGTTGAGGCTGAATGCACCGCCTTGGCTTATCAACTTACAGTAGGTTCCCCGCTTACCAATGATAATGCAGGCGTACGGCTAATTTGATATCCAGCGGTTCCTGACGACATGCGTTTGTTCTTCTAACCTTCGTTCACTACACCCCAATTTTAAGGCTGCAGATGCATCGCACCTCGATGAGGACTGATCGGCAACCCGTTCCTGCGATGCAGGCTTCAATCGCCGCCAATCGTCTCTTTCTCTTGTCTCGCGACCGTCTCCTGCGTTCATCGATCCTCTGAGTCACACCACGAGACCAGTCCGGTGACTGAGCCTCCCTCCTTTCCTGAGCCTCGAAGCGCCAGCAAAAGCAAACAAAATGGCGCATCTTACCCCGGAGCAGCCTTATCGGCGTCGAGCCAAGCGTGCTAGATGCATAACCAAGCGGTTATGCCATGGTCTCGTCCCAAATGCCCTGGCGCCACGCAAACAAACATGCGCATGTCCAACGTCGGCGCCTCATTCTCGCGTGCACTTTTTCAGCCATGCTCAAGCTGGCTCGTCCCAATCTTGGGTCCCACAGCAACCCTAGCACCCCACCATTCTTCCGCGTGCCTCCTATGATTTTGACTGTCCAGGGCCGTTGTGTGCCATATCGTGGCTTGAATCCATTCGGCCTCGGAGAGATTCGCTTGTCAGCCCTATCGAAGCAGGTGAAATATGCACGATCGCACGGCCTCATCAAACAGCCCACCTACAGGCGAGCTATGGCTAGCTTTCCGTCTTCGTCTGATTCTCTTCCGCGCGTTTGCAGATGGTTCGTTAGCATAGCCCTGTTCCCACATGTTGTTTTTGCACTTTCTCCTCCCCTCGCCATCCAACCCCCCTCCGTCTCTCCTCTCCTCCCTTCCCTCGGTCCCCTCCACACGCTGCCTCCTGTTCTGTTCTAGACGCGGGTGAAGACCTGGCTCACCGAATCTTGGCCTGTTCATATGCGAGAGCGCGGACAACTGGGACCGCTTGTTGGCTTTCTCCACTTGACCCGAGCTGCAACTTTATCAGACCCTGTTCTGTGTTGCATATCTGCATCGTGCTGTGGACGATGGCTGAGGTTGGCGTTGGATGCCTAAACAGGGGATTTTACCTGCAGCTTGAGCCTTCGTACCGGCTCAAATCCATGTCCGACACATGGCACACCCCCCCCCCCCTCTCTTCTCCTCAGGCGTGCTTCCGTCTCATATTATGGCCCGCGTGGACGTGGGATCGTCAACATCCATATAGAGTTGCACGTTTTATGCCTCATCTGCAGGCTTACCTATAGGCGGCAAATACATTCATGACCACAAGAGCAAACACTCGAAAGATATTCACCAATGAACCACATATCCATCATCGTCCCAAATCCCTCACTGTTGTCTTCGCACGCCTCACCCATCAAAAGTGTCGGATCTCAAGTCTCGCCGCGAACAGTTTCGTCCGGCCTTTGAGAAACTGCGATTATCGCTGTGGTGCACTGGCTCGATGCTCACACATATATCTGTATGGAGATGAAGACGTCCTGGCCGTGATTCGGATGAATGAGTCTAACCAGCAGCCCAACTCCAGCATACTCCCCCCTTCCTCAGCTCATCAATCCCCTCTCTTATTGGATCGTTGTGAGGTCCTCATATCGCTTCGCCCTCTCCATTCAATCCTACACCACATACTTTCTACTCCTCGCGATCGCCAACTGTCTAAACTTTGCGCAACAACATGGACAGTAATCAAGCTTACTATGGGAACTCTTGGCAGGCTTGGGGAAAATCTGGGTTCGACCCTGGGGATATGGCCTACTATGAGAGTTCCAACACCCAGCCCTTGGAACGAACCCCCAGCTCGACCTATTCCAACGATTCCTACCAGAGCGCCGGCTATGGCGGGGGCCAAGCCGTGCAAAGTGGCAGCTCGTGGACTTCGGGTTCCACCAACGGCTATGACCACGCTTCGTCTCCTCTGGCCGGCAGTAGCCCGGGCGGTTGGCATCCTCGTCACAAAAGTCACAGTCACTCTGCGGCATCTATTTACAGTCATAATCAGATATTCGACCTCGTACAGGAGAGCACCCTCCCGTATACAGACCAGCCTCCGTATCCGCAAGTGGTGGCCGACTCGCCGTCGCCCGGCGCGCAATATAAGTGAGTTTTAGACCTCTCCTTTTGAAAATTGCCCTTTGCGGTCCTGCCGTTCAAGTGTCTAATACCCGGGCCATGCCTCAATAGTGGATACAATGAAAGACTGACGAGCTTGGCTAGTCATGGGGATAGATATGCATGCTTGTATCCAGGCTGCGCAGCCGAGCCCTTCTCAAGGAGCGCGGACCTTGCTCGCCATATCCAGCATGTGCACGCCCCCAGAGACCAACTCAAACAATGGCATTGTGACTACAAGAGTTGCCGGCGCTCCAAAAACGGCCACTCGTCCTCTGCCGAGGACCGGGATCATGACCCTTTCACACGCAAAGATCACTACAAAGCCCACCTTCGCGATTATCACCTGGAAGCCCTGCCAAAGCGCAGCATCAAAGACGATCCAATGTGGGCGACAGGGAAGCAACTGAAAGAAGAATGGTGGCGCTGCCTCAGGTGCCTGAAGAGAAACTGGATCTCAGCGGACAGGCCGGGGTACGTTTGCGTATGCGGTACGGAACTGGAGCAGGAGATACAAAACGAGAGGCACAGGATTCTATATTCAAAGTCCTTCTCGAGGTCCCATCGGTATCAGTGAAGTGCGGTATCGGCCTCGACCTGTCTGCAATTTGTCTCATCGAGGCTTCCATCGAGTCTACGCCTCAGAGCGCAGGCCGCAGCCTCAACAGCTCGCAGCCCGAACCTAGCGCAGATCTCAAGACGAGATCTCCACGCCGATCGCACCGCCGCCGCCACCTCGTCACCCTCAAAATTCGAGCCCGTCAGGCGCCACACAAGCCACATGAGCATCAACAGCCTCAAATAACCACTGACATGAGGTTACTCAATCACGAACTTCTCTATCAGGAGCTCATCATCGTTTACATGCATTTTGTTTCTTTGGCACTTCATCATCTCCTCACCGCTGGGTCCTCTATCGGGAAGGGAGAAACAAGTCGCTCTTGATCGAGGTTGGGGCAGCAGACCATCGTTTTCGTCAGGTGTATTTTACTGTTTTACTTTTTGACCTGCTCCGGAAATCTGCGGTATCACTCCTTGTGCCATGTTTCTTGGTGTTCTGCAGGTGTCGGCTTCCAATGACTGCATTTCCAACATATCTCTTTCTCCAGCCCCCTCATCCTGCAAGTACAGGTAGCTACATGGCCGACGATTCTGTGTACTTTGACTTTGTCTCCTTTTCTTCTTCTTCTTCTTCTTCTTCTTCTTCTTCTTCTTCTTCTTCATTTATATTTCCTTGCGGCCTGTCTTATACTGCATCATCGTTTATTTGTTTTAGCTTGCGATTCACTTTGTGATTACGGCGTTCCTTATTTGGTGCGATACGTTTCCCATGACTCTGGGATATGCGGACGGGGGCGTTTCAAGACAAGATGACCAGCGTATTCGAAGGCGTGTGAGACTGTACACCAAGAGCGAAGGAAAGCCCTGGAGAGCACGCAATGTCGGTTGACATCCTCGTGGCGTAGGCTACCTTGAGACTGGTCACATGGGTAAGGTGTTGAACTCTGGTTTCGTTTCAAGCAAATGTCAATCTGAAAGTATCAGATACACATTTCCATACCCATTCTTTTTATTGATGGCATCTGCTCCAATTTCGGGCGTGGGGATTTGGAAGGCATCATTTGTATATTATTAATGTTCGTTCGTGAATGCTGGGAATATGTGATCATGGATATGATTTCTTTCAATCCCTGCAGACTCAAATATTCTCCGAAAAGTTGTTCACAATTCCTTCCGTGATGTTCACCGCAGGCTAGGAATAAATGCATCCACGCTGTTCCCAACCCAGTGTGCTCGAAAAGGTACGCAACGAAAAGTCGGTCAGTGTGTGCACGCATGAGAACACACTTTCTCGGCTGGTTCTGGAACTAGCATGCCAATCACCGGCAGCCAATGCGACTCAAACAAGTACAGTACGAGAAATCAAAAGGGCGCAATGTAAGGTCAGGGTTTGGTGAGGGGTTATGCATCATTGATGGACTTGCGAAGGAGGGGAAACAAAAGAAACCTGGCCGGTGCACGCACAAAAGAAGGACTAATCACTGCAGGATTCTGCCGTACCAACTCCACATCCACAGAAGGAAAAAGGTAACTGCAGTACAACATCACTATCCTGCGATGCAACACATGTTGTTGCCCAACTCCAACTTTATAACTGAGGGGGGAATCTCAGACGTCATTTTGTCTGACCCATGTGCTGAGTTGTTGGGGCATGCTCATATACTTTGTATTTGTGTATATGTATATAGGATGGCGCGTTGGGTTGGTCGGAGGGATGGCTGGTATTTCCTAGCAGCCAGCCGTTTACTTCCGAGTAGTAAGTCTTTACGATTTGTGCAGGATCAGGACAGACACACACAGACACACAGAACTTATTCGTTTCCTTCGACAAGCTCTCTCATCTACGGCACTTCACCAATATCAGGATGCATCTACTTCAACTCGCAGCGGCACTCGGCATCGTCCGGCTCGCGAGCGCGGCGACGGACCCTAGGGTCCAGGTGGCGCTGACACTCGAGACACCGAGCAACGGCGTTTCGACGACGCCAGCGGGACGGCTCTTTCTGGTGTACGCGCGGGTGGACGGCACGCAGGCGGAGGGGCTACCGGAAGTGGTGGAATGGATCAACGGCACGGGTATGCCTTACCCAGATGCAGCGTGGAACTCGTACGCAGGGGTGTCGTCGGCGTCCGACCCGGCAACGACGCTGGTGCGTGTCAACTCACAGCGGATCGGGCCCGACGGGAATCTCTGGCTCGTGGACACGGGCAGCCCCGGGTTCGGAAGCCCCGTGATCCTGCCCGAGGGTCCCAAGCTGGTGGTGGTGGACCTGCAGACGAACCAGGTGCAGCGGGTGTACCCAATGGGCAACGTGACGATGAGCGACAGCCTGCTGGACGACATCCGGTTCCACCCGGCGGCGGGGACGGCGTATTTGACAGACGCCGGGGTCGGGGCGCTGATGGTGCTGGACCTAGCGACGGGGCGGGCAGTGCGGGTGCTGGACGGGGCGCCGTCGACAGTGGCGTCGATGCCAACGTCCGGCGAGGGCCAGCTGCTCCGGTCGGCGACGACGGGCCAGCCGAGCTACATCGCGGCGGACCAGCTGGAGGTGTCGCCGGACGGGGCGTGGCTGCACTTTCAGCCGGCGTGCGGGGGCATGCATAGGGTGCCGACGCAGCTCCTCGACGCAGCGTTGTGGAACTCATCGCTGGCGGTGACGCTGGCGGACTACGTGGAGCCGTTTGCGCTGACGCCCGCGACGGGGGGCACGGCGGTGGACGCCGAGGGGAGCATCTACGTCAGCGACGTGGACCGGCAGGCCATCGAGAAAGTGTACGCCAACGGAACGAGGACGTTGCTGGTGCAGGACGAGAGGCTGCTGTGGGTGGACGCCATGTGGATCGACTCGGCGGGGATGCTGTGGATGCCCGCGGCGCAGCTGAACCGGGGCGCGCCCTTCAGCCCTGGAGGCGTGAGCCGGATCGTGAAGCCGCTGCATGTATACACGATAGATATCGGGGTTGGGCCCTCTCCTATCGACCACGCGTGAGTTGTTGGGAGGTTGAACATCTGGCGGCGGTGGCGGTTGGCTGGGTGGGTGCTGAGTTGTTGCGGTGGTGGTGAGAAAAAGAGACTTGGATGAGAATAGGCTGTTGTATTGGTGGCCTGGGTTACTATAGTGGTTGAGCCCAAGACCCCCTGTTCAGGCAGTGGTGACCGCCCTGTCCCGGGGTCCGTGGCGCCCCCCCCCCCCGCCTTTTCAGGGTTCTAGCGCAAGTGCGGGGAAGATCTAGTAGTGCCATACACAGTAATATAATGTGTACTGTACTGCCATACTACCATGTACTACTATTTACAGCGCCTATATGCTGTGTCGTTTGGACGATACAAAACCAGAATCCTCTGCTGCCGACATACAGTATTGAAACAGACATGGTCTTTTGGTTGGAACAGGCAAGCATAGCAATAAGACAGAAGAAGTGGAGAAAAGAGAAGAAAGGGCAGTAGCTTTCATTTCTGCCATTCCATCAGACAGATCATTAAATATGTGGTAGGTTGCGTGTACTGGCGTTGGGGTTTGGGTGTGTCCTACGATGCCACAAAGTACGTATGTACTTACAGTACCCCTCCCCCCCTGTATAGTACAGGGTACATAAATTTCCGCACACGCGATCTATGCGCAGCGGCGTATCTTGTACCGAGCTGCAAGCCTCCCAATGCGCGTGTGCCTTCTCCAAAATCAAAAATTGAAACCGTTCAAGGGCAGGTCTCAGGTGGCCCAGGTTCCATCTGTCCGCCTGTAACCGCACCCATCCACGCCATCCATCGTCCGACGTGGTGAGGAGAAGAGGAAAAAAGTCATGCAGGAGCTCCTTCATTTTGCAAGTTTCCCTCTCAAAATCATCTTCTCTCTTCCTTCTTCCTCTTCCAACCCCTCTTTCTCTTTATTTCTGAGCCGACTACAGAGACTCACAAATATTATCAATTTCTCTCCGTTCAGCGGCCCAAAACTTCCGGACTCGGAGTTGACTGGTATCCACAGGAGCTCTTCGAGCAAGCCTCGGCTCCACATTTTTGGCCGGTCGTAACGCCGACTGAATCTTTGACCCTTCGCAACCTTTTTGGAAACGGAACTCCTCGCGCTGCTCTTTTCCCCCCATTGCTGCTCGACCAGGGAAGGAAAAAAAAGACAAGACGGTGCTCAGAAGGGGTTAAAAAAGGAAAAGGAAGCAAGGTTCCTTCAGGCCAGCCTGCATATCTCGCACCTCCCTCCCTTCTCCTCCGGCTTCACATTCCTACTCGAGGCTATCGCACCGAGGAGCTGCTTGTTGTCGTAACGCGCCATACCTAAGCCAACTACGTGCGCCATTCTCGCAGCCATATCGTAGTATAGTGCCCTATAGGCCAGCAGCCCCTCTCTTCCCTCGACCTCGGCACAGGATAGCCCATCATGCACGCCTCCGCAGCCTCGACCCTGCGTCGCACAGCGGCCCTCAGCGCCCGCCCTCTCTGCCGTCCCACGTCCGCCTTCCGACCGGCCCTCTCACAACGAGCAGCAGCAGCACCACAGGCACTGCGCGCCGCAGCCTTTGTCCGCACCATGGCGACCGTCAAGAAGATCAAGGTCAAGAATCCCGTCGTCGAGCTCGACGGCGACGAGATGACCCGCATCATCTGGGAGGACATCAAGAAGAAGTTCATCCACCCTTATCTCGACATCGACCTCAAGTACTATGACCTGGGGCTTGAGTACCGTGACAAGACCGACGACAAGGTCACCGTCGACGCTGCCGAGGCCATCCAGAAGTATAGCGTGGGTGTCAAGTGTGCCACCATCACCCCTGACGAGGCCCGTGTGGAGGAGTTTAAGCTGAAGAAGAGTGAGTGATGTCTTACACACACACACACACAATGAGGCGGCGTGTAGCTTGCTAACAACTGCCCTTCCCCCCAAAAAACAGTGTGGCTCTCCCCCAACGGCACCATCCGTAACATTCTCGGCGGTACCGTTTTCCGCGAGGCCATCATCGTGCCCCGCATCCCCCGCCTGGTACCCGGCTGGGTCGAGCCCATCATCATCGGCCGTCACGCCTTTGGCGACCAGTACCGCGCCAAGGACCGCGTCATTCCCGGCCCCGGCAAGCTCTCTATGGTCTACACCCCCGAGGGCGGTAAACCAGAGGAGATCGAGGTTTATGACTTCAAGAGCGGCGGTGGTGTCGCCCAGACCCAGTACAACACCGACGAGAGCATCACCGGCTTCGCACACGCCAGCTTCAAGATGGCCCTCGACCGCGGCCTGCCCCTGTACATGAGCACCAAGAACACCATCCTCAAGAAGTACGACGGCCGCTTCAAGGACATCTTCCAGGAGCTGTACGACACCCAGTACAAGAAGGAGTTCGAGAAGCTGGGCACCTGGTACGAGCACCGCCTGATCGACGACATGGTCGCTCAGATGATGAAGAGCAAGGGCGGCTACGTCATGGCCCTCAAGAGTGAGTAGAGAACCATCCTGTCTCCGCCCAACTTCTTTCTAGGTGATTTATGAGAGTGAGAGAGGGGGGGGGGGGGAAGAAGAAATGGAGAGGAAACAGACAAGAGACGAGTCCTCTCGGATAGACTGACAGTGTTCCCATCCACTTAGACTATGATGGCGATGTCCAGTCCGACATCGTTGCCCAGGGCTTCGGCTCTCTCGGCCTCATGACCTCGGTCCTCATCACCCCAGATGGCAAGACCTTTGAGTCGGAGGCTGCCCACGGTACCGTCACCCGCCACTACCGCGAGCACCAGAAGGGCAACCCCACCTCCACCAACCCCATCGCCTCCATCTTCGCCTGGACCCGTGGTCTCGCCAAGCGAGGTCAGCTCGACGACACCCCCGAGCTGGTCGCCTTCGCCGAGAGCCTCGAGAAGGCTTGTATCGACACCGTCGACAAGGACGGCATCATGACCAAGGATCTGGCCCTCGCATGCGGCAAGGACCAGCCCTATGTCACTACCACCGAGTACCTGGACGCCGTCGAGAGAAAAATGAAGGGACTGCTGAAGGAGAAGTTGTGAAGCCCGTTCACCTACCTGCAGGACCGAGCCGGGAGATGTGTACATAGAGAGAGAGATAGAACGGGAAAGGAGAGATGAGAGGAAAGAGAAGATCATGTGCTTGGGAAAGATTTGGGAGGCTCGGGGTGATAAGCACCTCGTTTGTTTAACAAGCAGCACGTCTTTTCTTGCCGCTGCGGTCATAACTCTGGGCAGGCATGCAATAGGCCCTGTCTGCTTGACTTGTGCATGCATCAGCGGGGGATGGAAGGAAGTTCCCAACACCCTCCTCGGCTGTCCACGTCTGTCATTCTTGTCTTTCCTTTCTTCTTTGTCTTGCCCCTCGACTCTGCGGTACCCCAGACCTCAGATGTGATCGCTGAACGACGAGAAGAAACGGGGAAGAAGCTAGAATGAGAAAGCAAAAGAGAAAGAGAAGACAAATGCAAACTAGAACCTGATCTAGAAGGAAATCAAATCTACCTACTTATCCCATGTTTAAAGATGCGTTAGCCTGCTTAGTCCTGGTCAATGCCTGTACCTGCTGCATACACAGAGAGAGAGTATGTGCGCAGTCCTAGGGTTACGCAATGTGTATTGCTTACTTACCCCAATCATCCAGTCCAATCTTTGGGTACACTGCACAAATATATGTACAAAACATAAGATTACATAGCCATGTGTGTCTTTCGAATTTGGACAGGAAGGACACAGCTTCAGGAGAAGGGGCAGCAACGTCACGATAGGTAAAAGAGATGACTTCAGCAACGGCAGGTTGAAAGGTGAGATCAGCTGATGAGCATGCTGGAACGCGGGGTTTTGGTGTAACATGGCCCGGTCTGGCAAAACTATGCTGCCGACACAACGCGCAAAGGAAGAGAGTCAGAGGTTGTACTCAATTGCCGGCAGACAGAGAAGGACAATGTGAAATCACAAGGGGGAAAGACAACCGGTTCAGGTGACACTTCATCGATTGCTGGTACCTCATATCTACCTCCTTGGGCCCATGCGCCATACGCCATGCATCAAAAGGGCTCTCTCAAGGTCCCTCAGTCCTCTGCCCCAGCCCCAGCCCCAGCTTTTGCCCCTTCTGACACCTCCTTGGCGGACTCCTTCTTCTTTGCTGCCGCAGTCTCACCCTGCGTGGTACCTACACCCTTGTCATCGCTACCTGCACCTCCGCCAAGGGAGTTATTTTTTGTCCGCTTCTTTGCCGGGCGCCGGCTTGACCCTCCCTTGGGCCGGTACCCAGTGTCGTCTTCCACAGCGCGCTTCCGTTTGCCCTTGCTCGTAGCGGCCGCCTTGCTGGCGCCAGCATCGTCGTCTGCGTTAAGCATCGTCTCGTCCGTGGACTTCCGCTTGTCCTTGGTGTGTGCAGCTGAGGAGCGCTTGGAGCCCCGTTCGCCCTTGGCGTTGGCACGCGCTGCTCCGGTGCTTGCGCGCGCTTCACCGCTCGTTTTGCGGGAGCTGCCACCGGCCTGCCTCCGGGGTGTGGGTCGAGTCTCCTCCTCGTCGGGATCCTCCTCCTGCCGATGTGCCCTGCGGGATGCCTTCTCTGCGGTCTTCACATTCTTTTCATCGCTCTCGTGGTCTTGCAAAAACGTCTTGGGTGCGTGTTTCCTGAGCCAGTTATAGACGCTTGTGGGATTGCGCAAGGCGAAGTCCCGGCTCGACATGCTGGCGCGGCTAGCACTTGCAGCCGATGCATCCTTGGCGGAAGGGGCAGCTGAGGACGGGGTTGCCCCTCTGCCTGTGCCATTGCTCGCACTGTTCTGTTCCCGCGCGAGCGGCGCCAGGGTGGGCAGCATCCCGGGCAGCTCGCCGTACGCATCAGGGTCGGCAGAGGTCTTAATATCAATCTCCCACAGGTAATTGTCGATGTCGTCGGCGGTTAGGAATGTCGGGGGGTATTGTTGATGATTGGCATCGAGGGCCGGCGAGTCAATGCCGGTGACAAGCTCCTGTGCAAGGTCAGGCAATCGCTCCGTCGTAGCAGTGAAATCCATGTGTGGTATATCTTTCACCAGCTCACGAAGCAACTTCGACGGCCGAGGATCCGATGGCTGCTCTGCGTCGATGGGCAGGACGCAGTCATCCTCCACGTCTGTAGGTACGGGGAGGCTGAGGTCGAAGCGCTTCTCTGTTGGGATCTGTGGGCGGTTGTTGATGTCTAAGAGGACATCAAGCATGCGGCTGTACAAGACAGGGGATTGGGTCAGTACCATCTCTCTCTCAGTCGGCGCAGGAAGGCATCTGGGACGGGAGCCGACGTAGCGTACTCGTTATAGCTGGCGAGCTGTTTTGTCTTCCTGAGCGCCTTTTGCTCCAGCTGATACAGCTCCTCGTTTTGTGCTTGCAGCTGATCAAATTTGATGCGCATCTTCCGGTACTTCTTCTTCCACGACTTGTAGGTTGGCCTCGCGTCGCCCATGCGGACGTCAGAGCCACCATCCTCGTGCTTCAGGTCCTCATCATCAATGACAGATGGGCTCCGAGTTCGGTCATCATCGATTGTCGGGCGGCTTTTGCCTTTGTTGACAACTCGGTCCGCGTCCTCGTTGAGGGGGCTGTCCCTGGCAATGGACGACATTGCGATCCAGAAAGGGTTGCTGTAGAGAGTACTGCACCGACAAAGAAATGCAGCTGCAGATTATGTGTAGGATGGGTTGAATTGATGGATCAACAGATGTTGGAGACGCTTCAGGTATACGAGTTCCGTGGCAAAATGATGGGCCAGGAAAAGAGAGGGATGGTGGGTAGTTGGGCTTGGGTAAAGCCTGCGCAGTGATGGTGGTGGGAAGCTGGAAAGGAAATACGCAGCAAGGGGAAAAAGGTTGGCGTCGCGTTTCTTGGCCCTTCGTGCATCAGCATCGCAGCCAGCCCAGCCAGGCCTGCCGCAGTAAAGACCTCCTTCAGCCTTTGCCATAAATTGCCATAGTACATCGTACCGCAGTACTCACAAGGCACCCTTGTCACTCGCCTGCCGGCTGTGAGGTGGTCCAAGCTTCAGCCAGGGAACCCTGTAAGAAAATGTACAGAACTCAAGGTGGGCTGTGGAAGCTCCACCACCACCTTGGAAGGTCCCCACAGCGCTGTCTTGACCTCTCCGCCAATGGGCAATATTCTATTTTTGATTGTCCACCTGAATGAAGGAGAGATCTGTTCTGCCATACTTGACCTACTTCTTTTTCCAATAAAACTTTGGAACCACTTCTTGCAGAACAAGTGGCAGCAAAGTCTTCGCCCTACCGAAAAGCTTCATTTCGTTTCATGCCCCGTTGCCACTTGCCGCTCTACAAGATGGCAGAATCAGCAGCCAAGCGCCTCAAGACAGACGCGGCCTCCGCCGTGACGATCGGCACCCACAACGGCCACTTCCATGCCGACGAGGCCCTCGCCGTGTACATGCTGCGGACACACATCCCGCGGTACCAAGGCGCCCAGCTCATCCGCACCCGCGACCCAGCCGTGCTAGCGACCTGCGACACCGTGCTCGATGTCGGCGGCGAGTACGACGCCGCTCGCAACCGCTTCGACCACCACCAGCGTGGCTTCACGACCACCTTTCCCGGTCGCGACACGAAGCTGAGCTCCGCGGGGCTAGCCTACATGCACTTCGGGAAGGAGATTATTGCCAACAGGCGCGGCGCCGTGGGCGAGGGTACAGACAGCGACTTCAGCACCGTGGAGCTGCTGTACAACAAGATCTACGAGAGCTTTGTGGAGGCCGTTGACGCTAACGACAACGGCATCAGCGTCTATGACCCGCAGGGCGTGGAGGCTGCCGGTCTGAAGAAGAAGTTCTCGGACGGCGGGTTCACCCTAGGTGCCATGGTGGGCAGGCTGAACCCTAACTGGAACGATCCTACGCCGAGCGACCCCGTGGAGGCACAGGCACTCGAGGACCAGAAGTTTGAGGTCGCCAGCCAGCGCATAGGCGAGGAGTTTGACCGAGATCTGGACTACTACGTCACGAGCTGGCTGCCGGCGCGCTCTCTGGTAGAGAAGGCCTTTGGCGAGAGGGCCCACCATGACCCACAGGGCCGGATCATGGTGCTGTCGGGTCAGTCGTGCCCCTGGAAGGATCATCTTTACATGCTGGAGGAGGAGGCCAAGGAGGCCGGAAAGGTGCTCTACGTGCTGTACCCCGAGAAGCCAACCCCGGGCGCAAAGTGGAGGGTGCAGACCGTACCTGTCACCAAGGATTCCTTTGAAAGCCGCAAGGCGCTGCCTAAGGAGTGGAGAGGCGTCAGGGACGAGGAGCTTGACAAGGTGTCTGGCGTTCCAGGCTGCGTTTTTGTTCATGCGGCTGGGTTCATCGGTGGGAACAAGACATTTGATGGAGCCCTCGAGCTCGCGTTGAAGGCGCTGGACATGTGAGTTAAAAGGGAGTTTACAGGCCACCATCACGGAGTGGATGAGTAGATACCAGCATGGCTCTTCTTCCGGCGTTTGGCCAGGGATACATTATTGTTTTTATCCAACAAAAGTATAGCTGGGTTGAGGTAGGTGGCAATCATAAAAGGATACATAGTCTGCTGGCAATCTAGCAATGGCAAGACACTTCTGTTTCGCGATACTTTGCCTACATAAATAAACACAACAAAACTCCCGAATTGCGCCTCAAGTCAAAGGCCACCCCGCCTACCATTCTGGGAGGCCTACAGTTCTCCCTCGAAATCAAAGGGACGTTTACCAGCAAGTGCCCACGAAGAGAAAGGTTATGATCAAACTGCTTCTCCGGTCCGCCCAGCGATACTGGAGGCCAGTTTCTTTGAAAGACTTGTCCACTGGGAAGCTCTCTCCACGAGGACTGGGGCCCGTCGGCTGAGAAACCTCTCTTGGATAGAACAGAGTGACAAATCGGTGCTGCTCATACATCCTCAGATCGGGGATCGTATTTCCAAGTGCGCAAACACTTTTGGTTTGATGATGATCCTCGCCGGTGACGGGTGAAGAACAAATGAATTGAAGACAAGAAGAGGCAAAAAGAAGGAGAAAAAAGAAATGCTGTAACGAATGCAACATGCGACTTGTACGCAGGAGAACCAGTCCAACCCGACAACCACTTGCTCCCTGTCCTATCCTCAAACGCCTACCTGCATGATATATCGCTTTTGTTTCTTTCTCTGTGTTTCTCAACCCGAAACGATCGCCTCGCGTATGTGGCCCAAGGCGAAACCCATCTCAACAAAAAGACAAGCCTTCCCACCCCAAAGACGAAGCGCAAACCAGAACCCAACAAGGGGCGCAGCCTGGGGCATGCCAAGCTGACGATCACCTCCAGCTCATGACCGGATGGGGATCCCCTGCTGCGCAGCGCCCTCTCCACCACCAGCAGCATTGTTCTCCTTGTTCTCGCCGGCCGCGTCCTCGGCGTCCTCGACACTCGTCTCCCTCTGCAGGCCGCTCTCCTTAGCGGGGCTGCCCACGGGGATGAAGCCGGCGGTGCTGGGACCAGAGACACTGCCGCTCTTGGTGAGCGTAGGGACGACAGGGGAGGCGCCACCGGCGCCACCAGCGACGGGCGACACGACGCTGCCGTGGCGGATGCTCTCTGGGTCCGGGTGCTCGCTGCCGACGTGGCCTGTCTCCATGCCGTCGCCCTTGCCCGCCTTGTTCATTGCGTAGTCGCCGCTGTCAAAGTACTTGCGCTCGCCCAGCTTATTCTTCATGAAGCGGTCCTTCTGGGAGGGTAGTTTGCCATAGAGGCGGAAGAGACGCTGCTCCTCGGGGGAGAGGGACTGCGGGAAGAAGGGGAAAAGAAGACGTCAGCAACGATAGGTAAGCTTGGTCGGGCGAGGAGGAAGATGATGATAGGGTAGAAGATTTGACAGCACGGTGTTTAGCACCTGGGAGAGGACTCGGGTTTCCAACTTACGCTCACGTCGATCTTGTTCTTTTGATGGGGATTCATGGTGGACAAGTCTTGGTTTGGTCGGTTCAGTGTGTCGGCTGGTGCCCAATGGAGAAGTGTGGGTGGTGTAGACCGCAGGACCTGGAAGATAACTTGGAAAACGGAATGGGTCTGCCGAGTACTGCTGATGTCTTGACGGATTGATTGAACGCTTGGATTGCTTGAGGGAGATGCTCGGAGAGGTGGAAGGTTGAGGAGGTGGGTGGGAGAGCGTTGAGGTTGTCTTTTAGATACCAAAAAGGTCACCAGAGCACACACTTCAGTGACCCCTCTTCAGCGACAAGGCGGGCAGTGTGGGTGCTCCCAGCTGCTTTGCTTGCTTGCTTGCTTGTTTGCTAGGCTTGGGTTGCAGGGATCCCAACCCACTTCCGTTTCTGTGGAACTATGGGCTGTCTCCAATAAAGGCCCTAGAGCCAAGGTACTGCATAACCTAAACTACCTGGATTCACAGGTAGCTTTGGGCATCAATTGATTGGTGAAATCTTGGACTTCGATGGTGCTTGTGACAAAGCTGAACGGCCTCTGTTCTTGCTCCGCTCCTCTTTGGAGAACAAAAAAAGAACAGGGACAGCAATTGTTTGGGAAACTTTGGTTCTCTTCCAAGTTTACTGGCTATTAATACCCGCTCGTTCTCCTCTGCTGGTACAGCCTATAAGCCTTCCCAGGGAAGGGGGTTCCACCACCACCACACAGCAGCCCCGGGGCTTATCGCATTGGATCTTATCGACGCGCTAGACTTAGACGTCATGCCTTCCATTCGCCAGGAAGAGAGTACATGCAGCCAAATCTAAACCCAATTCTTGACCATTCGATTCAAGTCCCTCTGCGACGCCTCATAACAAGCAAAATCTGAATCAACATCAAAAACAAGAGCTTACGAACAGCTATTTATTTCTCCGCCGGCTCCATCGGATCGGCAGGTCTTGCAGCGTCACGAGACCTTCATGCCAATCGGGTTGGACTATCAGAGACAAGAGCAAGAGACCACTTTTTATTTTATTTTAGGGGGTTTGGATTTGGGACAACGTTGAACAACAGCTACTACTTGGTGGCTGGCCTCTACGGCGATCGTCACCGTTCAGGGGCTGACGTCAAGGTCTCGCAAGCTTGTACTCGATGAAGTGCCGGTTTCCGTGAAACATCTTGTCCGACTTCTACAGACAGTGCCATCAGGCAGGACCTTTTGACTGGCAATCTGTGGATCACTTATGCTATTGCTCCAAGTGTGACTGATGTCTACGGGCACTAGGCCCAAGGCCCCGTCGCTCAGCACCGTATCCACTGTCGATTGTTCAGAGCATTCTCCAAAAGTTCTTTACACTTCTTCTGCACTCGGATCTCTCTCAAGCCATCCTGTTTACGAGAGACCAAGAAGAAAAAATTTGAGACAAAAATCTAGTTGTCCCAGCCTCACCAGCAGCCTTCTTGACATGCATCATCCCTCAAATGACAACAATCTTCTTCTTCACAGTTCCCTCGGTGAAGTTGTTGCGCACTCTCGCCCACGCAACCCTCTCGAACGTTCCCTCAGGCAGACCGTCTGCTTTCCGGAGGATCAAACAATCACTCATGGCCCATCCATCTGTCATCTGTCTAGCTTGGTATACCGGGCACACCCAAAAGTCAGGGTCAGCCCCGGTCGGCTGATCATCATCGTCATCCCAATTAGCAACCCCAATCCCGTCTCCAGAACTCGATGTGATCACGTAAAAGCTACGGCCCACTTTGTCGATTTGCACTCTCTTCGCAGGTGTCAACAGGGCTGTCGCTGTGAAAGTCGCGCTGCCCCTCTTCAAGACGCCGTAGTCACCACTCTCTCCATGTCCGCTTTTGATAGCATGTAACACCAGCAGCTTGTGCGTCAGTCTGCCAGTGCCGCCCATCTTGCCGTCATCTCCCAGTTCATCAAGCACTTTGGTTGCACAGCCCGAGTCAGTCGGCATGTCCCAGCTTTGCAGTATGCTTGCAGGCTCGGGCGCGTGGGGGGAGACACAGGCTTACTTCGTATACCGCCGTCAGGTGTTCTGATAAAAGCTGTCTCGAGGGTTGCGTTCTTGATAGGCCCGCAGATCGAGGCCCATGACCAAGTCGGAGCGCGGTAGAACTGGCATCGGTTGTGTTTCGACGAGGGATTGGTGCGCCTGCAGGCCCAGAGAAGACCCCGCAGAAAATCATCTTCCCAGAGACCGTGATGATATCGCCCCAGCATGTATTTGTCCGCGAAGAGGCTCGTCACGCCCTCTAGGGCCGGAAACAGGTCGAGTTGCTCCGTCAAGGCGCGATGCGTGAACTCCTCAATCACCCACGCCCATTTTGCATGCAGTTTCAAAGTAGTGATTGCTTCTCCTCCTTCACTTCCATCGTGAAGCATCATATCTTTGAGGTTGAAGAACCTGTCTTGCAGGCTGTATTGTCCGATGGACATGTCTTCGCCATTGCAAGCTTCTTTGCACTCCCAGTAATTGGACTCCTGCCCGATGTGGAGGATCCTTGAGCCCAATGCCCGCTCTTGAAAGGTCCAACCTCGTCTGGCAAGGGGGCTCATCTTGATCTCGTCTCCGAAGGTGCGAAATGTTGGGACCACATAGATGTTTTCTGGCTCTCCGCTCGAGGAAGGCCGGCACATACTCTCAAGGTTTTTGAGAAGCTGAAGGTCGCTGTCCTCCGCAGGACTAGTGTTGTCTTCTTGGGTCTGAACTCTTTGGTCCGCCTGATTACCTCCTGAGTCGTCGCCAGAGCGGACCCACGGCAGCTTGACTCTCAGCTCATGTCTAGCCGACCGGTGTACGTCCAAAAATAGGGAGGTCGTATCTGCGAGCATATCCGTCGATATGGTGAGAAATGCCTGGCTGTATACCGCCTTCATTTTGGAGGCCTCTCGGAGCCAGTCGTCATAGTCATCCTGGATGATACATAAGGCGTCAATCCAGAGGTACCTGAATCCGATCCTCCGAGTTAGTCGGACAACGTCCTGGAGAGAAAGAGGCAGCGCCGAGATGGGAATCTCTTTCAAGTGCTCTGCTATATTAGTTGTGGTAGTTTTATAGGGGTTTCCGCTTCCCCAGCAGTAGCTCAGGGCGATATAGTCATCCCGGGCAGAGTCCTCGGGCAGACACAAGCGGATGGTATCATTAGCGACGTCTAGAACTCGGGTCGGCATGTGGCGCTCGCCCTCGTGGGAGGAGGACCAGGCAGAGCATTTCCCATGTTCTGAACGACAGACTGAGATCCAACGGCTCATCGCGTTCACAGCCTGTAGACCTCCAGCATATTTACCAGGCAGCCGTGCGTGGAGGATTTTCTGCGCATCTTGGGGTGCTCTCTCTGCCTCAGCTAGACGGTGGGAGGTGTGATCAGCATCTTTTGTCTGTCCGTGCTCCTGCATCGTCAAAGGGCGTAGACGGCTGGCTGATCAATATATCGTTGACTCACCCTGGTCGAAACCGAAACTGAGGTTCGTCACCCGGTGCTCCTCAGCGCAGACAACCTCCAGCCTCGTCAATGACATGGCTTGGATCCTAACCCCCTTCCGATCGGGCTTCCAGAATGGATCGTCGGATGTGTGCTTGGATTCCCGGGCGATGAGATGGCACATGGCGCACGTCCGCGCGGCGTCGAGCAGGTCGGCCCATGAGGAGTGCGTCCACCTGTGCTGTGGCAGGTCATCCTTGCCTTTAGGCTTCTCATCGCCTCGCTGGTCATAGATATCTGGAATCAGCCAGTCCGAGGCGAGACGTGAACAGTACTGACAGAGCGACATCTCTTTTTTCCCCCTCTTCTTCTTCTTCTTCTTCTTCTTCTTTTTCTTCTTCTTCTTCTTCATCTATTATTAGATTATTCAATGAGACCTACTTACCACAAATTAGGCCAAGCTTTCTGGTCCCAAGAAAGAGAGACCTACAACAGACGTTGCCTTCTTATCTATGTGCTTGCTGGTATTGGAAGAGACAAGCGGCCTCCAAGACTTTGGCAGCTGAAATGCATGCCAAGGCGTGGCGTCCAATGGTCCTGACCGCCCATGTCACCTGGGCAAGAGTAACAAATGGAATTGGTCCGAAATCGCTTCTGTGAGCGGCTGTGCCTGTCCTGTGACCTAGTTTCAGTCAATCTTGTGGTGGAAAGGCGTTTGAACCGGGACAGTTGAGAAGTTGAGCCGCGACGCTGCAGATGGAATGATTAAGGCGGGTGAGCAATTACATTAACCGTGCTGTAAAGGTGCATGTGGGGAAAGCCTAACTGTCTCTTGCGGCTAATGGAGTCATCGATAGTATTTGTATAAAAAGGAAAGAAAGAGGGAAGATAAGAAAAAAATGAGAAGAAAAGAAAGAAAGATGGAACAAGAGAGAAGGCCTGGAAATCTTTGAGAAGACTGATCAAAATTGTCTTGGCCGCCTTGTCTGCTCGACTCGTCAAGCCTTGTTTAGTGCACAGTCTGCGTGGATCTCTCGCCCGGGCACCAAGCTGTCCATGATGGAATATCTGAAAGTCACATGCATTTACATTGAAGAAGGCTGATTTCGCTCGCCAATACTGAAGTGGTAATCTTTTGTATGCCATTGATGGAGTTGCGAGGCTGTTTGTTGCATAGCAAGGGGAAGAGTATCCGGCGTTGTACTGTAGAGAAAGGCTAGGGTTAGGGCTAGCTGGGCTTGTCAACCACCAGTCAACATAGGCAACAGCCGTGGAACACAGGAACACTGCTTCAATCTAGCAGAAACAAGAATGAAGCAGTGTTGATATTAGTGACGCTAGCACCGAGAACTCACCCGAAAGCACTGTTGAGCCTGCTAGTTGCTTCATCCTGCCCTTCTGGTATAGAAATACCCACCCATATCAACCCTTGTAGGCCATTCACAAGTATTCAACAGTATCATGTACTTCCTCCTAGCGGAAACAGCTTCACTTTATGAGGACCTGGCTTGGTGTATATGTTCCTGAATCAAATTACGACATATGGCAACTCAGATCCATGCTATGTGGGGATGTCTTGATGATTAGGTCAACAGCTAGTGAAGCAACGTTATTATTGGCAATGTTACCACTTTGAACAACAAGGAGCCCTCCTCCACTTGTACCCGCGCTTTCCAGCTACCTGGTACGGGCTCAACGAGATACTTGGGCTCACCCAAGGTCTTTGTGACCCTCAGGACGCAGTGGTCATACTGCTTTCTGGAATTCTGACACGAAGGCTCAGCCAGCCCAACAACACCTTTGGACGTAACAAAAAATATAGCAAGCCTGAGGTGGTCGGGACTAAGGCTACGACGAGATGAAAGAAGATGAAGAAGATGAAGAAGGGAAGAAAGGGAAGAAAGGGGAGAAGATGAAGAAGATGAAGAAGGGAAGAAAGGGAAGAGACGGCGAGACCCGACACTCGGCACGAGCCGTGGTTCGGAGATCTACATCGTAAATAGTGCGAGTGGTGGGCTTCTTGGCCGTGCCTTGTGGGTCGAAAGCAGACGAGTTTCGCAACGGCGGGCTCCACCGCATAAATCCGATTGAGCAAGGGAGTGAACGTCGTCGTAATTTTGCTTGAGCCATTCACAGTCGACAACTGATGTCGGACAGGGTGTTTGTGACCGCCACTTGCTTGCAAGATCAGGAAGATGACTAATGGACTCATGGGCGTCGCTCTTCCTTCCTCCCCTCTCTTCCTGTCCATCCTCATTTGGTATTCATCTGCGGCAGCTAAACAGGTACGTAGAACAGGCAATTCAGTCCGGTACAAGATGGAAATCCTTGAGTATCTCATTGAGGGCGCCGGTCGACCCCGGGCATCCATTGCAGCTGCAAGTCATGAGGACAGTGCCTGCGTACAATATTACCAATAACCCTGTCCACATTATTTCCAAGCCATTGACGACATTATTCCCAAGGCCCTGCCCCCCAAGACTCCTTTTCAATGCTAAGCAAACCGGCGTTGATGCATAACTTGTTTGTGTCTGTGCATGTGTGCGTATGATATGTACAAATAAGAAGAAGAAGAGCAAGAGAAAAAGAAGGAAACGGGCTTGATTGTGTTCGCTCGCCTTTTAGCAGCAGGCCCTTAGGAAGAATCCAGCACGAGCAGCGCAAAGGATCCACCCATAACCGGCCGCGCCTTGAACTCAGCGATCGTGACGTACCCACTTGTCTCACCATCCCACAGGTCTCCAAATGCCGTTGTCTCTGACGTGTTCTCGATCCAGTAGGCCAGCAGGTCAATCAGCAGGGACTGCGTGCTTGACTCGGCGATCGCTGCTGAGAACATCATCCAGTCGCCCTTGACCCAGTCGTGCCTAGTGTCCAGAGGGAGGCCGTACGTATCTACGACGGTCGGGTAGAAGTTGCTCTGATCTGTGTAGATGTAGTCGTATACGAAATCAAGACCCAGCAGACTATCTGCGTAGAGGTTGTACAGGTTGCCCCAGGAGCTTTCGTTGTTGTAGTTGAGCATGGTGTGGGGGAGGCTCGAGTCGTTGTTGAGACCATAGCCGACCCACTGGGGCAGGTAGTCGTCCGCGACACCGCCATAATAGCTCTCGGCAGAAGAGTTGCCGATCAATTCTCCCATCTGCCCCATGGCCTTGAGCGCGATGATGCCCTTCAGTGCGAGGTTGGTTTGGTTCGCCAGGGAGCCCGCAAAGTCATCAGTGCTGATCTGGTTGGCCGGAATCAAGCTCTCGTTCACCAGGTACCCCGCCCACTGCTCCATCTTGGGGAAGTGCTCGGAGAGGTAGCCGGTGTCGCCGGAACGCTGCGCGTATGCAAGCGTCATGATCAACATGTTGCCACATTCCTCGAGAGGCATCTCCTCATCGTTGCCCTCCGGGTAGCCAAGTGCGTTGGGCCAGACCCCAAGGTCATGTTCGGCATAGGTGTTGGGATACAGGCCGCTCTCCTGGTTGACATAAAGGGGGTCCAACAGAAGCTTGAGCAGCGTCTCGTTGAAGTAGAGAAGGATGGGCATCGCCGGGTAGATGACATCTGCTGTATTGGTGTCTCCATCTGAGCTGATCTCCTTCATGAAGAGGTAGGTCTGTTCCGTCCCGACGCCAGGAGCGACGGCGCCGAAAACCTGACGGACCGCCAAGCTTGTGATCGTGGTGAGGTTCGAGCCTCCAGCGGCGCTGGCGTCCGTCGATACCTGGCTATCCACAGCGGCGGAGGCCGTCACTGCTGCCGAGTAATCGTTATAGAAAGCGGCCATGGCCTCTTCGCCCGAGTCATATTCTGTCAGCCAGAGCGCGGTCATCGTGTTGCCGGTCGATGATGTCTCGGCAAAGTTGATGATCGCCTCCTGGGACAGACCGATGGTGAACAAGACACTGGCCGATGTGTCCGACACAGATCCCAGGTCCTTGGCGAATCCAAAGGTAGGCCTGTCGTAAGTAATTAGATACCGTTGTATACTATTAGGAGTTTGCATATACGAGGCACGGAAAGCTTACCAATCATCATTGATGGCTCGGTAGTTGGTATCTTCGGTGTCGAGAAGTGTCTGGTTGCTCTCAAACTGAGGGCGGATCACCGTGTCCTCCGCAATTTGCCACGTCAACTATCACTCATGTTAGCATACTGCTCACTTTAGCGAGTATCTGTCAACTCTTCTGCACATACCCCGTCATCATCAGCAGTGGAGAAGAACCAGGTTCCCCAACCGGCTTGTTGGTCATTCTCTACAAAGACCTCCTGGTCGGTCAGGTTGAAGGTGTGATAGGATACCCCGTTGATGGATCCATGGCTCCAGACAATGTCTAGTGTGTTATCATTACCACTGGCCCATTCTGGTGGATTGCAAGTCAGTAACCTCCTCAAGGGTTGAGGATCAGTGCCAGAAAGGTAGGGCTCACCTCCGGTGACGTCCGCATATACCTGGACGTCGTGTGAGTCGCCGTCAGAGGAGACAACAGCAACGTCTATGTACGAGTACTGCAATGACTGCTTCACTAGGTCGTTCGGGTAGATTGGTGACAGAAAAGTGGCTGTCAAGGTCACTTTCCCGAGGACATCAAAAGTGAACACAGTGTTTGTGGAAGTATAAGTTGCTGATGTCTGGTTCGCCAGACTAGGTCCGGCTGCCGCACCAGCCCAGTTGAAGACTTCACCATCAACAGCAACGAAGCCCTGTAGTGCCGTGACTTGGCCGCTGTACAATACCCGAACAGCCGTCAGCACTAGGTGACTATGGATATGGGAGCCAGAAACACAACTTACTTCCAGAACGTAGGCCAATTTCCTGCAAGAGATCCTCCAGAGGTACCATCCAGCCATGTACTAAGATAGGGTGACCTAACGGCCAAGGGCCATGCTGGGGGCCTGGCGGGACTGAAGTCGATGGCTTGTGATATGCCACCAAAGAGTACCGCTGCTGTTGCAGCAACTTGTGTTGGGTGCATGGTGTCGAGCCGTGAGAGGGTCACGCGGAGAGAGGAGCATTCAGATAGAAGGCAGAGAAGAAGAAGAAGAAGACAGCACAGTGGGGCAGGGCCAGATGCTCATCTGGTAATCTTCACCTAGAGATCGTGAGGAGACTGGATGGACGAACGAATGACGGAGTCTCGAAGGGTGGAAACACCCATGGGTTATATGTGCAAGTTCCCAGGCCGTGTCATGAGCTGGCCGGCTACCGGATGTATCACAAGATGAGGGCGTGAGCAGGGGGGAGGGTCTGTTTGGTCGGATGAGGATGGTAGTATAGGATGCGAATCAGTAGCCCCAGAGTGCTAGTACATGATGGGGCGCAACAGTCTTCAAATAGGAGGTCGTGTGAGCAGGAGGGACCTCTGGCGCCTCACGAGACGGCCGCCATGCAGACGCAGGTGCATTCTGGGCGAGAAACGAAATTATGATGAGGACGGGGGACGTATATGCCGATACATGGGATAGTCTGGCTGGGGCGGTGTGGTTGGACACCCAAAGACCCAATTAGGAGCTCACGACGGCAGCACGCACTGACTTGAAGAGCCAATTTAACTTAGACGCGTAGTCTTCCATGGGAATAGACCGAGAGCGTCGGCAAGCTGGCAAGGATGGAGGACTGACAATTTCTCGACGTGCCTGTTCGTGAGCAGCAACCCCAGCAAGACGGGATGGAAATATCACGGGTGGCGGAGGCTCGCCCACACAGGCCCCACTGTAACCTGCTACTAAGCTATGTCGGCAACCAAGGTACTTGGGACCTTTGTACATGGCAGCCACCTTTGCCAAGGAGAAGGCGGAGAGAGGTTGGGTGAACTTGCTCGACCGTGCAGATTCTTGCAGCCACTCGGCGGGGTGATGCTTGCAAATGACAAGGCGCGTAGGGTGGAGCATGCATGAGGACGAGGTAATGAATGACACAGCCATCTTGGTAGCTTGGGATGCATGGGGTGGAAGCGTGTGACTGGGACCGGGACGGCAAGACACCCAGTATCTACTGTTGTAAGATACATTGGTATGGCTGCCGTGACCCGCCTAGGCTCATATGCGGTGAGAAGGACATGATACGAGACCAGTGGTACCGGGCTCTGGGGCGTAGAAAGTCACAGCCTGGATGCCCAGATGCTGCGTGCTCTACTGTGGCAGCCAACGGGCGAACTGACGATGGGGAAACAAGGAAACGTAACGTCAAACGAAACAGATGGTCCACCTGGAGGAGACGGAAAGCAGGTTCCTAAGCCCTGCCCCATGTTGAGTTTTAAGCCAGTGGGGCCATCCGGTGCCGGTGGAGAAGGGCAAGCAACGTTGAAGCCACACCTTGCTGATGTGAGCATAGTAACAAATCCAGAAGAGCAGATCGAAAAGGCCGAGAGCAATGCCAAAAGCACATCCAGCTAAGGGACCCACGCGACCTTGGCGACCTTGCTTCAGCACAGGCCAAGTCCGAGTCGTGAATGGTGGTCAAAGCATGGCGGGTTGGATCCCACTTCTTCGATGACACTGTCGATCGAACTGCCATGTACCGAGTCCTTGGCAGCCATGGAGCCATGGACTAAGAGAAGGTCGTCAGGCCAAGTCAAAGTTGTCATGTGAGCAGACGGCGATCCAACATTGAAATGGTTTACCGTCCAAGTATAGGACTCACCGGATATACATGGCACCTGGATATGAGAGACACCATGGCAACATGATAACTGTACAAGATACTTGATACTACATGAGTAGAACTATGCAGTAGTAATACATGGTAGATGGCAGAGGAGGATGATTACAGCCCTTGCAAGGGGCTTGAGGTTCGTTGGACGTTGGGTAGATGTGGCGGCCGAGCAGCCGAGGTCGGGATTAAGGAGAAATAGATGGGAGATGAGATGAGATGCGGAAGGATGTTGGCCTGTAAGCACGCAATTGTGTCCCCAGCGTTGCTGATGGTTGTGTGTACTTGTATTGTTGGTTAGGAGAAGTAAACGAGAAGGCACGAGGGGTACAAATGCAGAGCCCCGGATTTGCCGCACCCCTGTCGCTCGCTCCTGCACATCACAGGGTCATGACCCTGATCAGTAGCGCTATTACCCCAAATTCTGGGCGGCAGCTAACACCTTAGCGCCACAAGGATCTCGGCTCTGACGATCCACTGAGACGCCATTCTTGACCTCGCAAAGCCAGAGTCGAATCTTGGACCTTTGTACTCATCTGTCCAGCAGGCGCAACCAAAGGCCTTTCCCCCTCCTCTCCTCCCGATACTAGGCACACTAGGGTATCGTGTTGTGCTTTCCCCCTTTCCCCTTTCCCCCTTCTCTTTCTTTCCTGTCAGATACTCAGCAGCTCACCACCATTGCACGGACGGTTTTTGGGTAGCAGTTGAGCCTGGATCTGATCGCTCACCGACAGGCCTTGATACCACACACCTCGTCCCGGAAAGGAAGGCAGGCGGGTAATAGTAGGTTTGCCCCTTGCATTCATGTGCAGCACGTCTACATCAGATCTCACCATCTCATCCCATCTTCTGCAGCATCTGGACCGAGATCCTCAAGGGACACCCTATGAATCATCCTTCAGCATTACCTGTTCCTGAGATTTGTGCAGATCCATCCCCACGGGGGTAAGACACCTGGGGTTTTACGATTCCAGATAGGCGGATGGTACCGTCTGCCAGACTATTCACAGCACGTCTCATCGTGTCGCGTTCATGTGACTTGAACATACCATGACATCCTCAGCATGACCAACATAACCACCTGTTGTTCTTGCGCATATCTGAGTGACCCATATGCCGTTCCCATGGGGCACAGCCATAGCCATGGCACTAATATGCCCAAACGGGATCGGTCCCCGACAGCCAGCAGCGAGAAGACAGGTCTCCACGCGTCGCTTATTTCTCATAGCGCCCCTGATCCAGGAGTTCTCATGCCCTCGACGAGCTGCTGTGGGGCCAGTCAGGATACCCCTCGGCCACTGCCCCAACCTATCGGCAAGGTTCTCCGGCGCATCTCTTTGATATTCTCCTGCTGGGACTGGAGCGCCTCCCGCACACTTTTGGCCCGCCCACGTCTGCCTGGCCACACCATTCGCCCTTTGGCACTCAGCTTCGCCTCCCCCTGAATACCTGGCCCCTCATCGCCGTGAGTTATGCGCGCATTGCGCGCAAGCAGGATGGACCACTCGCCCTGGTGTCTTCACTTGTCACTCACACACACCCAACCGGCATCCTCCGGCGGAACGGGCGCCACCAGGCCGATAATGTCTACCGGACCGATGCATAAAGTCGATAGAAACCGCATACGGGAAATTACACAGGCACACTTTTCTTCACTCGGCCCCAGAGCCCCTTGGTCGTCTGACCAAACCAGTATTCGCTAAGATCCTGTATTGCCGCTGATCACAATGTCACCTCCGCAGGGAAAATCACGAGCCGGGTCTCACTTCTCCTCTTCGACGTGTATGTGACGTTGGCCCAGACGCCAACGTCGACAAAGGGCGATGCCGAACCCGGCAGCTGTTTGCGATCGTAACCGCGCTTCACGAAGACTATCGACTACATGGTCCGATTATAATCAATTTCAACAGTATTTACCCGTCTCTCCTTCTTCCTTTGTGCTCGGTGAACTTTTCATTGGTTTCCCCTCCAGTATCCCTTGAATTCACGAAGGATCAGGTCGACAATAACCTTGTCATGTAGTTTTGACGTGTGGCCCCATCTCCTTCCAATCGAGTGCAAGATGGGTGTGCCACTGACTCTGTCACAGAAGGGATTTACCCCAAATGATGCAGCTAGCTATGTAGCTCTACTACAATCCTTGGCCGGCAGCCATCTGACCCCTCATTGTAGTTTTGTCCTACCGGAGTGAGAGCGTTCACACTTCAATGCACGCGCCCACCTGCTACGGTACTTCTCTAGTATGGGTATCAAGTTGATCACCACATTCTTTACGATAATTCGACTCTTCATCAGCTCTGCGCTGCCTTTAAAATCTTACTTTTTCAGTTTTCCCAGGCGTGTGCCTCGGTACACCCGTCGAGCATCGTAGCAGAACCCCAGTAAAGAATCTCGAGGTCATCTGGGCAAACCCCTTGAAGCCAAGGAAAAACTACTGCAGACGTGCCGGCGCTAGATGTGCCGACTGGCAGCGAAGAAAGTCCTTGCCTGAAAAGCAAGCCACTCCCGTCGGAGCGGCGCCACGTCTGAAAATAACAACGTTCCCCAAGCCTAAGGAAGTACTTGTTGACAAGCAAGCCACCAAGATAACCCTTGTGTATAACCTTACGCCTTGACGCTAATAGTAATTGCCATCCTCCAGGAAATGCTCCGCACCTTAGACTCTAACTAGAGCAGTCGGGCTTGTCAGCACGAACTAGTGCTTGTCATGTTCCCATACCTCTCCCGCCTCTCCCGCCTCTCCCCTCTCCAAGAACCAGCGGTCGGGAAGACAAGGAGAGTAGTTGTCTCACCTGGACAATGCACGAGAAGGTGTCTCGACTAGAGATACTAGCATCACAAGCTTAACTACTGACCGCTCTTCAACCCTTACCCACGGAAGTGTCACGCATGGACTGCAATGACGATATAGCGCCTATCAACGTGAGCACCAGCACACCACCGCTCTTCTCAAGCTCATCACATTCGCTGGCCGCAGGATCGGAAGACGAGACCACGCGAGCTTCCCGACATGTGGCCAATCTTTCACTAGAGATGATAGCCTGCACACGTCGAGGGCGGCGAGCACTGTAATCCCGCAGCCACGAGCAGCCTTAACGTCTCACCACGCTCACGAACTGGTGGTCAGTTCACCGACCAGATTAATCTAGCCGCACATGTCAGATTCTGCCTCATAACATGCATCGCGACATCATCAAACCCTCGCTGCCGACCGGCAGAGGCATGCGTCTCATGACTAGAATTCCCATTCCCAAGTGCATTCCCGGCCCTAGTCCGTACGGCATAGCTTGTTGACCAACCGTCATCATGGAGTCTGGGTTGGAACGCACAGCCTCGTGCCATTTCAGATCCCCCTTCTCGTCATTGACTATCCTAAGCCATTTGATAGGGCTATTGTCCCAGCTCCGACGTCACAGCACCACCGCTACAGCGGGTGCCCGCCTGTTGCGGCCCCCAAGCATCTCCCGGGCCTCGAGGTCCGGCAGCACAAGCGTGATGCCCGGTGGCCTCGACGTGACCGTGCCTCGAGGCCTCCAGGAAGTTGTTCTGTCGCACTGTCGGCAGTACAACCTCGTATTTTGGTTGACGACAGGGCTTATGGGAAGGATGTCAAAGAGTCTGTCGAGTGTTTTGGACCCAGATACGCAACAGCTCCTCGATGTCAGCCTCCGTGACGGAATACCATCGAGACTGCTGCCGCTGCTGAGAACTCCGGGTTCGTCTCGCGAAAGCCACTGCAAACCATCCCCCTCCCGGGCCTTGTCTTCGCCATTTCCAAGCCCTACAGGTCTTTCTACATATCGCACGGCGACCACGTGTTCGTCACACTGCAGCCTCCCATTATAGAGCTGTACGACGACCGTAGCCGGACTGAAGTTCTCTTGTGCCTTGTTTCCCTCCCCATGGCACGACCCGTTGCACGACAAGTCTTCTCTGCAGTATTCTGGCTCAAATTGCGCTGGTTCTTTGAAGGGTGACCAGTTTCATGATGATGATCCAGAACAGATATCCCACGGCACCGAGCCAGGCTAGGAGAAGGCCAAGCAGTGTTTGGGCGCAGGGTCCAAGCTAGTAGACGTCTCAGGAGGCACGCTTTTCGTATCTGGCCTAGAAGTGTTATTCTGCTGCTCGCATGGTGAGTAAGTCCGTCAGGATGCTACTTAACTCTGTTGAAAAACATACTTTCGCTTTCGCTTGCCAAAACAGTAAAGCAAGTCTTCTTGATGCCGGGCCTTCTTTCATAGTACATGCAGCTTCCGTCACTTCCGGCAGATAAATGCGACGTCTGCACTCAGTCGTTCAGGGCTTTGGTCTCGCAGTGCGTCTGTGCGCCTGCGGTGGAACAGAAAACCCTGTATAAAAGGCAGCGATCGTGCACAACCGCTAATTGTCAAGGCAATCCTAGAGCGTGATGTGGGATGTGGCGTCCGTCTGCACTCGTATTCCTTCGTCATGATACAGGATGCGAAGTTGAGCCAAGATGGTATCCTTCTCGTAATTATGCGAGATGGGCACGGGACAAAGTGTCAGACCGATCCCCGCTGGAGCAACCATTCTGTAACATGGTTCAATTACAACATTTGCATGCTTTCAGTAACGGTCGCTCTTTCTTTCTCGAATAGATAGCAATCTTAAATAAAATGCCAGTGACTACTGTCAGGTCAAGGTACACATGATTCACTTGATCTGTGGATGGTTGCGGAGGCCACCTGGGCACCGGCGGACAATAATGCCTTGCCGATCTCAATGTCTCGCACAAAGTGCGCAATGGTGTTAACAACTTGCAGGCTGGCATAAGGATGTCGAGTAGGACCCCAAATTTCCCTTTACTTACAGGAACATCATAATGACGGCCCAGCCAAGAGCACTCAAAACGTCCTGCTCCCGACCATGGAGAAGCTCGAAAAGAGTTATAACCTGGTGCATTCGGATGACAAATTAAGGAACAATCTGTCTGTTTCACACCAAAGCGATCAACTTGACACCCCAATAAGTCACGCACGCAGCGTCATGATTCTATTTAAGTAAGGAAGGTTGGTTGGCAGTGACTTGATTGGCACGACGCACATACATGCAACTTTACAGACATGCTGACTCCCAAGCAAAGAACTTGCTGTCATATATTTAACATGGGAAAAAGCACCTCTTTGTCGATGGCGCGTTGGTTCGAGGCATCGCGCTTATCGCAAATGCCGAATTGTCATCATCATACATGCATTGTAACGTAATCCCACGGCCCCCATTTTCTTCAAAAAGCCATAAACTTGCTCGAGTACTTGGTTCAATCGAAACAATGCGAACAACGAGACTTCTCGTCCTTTTCATCTTTTGTTCAGCCATGCTGATGCTTATGAGACTGCCATTGCCCTGCGCAGAAAGGTAGAAAGGTGTGAAAAGGGAGGTTTGGATCACATTGTTGCTTACATATCTATGAAGAGAAGAAAAGAGAAGAGCACTGAACAGCCACACCTGAAGCCTTGAGGACACCCTTTTATCCCTTGCAAGCCGGCATTTTTGTTCGGCCCGGCAGTCCTTTGGCTACTTAGTATTTACCTTCTTACGAAAGACCGCACATTCAAAAGAGGCGAGAGAAAGAACAAAGGAAAATCACCGCTCTGCGCAGAACGCCGAATGACATTTCCTTACCAAAGGTAAATTCGTCTCTTCTTGTTTTCGACACAAAGTTCTGCGGGTTGAACATGGCTTTCCTTGACGCGCTTGTCGTTTGAGCTGCGCCCCCAACTTGCATATTTGCTTTATTGAAAAGACCGCGGAATCTTGATCCGGAGTACGATAAGCTGCACACTACCGGTGAAGTCGGCCCATGCCCCACGCCGATCCAACGTCGTTGCATCCAACAGTCATTTATATATTGGCTTGCGTCGTCTTGCAGAACCAACGGACGCAAGTCTCCATTTTAGATCGAGGTTGGACCATGCACGCTACGGAAGTCCAGGACACCTCACTTGTGAAGATGGCTGCTATTGGTCTGATGCACCGCCCGGCCTCTAAGGGCATGGGTAGGTCCCAAAGTGTCGGGTCGAATGTCCAGCTTCTGATAAGCGTTTTTTTCTTCTTTTCTTTTTTGTTTATGCCACATCGCTACAATGGACCACGGTATGCAGCGAAGATGTACAATCCTCTCCAGGACTCAGGAAACCGTCACGACTTTTCAACCCAGGGCACGCGTCAAATTTGACGCTCTCAAGTGTTCGGCAGACTTTCTGTACGCTCAATGACCTTGTCCTCAAGCTTCCGGTTTTCTTCAGACTCGGCACTGCTCCATGAGAAGCCTGTAGCACAAAAGAAAAACATGCATGGGTCGAGAAATTTGCCGTCTTTATGCAGCTTCCGTATATAGGCGACGACCATGCACTATGAATTGCCAATGCGTACGCTGCTGGTTGTAGTCAGTCATTGTGCACAAAAGCTTAGTGCAACCTAGTCACCCGTAAGCGAGAACCAACATGCTGTTGGGCACAAAATATCATTTTCCTCCATAACCACCCATGCGTGTCAAGCACACGCTCATACAGCCGAGCCAGAGCCTTGGGCTCACCTTCCAAACTGTGTTTAGTCTTTCGGCTTGTGATTCTCCCAACATCGGGCCGTTATATGAGATGGTATCCCGTCATCATTCGTCCTTTCTGTACTCTTATTTTCCTTTTTCTTGTTCCTTTCTATTCTTCTGATGTGTTACTACTATCGTCCTCGCTGGCAAACGAGCCGGCTTGTAATCATCCATGGCCAGCACATCTGAGAACGACTGCACGACGGCGACGTGCCCCGTCGGCAGCGGTTATTTTGTAGAGTTTCCATCTCTCACGGGTGTGGTAGTGATTTTGGCAGCATTCGCATTGTTCGCTGTGATCACTTTCTGGGAATTAACAAGGTCTAAGACGACGACATACTCCTTGATCCTGATAGCGGGCCTGGCACTAGACATTCTCGGCTATGTGGGAACACTACTCCTCCGGTCTGGCCTTGCAAGCAAGACATACTTTTTCATTTTCGTCCTCGGGACCACGATGGGCCCCACTCTCATCACAGCGGCCATCTACACTGTTCTTCCTCATATACTGGCCCTCTATGGGAGCGATGTGAGCATCGGTCTGAGCCCGGGGTGGATCACTTGTTTCCTGTTCCTGCTCGACATCAGCACACTGTTTTTGCAGGCACTTGGAAGCGCTTTTGCTGCAGAGGGTTTTGACAAAGTGCAGGTAAGCTGTGTTGGGGCGCGGAACACTGATACGACACGAATCTCACAAGTTACAACCACTAGATCGAAGAAGGCATCGACGTCATTGTAGCCGGTATGGTCTTGCAAATTATGAGCATACTGGTCTTCCTTGGCACATACTTGTGTTTCATGTTTCGAATCGCTCAGAGCAGACATTTTCTTGATCCACAATTTTCCTATGTCTACCGATCGCCCAAGTTCAAGACATCAATGTTGTGTACGTCTTTAATGCTACCTACCCTTGTATAATATTTTGCCTCCTTGAGTATTTACTCGGCTCTCCTTCATTTGATCTTAGCAAGAGCTGACATCAACTTGCCATTAGGCCTGAACTTGTCCTTGCTTTTCATTCTCGTCCGAACCGTCGCCCGCATTGTCCAATTCTCGACCGGTCTGAGTTCTTCACTATCACAGTCACAAGTTTACCTACCCATCCTCGACGGCGGTCTCGTCCTTCTTGCAGTGTTCTTTCTTGCAATCGCACCCCCACCATCTGCATTCGGGCCCGCCTGGACTACCACCTCCCCACGGAACCCAACCGCGCACCACGAATCTGCATCTCTACATTCTGTAGAACCACTCCACAGATTGCCTCAACGTGCTCTCTGCGGGAGATCCACACTTCCGGCCCAAAACACAGACACGAACACGACATTGGCGGCCCGCGAGTCGTGTTGCTCGCGGTGCTGGCCAGGGCACAAACAACAGGCCTCTGCCAGCTCTGCCAATGCAGAAACACCGGCTTATGAGCATCTCGCGATCTCACGAGTGGCTTACATGCCGCCGCCGCCGCTGCAGGCCCTGCCCCTGAACCAGCTGTACTCACAGGGCCGCGTAGTAGAGTCGCACGTCTTTGCTCCGGGGAGCGAATGGCCGAGGACTGGCGGGTCAGGTTCTGAGAGCAAAAGAGCGACGAGGATGAAAAGGTCGCTCAGAGCAGGTGATGAGGTCATGAGGAGGGATGATGCCCTCTGGTGATGCGCAGAGGGAAAGGACACAGCGGGAATAATTAGAGAGGATAAAGACGAAGCTTCACAGTGACATGGGAAACGGCGACTGCTTTGTCACCTTTTCGGTGGGGTGGTTTTTTATGTTTCTATTGAGGACACAAAATATTGCCTGGCGCGGCTTTCTATTTTTACAGCAAATTCTGATCATCGGGTATCACTCCTGAGAACACGAAGTACTTACGCAAGTAAAATTCTTGAATTAATGGCACACACCAGCACTCATTCGCAAACTCGCCGTGCTTGAGCCTGCCGCTATGTCTTTGTGAGAGTGCACCAGCAGAACTTCCTTTAATATTTTCTCAGATTTTATCGTTCCTGACTCCACATGACAAGGCTACCTTTTGGTATCTTACATGTCCTACCATAGTCAACGTGATGCTGTGCTTGCTGCCGATTACCATCCTTCCTCATCCTGAAATTAGGACGTATATTGCCTCAATTTTAGCTGATTTTCATCCATTCCTGCCCTCTCCTCCCTAAATGAAGCAAAATAGAAGCGATACCCTCGAGCCCTTCCGACCTTGAATACTTCCAGTTTAAAAATGACACCCCAGATTTTGAATCACACATGTGCAGCTAAAGTGAAGAAGACCTTGACCCTGACTAGAGAGACCATCTGTTGAGATGTACATCTCTCACGGAATATACGGCTGTCAAGAATTTCGATGGCTTGGTACGGCCTTTATCATTTAACTCACTGTTGTCCTGGGTTTGAATTCAATTTTTCTCCACTCTTTGTTTTTCTTCTTCCTTCTCTCTGTGGGTGTCTTTTGGGGGAGGGTTAGGGTTATTCTACCTACCAGTGCTTAGTGACATCACCGTCAGAACAGCAGGCGTGTGGTAAGATGGCGGAAACCTCGTCGGGAAAGCCCGGTTCGCAATCGGGACTATCCAACCAGAAAGTCATCATGATAATATAAATTTATCGCCTTACATTTCTTCTACATTGTCAGGTGCAAGGGCACTCCGTTATACTGACCGTTGTACTGACCTTTCCTGAGGTTTCTCACTACATTCCTCGGCCAGTACGTCTTGCTCCCCTGCCAGCCACGACGTGCGAAGCTCACGACTGACGCAGAGACAGATGCCCAAGCACCCAATCGTACTGGCTCATGGCCTCTTTGGCTTCGCAGAACTCAAACTGGCGGGTTCTTACCTGCCTCCGATTCACTATTGGCACGGCATCAAAGATGCCTTGATAGCAAACGGCAACGAAGTTCTCACGGCCACGGTTCCGCCGTCAGGAAGCATCGAGGAGCGGGCCGCCAAGCTGCGGGAACACATCCTCGCCAACTCCAAAGGCAGACCAGTCAACATCGTCGCTCACTCGATGGGTGGGTTGGATGCACGTTACATGATCAGCAAGGCACGCCGGACACGAAGCGCTGCGCAGGAGCAGAAAAAGGAGCCCGAGAACGACATCAACGTGAGGGCGCTGGTGACGGTCGCAACTCCGCATCACGGGTCGGCGTATGCAGACTTTCTGCTTGATCAGATCGGGCATGAGAACCTGCCCCGGTTGTATCATGTTTGGAAGAGCACGACGGGACTCGGAACCGGGGCATTCACCCAGCTGACCCGGAAATACATGAACGAGGACTTCAACCCCAAGACTCTGGATGACCCGGATGTGAGGTACTTCTCATATGGAGCGGCGTTGAAGCAAACACCGCCACTCCTGAGCCCGTTTCGAAGATCGTATGGAGTCATACTGGGCGAAGAGGGCCCGAATGATGGGTTGGTCAGTGTCGACAGCGCCAGGTGGGGGACGTACAAAGGGACGTTGGAGGGGGTGAGCCACCTTGATCTGATCAACTGGACGAACAGACTCAAATGGGCGATGCGGAAGTTGGTGGGCGAGCCTGACCCGTAAGTTGATCCTGTCATCTGCCTGGGCACCATGGACACGATCGCCGCTAAATCTTTTCTCTTAAGTTTCAATGCCATCGCATTCTATCTGCAGATAGCAGACATGCTCGACAAAGAGGGTCTGTGAAGGTGGCGAAAAGGTATCCGGCCAACACTGAGCTCCTTCCCACTTGCTGTCAGCTTGTTGGCGAGGTTTGCCATGGGTCCCACTACACAAGGAATCGATGCCTTCGGAGGTTGAATGCCGAGAACACGAGACCTGCGACCAATGAATTTCGTGAATCTCGTGAATTTCATGATAAAATCGCATCCTGAGCGAAGCGGGACCCCAGCATTGCAGAGGCATCAGGGAATATAGACAGAATAATGTTATTTTGCCGACCCAAAATCATAGAATCCTAGCATCTGCGCGGAAAGTTTCAATGCACTGTTGAACCGCCTGAAACGCCTTCAGCGATCGCACACGAGCCCTAGCTGAGAAGAAGTGACGCTTTGAAGTGTCTTGAACCGGTTGACTGGCATCCAAATGAAATGAATTTGATAATCTCCGTATTGCCCTGGCTTACATGGCCTCGTGCAATTGAAATCCTAGACAATCATAAAATACTCAACCCAAATGAAGTGACAGGTGGGTTGGGCTTGTGAAGGCTGCGATTTTTAAATGTCGCTGGGGCCGCCTGACGCCACATTGATCGGCTTAGTCACGAAAAGATCCGAGCGGCATGATGTGGCTGGTGCGAGTGGCGTCCTCAAATACGGACCATTGATTGGACGCACAGATTCCCACCTCCCGCTGCTCGCTCTTTGAGAAAATTGACGGACTACCGACTTCATCGTCTTCAATCGTCAACCTCGTTTTCCGACACCACCCATCTACGGCAAATTCAACAGCCATCCTGTCAATACCGTCAAAATGGTACGATATGCGACCTCGAAAGTCTGACTTCATACTTGTGCTGACTTTTCCTCCTTCAGGTGAACATTCCCAAGACCAGAAAGACGTGAGTGCCCACCCAGCCAAAATTCGCCTCAGTGCCCCGCGAAAGCCGATCAACCTGCGATGGTGAATGCGAACAACGAACCAATCCAACGATCTATCGTCGACGAACTCGTATCGGATAACGCAGAAAGAGGAGGATGAAGAATCACTACCGCTGATGGACGAGACGGCCTTTCGCGCGGCCGCATGAGCATTCATGGATCAAATGGGAACATGCGCTGATGACTGAAAAATACAGCTACTGCAAGGGCAAGGACTGCAAGAAGCACACCCTGCACAAGGTCACGCAGTGTAAGTTGTTCGAGCTTACGATGGGAGATGGCCATTGCGACTAGAGATGCTGATACCTTGAACAGACAAGGCTGGCAAGGCCTCCCTGTTCGCCCAGGGTAAGAGACGTTACGACCGGTACGTGCCGCCTTCTCCGACGAACGATTCTTGAACCGCTCAATCCCCCCTCCGAAAATTCCGACGGTTCGATGGTCTCTACGGAATGATCGCTAACGATAATCCATGAATATAGGAAGCAGTCCGGATACGGTGGTCAAACGAAGCCCGTCTTCCACAAGAAGGCCAAGACGACCAAGAAGGTTGTGCTGCGTCTTGAGTGCTCCCAGTGCAAGACCAAGCTGCAACTTGCCCTGAAGCGATGCAAGCACTTCGAGCTGGGTGGTGACAAGAAGACCAAGGGTGCTGCTCTGGTTTTCTAAGCGCGGTATTCGAACGGCTACTTGCTTTTTGTCTTGGGTCATCCACATCTTCTGGTCTGCGGCCGAGAATCCACGACACAAAATTCTCACGACTTTTCTACCTACAAATCAAACGGCAGACGGTGGTCATTACGGACGGGTCCTTCGGCGCAAGGATAAAAATGCGTGCATTGCCTGCTTTCGGGTCCTCGCGGTTGCTGTGAGGAGGCTTCAGTACATAGGGAAGATGGAATACAGGTCCATGTGGTACTGATCTGATTTGAACTGGAAGTCCAACCGTGCTGTGAGACAGATGTGCAGATTCACGAGAACACAGTGATTTGAAGCTCAGCGGCCGAGAAGAGACAATCAAGAAGAGTCGAGCCACTCGATTAGGGACTATCACCACATGCGACATGCGTCTATGACCATGGCTTCTTCGAGCAACGAACCCGGATCTTAATCTATATACATATGTATGTATGAATGTGTGTACACATGACCTTGTCCAGAGCCTTTCCGGTTCTGCCCTTTCAGACCACAAAGGCTGGTATCAGAATCCCTCGCCTTGCATGAGGGACCTGCCACCTCCGTACCAGAGTCTTCCGCATCTTGCGTCCAGTCCCCTCTCCTGGCCTACCATCCACTCCCCGACAAACTCCCCATCTGCTTGGTCCCACACTTCCCTCTCCAGCCAAGTATTGATTTCGTCAATCGTCCTCACCCATCCTTCCCGCATCTCAGGGGTCGCATGATCCTCCTGCGTCAGGTACCGTCCTAGCGTGATGTGTGCGCTGGGGACAACATAGCGCGAAGCGATATCCACGCCTGTCGTCTTGGCGAGGTCAAACAGGTCCCTGCGGAGGTGATGGTACGTGTAAGCGTCGTTAGCCTCGTGATTCTTGGCGTCATGATTTCCAGTGACGGACGTGGCACAGGGCGCAGGGGACGCCACGGGCTCGCCAGACGCGGGGAGGAACGACACGGCAATAGCGGCGAGGTCGTAAGAGAGCATGGGCTTGACAAGGCGCGAGCGATGCGTAAAGGTAATGTCAGTGAGAGCGGCCAGTTTAGGACGCATCTGGTTGACGAGGGCGGTCACTTCGGCCGGTGTCCGGCTGTGCGTCACCTCAAGGGCGGTCAGATGCACGCGATGGGTGGGCATGAGCCAGAGATCTGGACCACGTTGCGGATTAGATTAGCACAGTATACGAAAACTACTCTACTTGACCGAGGGAGAGACGCAACATACTGGGAGCCGCTTTCTTCAGCAAGGACTGGAGGTGAGCAACCAGCTTGACCACATGGTCTGGCGGGCGTGCCCAGAATACCAGACAGTTTCTTGGGTCAGAGAAGCCGGGCTCCAGGGACGGGTTCTCGAGCCTCAGGAGAAAAGGGTCGATGAGGACCTCCTTGAAGTCCTGGGAGAGAAACTTGGCCTTCTGCTGGCCATTCCTCGTCACTCGATGTGTGGAGTATAGAGATTGAATCTCAGCCTAGCATACTTCTTCGTTAGCATCTGGCTCGTCTACAATCTTGCCATACCAGCAACCTCATCTCCTATCGCCTCACTGCGCACCGCCACCTGTTCCTGATGGTGGAAACCTTTTGGAAGCAGCAGCCAAGCTTCCTCACCTGCGGAGGTAACACAGGCGTTCAGCCTTACAAGTTCGGACCCGACTCAAGAGCTGCTGAGACCTACCTGGTCATCGTTGCAGGCCTTGATCAAGGCATTGTACGGATTCTCGCCAGGCTCGATCTTGACGCCTGAGAGGTCCTCGAGCTTGTTCTTGGCGTCGGTGGACTCCAGCGCTGGGCTCATGATGGCAAAAAAACCCGGGACTTTGCTATGACTCCGGACAGGCCAACCTTTCACCAAACTGAAGGAATCTTATGAATTTATCTGTTTATTTGGTCCAGAGGAGATACGCTAGATGTTGTTGTTGTCAGTGACTCGACAGGCCACCTCTCGAAATTGGTTGCGGTGTGAGCTCCACGCCCTTGCTGCTGCCAAGAGCGGCACCGATCCCGCAGCCGCCCTTGATCGTAGTGAAAACGGGCGACAGTCCACCTCAATAAAAGTACGTAAATTAGATAAGCCACCTGCTCGTTACAAATTGCCCTTCTCTGCAGGAGAAAATTAAAAATGAAGATACATTGCAGTTCTGTCAGATACAGGGGATGGTCCTCATCGTAGTGAAGGACCTCGGGAGTGGATCAGTTGGCCAGCCAAGCCTCAGATTCTCTCGCTTCTATCTAGCTTTGGATCTAGAAGTACTAGCAGCATACATATTTTAAATGTATAATAAGGGGCCGGCCAAGCCGAACCCGGAGAATGATTTTTGTGGCTGGTGCCTGGAGGCACCCTTCACAACCATGTTGAGGTTGTCTTCATCCCGACCCAAGTCCAAATTGCTGGTTGTCTAGAGGGGCTTGGGTCAGAGATGTGAGGGAACGACGCAGATAAGATGTCTTTGTTCACTGATTCATGATTCCGTGATATCGATGACGCCAGCATGGATCTCGCAGTCTCACAAACCGCAAGACGAAAATATGTGTCCAAGGCTTCTTCAGGAGAGTCAGGAAAGCCTAGTGCCAGCGATCCAGTCACGAGTCCACTGTGGTGCAGGATGTCACCGGGGATGGCCTTGCAGGCGATTTATCGCCCTCCTGGCTTGTCGATTGCAGACGGGCTGTGCTAGGCAACAAGAGCCACCTTGAGATGCTGTTTGGGAAGTCCGAACTAATTTGAGATATCGGCATTTGTTTTTTGGTACCCAAAAAATCACAACATGCTGGCAGCAAATTATGCGGAGGAATGCGTTGCTGTGCAGGAGAAGGCGTCTAGGAAGGAATACCGGGATTGGAAGACTGAAAACATTTCATTCTGGCCATTCGCGAGAACCTTACCGATTGCCTGAAGACAAGGGGTTGGGGATGGTACTGCTTTTCATGCCAATGCTAACAGCAGTGGTTACATTGGATACGCAGACAGGTAAAGTTGCTGTGGAAGAGATGTGCTATGTACAGGTCACGTGGAGGAGGAGGCGTGTAGATGTAGATGAATGTGGAGACTGTGATAACTTACTATAGCTCCCTAGATCGATCGCCAATATCGAACGTAGCGCCCACAGAAACAGACGCGAGAGGACACAAGTACAAGATTTTGAAAAGAAGAGGGGGAAGCAGACTGCCTATTCACAGCAATTTTCTGACAAGTGATGAGTGATTATTTTAGGTGTTTTCCACCTGCAAGGACTGCTAACTTGTGACCTCACCTTGAGGGACCACAGAAATCTGTAGCAGAAGACACCCAAAACACATAATGGAAAGTTCTGGGCGATCTGGCAATTATGTTTGGAGTTGACCTTAAGTATGTAGTTATGACAAAGGCATCCAGCACCATTGGGTGTTAAAGATTCTATAATTAGAGAGATTAAATTAAAGTTGGGAAGGCGCAGAATCGCATTTCTTTCTGTGTTCTGGTAGACATTCTTAACAGCATAGTGCACTGCTCTGCATTAGCTTACTCACTTCGCTTATCTTGTCAAGAATAGAAGGAGCAGTGAAAAGAGACTGGGGACATTATTCACTAGCAATGGTAGTGCACATGCATAGGTGTTCCTTGCTTCAAGACAGGTGAGGAGGCCGGGTTCTGAGTTGTTTATGCAGATAATTCATTTGCAGTGTCGAGCCAGAGAAACGCACAGGACAAAAGAGGACGTAGGTGTCTTTAGTCAACAACCTAGAGTTTCAGACGTGAAGGATACGTCTCACTGTCAAATTGTATTGTCTCTTGCTCTATAGTTGTTTGTATAGTTACAAAGTATTCGTTCAGTGGATCCAAGAGCCATGATGTGGTCAGTTCCAAGTCGTAGAGCCATCATCAAGGAATGTCCTCTGTGATGATCTTATGTGATGAGATAATTGGGGGCAGTTCGTATTCAGAAACGCTCTCCTGGTTGCAAGGCGTATTGAACGCACTCGTTGGTGTGCCAGGCCTGGCCCAGTCGTTGCTCCGAGTCTGCCTCCAGGCGCAACATCGAAAACGGAGCATCAAATCGTTGCGATGCTTTCCAAAACCTAAGACGGCACAACAGCGCATGATGCCTTATTCTTGTCACAACTTCGAAGTAGTTGTCTGTGACAACGCTGGCACCTCAACGTAGACCGAGCCGTCCTCAGACGAGCCAAATGAAACCTCCTGGCAGTCCTCGCTCCCAACACCGTTTGCGAACTGGGTAACAACGAAGTCAACCGCCGATCCTTCAGGACCCAGGGCAACCATTGGAGCATGCCATGTGCCCGCACCGTAGGTCAGAGCCTGGTCAGTCGTTGCAATGAAAGCCCTTAGGCCCGACAGATCGGGCGGCGACGGGACCGGGGTCCCTCGTCCCTGCTGACCTTGCAGTTCCGCTCCAGACGCAAGATTAGGTGCCACGATGACGAGGTAGCCGTTCTGAGTTCTTGATCCTCGATGCCCGGATATACTGAGCGGTGTGAACGTCTGAGTCGTATACGGATGACGCTCAAGGATGTTGACCTCGAAGAAGATGGACGAGGACGAGGTACCCTCTGACCGAGCAGGCGGATGACTGCGCAGCTTCCGTGCAGCGCACACAAACATATTCATGACGGCCTCACCGGGAACACCGCTGGGCGTGTGGTCATAGCCATTAGCCATGCGCGTCACATGTTGATATTTAATGGCTGTGCCCTGGTTCGCTGATATAGCCTCGTGCGGCAGGGGCCCGGCATCGGCGAACCTGGAAGGGTGCACGTCAGGTCGTGGATTCTGCACAACCTCGCCAAAGGGTGCAAAGGCCTCGCGCGTCAAAGGACCGGCTGTGGCTGTGATTTCTAGTCCGTGAAGGGAGAGATGTACTGGAGCCATGGCGGATTTGATGTGGCGCAAGGTCTGGGTGAGGCTTTCTGTGGTGTAATCATGTCTGGCGCCAGGACGAAATTGGTGGGAAGCTTAGGCCTGACGCGTGGAATGCTCAGTGCCTTTCTTTTTTTTGTTTGGGGGGCGGGGGCGGTGAGAGGTTCTTGGACTGATAGCACTTGTTAAGAGGTCGCTTGTTCCCGGGCAAAAATTTTGATGGGAAATCGGCCCCTGGCTAGCAGTTACCATCGCAGGCTACCACCCCAAGCACTGTCTTCTTCTACTTTGTGCCTCCTCTTCGCTGATGTTCATAGGAAAACATAAAAGACAAAACAAAAACAGAGGAAGAAAAGAAAAAGGGAGAAAAAGGAGGGGGCTGTGAGACAGTCAGACACGATCTCTTTTCCCCCCGACATTCGAATTTCTGAAAGTGCAATTATTAGTTAGAGCTTGGACTCCTAGAATTCATGCCTTCTCGAATCCTCATTTTGGTGATTGTCAGCGATGCCCTTGAAAGCCTAGTCAGGCTGAATGGAAGGCGCAGTGCAGAGGTCAGACGAGTGATATTCCCCCTTCTCTCGATATACATGACCAGAGCTTTGGTTCCAGGAAGGAGGCAGTGACACTTGTAAACAGATCTATGCTTTCTGGGCTTGCCAGTAATTAATTATTTGAATTTGGAATGTCTCTCTCTCTCTCTTTCGCTCCGGAAAAGGGTAAGAAATGATTCAAATCGTGCCCACAGTCAATCTTCACTTCACAATTTGTTTGCTGGGACGTGTCACTCTCTTGGACCAAGTTCGAGACTGAACCCAAAAGTCACTGCAACGGAGAATCAAGACTTGCACTTCGTCTTTCTTTGTCAACCGTATCTTTCGACGGTCGAACAGGTCAAACCCAACCTTTTCTCGCTTCCGACATGTCATCACAATCGCCACCCTCTGGGTTATACATTGGCATCGCAGTTGGACTGTGCGTTTGGGTCTTGGTAATCCTCCTATGCGTCGCCGCATCGCGTAGCATCTCGGCACAGGAAATTGTCATCGCAGATCTTGAAAGGCAGGGAAGCTGGAGATATCCACGTCCTCTTCGAACCTTACAAGGATCAGTCGCCATCAATCAATGCCATCCCGATAGGCAAACTATTCCTACTGCAGTACACCTCGCAAGCTCCTCGACGGAACCACCGCCTCCGTACTCTTCAGCTCGAATGGTCTCGCGATAGTCGGCCCGAGGAGCGTGGGAGTCAATGGTCCTGGCACGCATACTGGTTGAAGACTGTGGAAGAGGACGATAAATAGGTCGGACAACCTATTTGAAAAGTTTATACATGAAAAGCCATAGGNNGCTAGACAAGAGTGGTGTGTGCGATATATTGTGTTCTGGCGCTGGTATGGCTTAGACGGAATGACGATTCGGTCCTATATCTGCAACCCGCTCAAGATAGCCGCAGAACGATGATGTTAAATTTAGCAGATACATCGGCTAAACATAAATCGAGTACCCATTTGGGATCTGTCCCCATCAAAGCGCCATCGAGTGACGAGCAAGTCTAGTGCCTCAACATGCAGAACCAAGACAAAACCTTGGTAGTCTTGATGACCGAGCGGGCGATAGCTAGGGAGCGATGATAGTAAACATAGAAAGAAGAAAAAAAGTCTGGAAAATCACTTGTCTGGGACACGATTTGAGGAGATGCCCTTGACTTTGATACAGGACACAGGCGTTAACGTTCCATCTGGCTGCCCAACTCAACAGGCAAACTGCAAACCTGGGAATCCGTCAGACATCTTACTTGGCCCACTCATCAAGCCTTGCCGCTTGCTGATGAAGTCTCGTGGGTTTCCTGGGAAGCGTTTACGTGATCAGTCTTGGATACGACGGGAGACAAGTGCAAGGCTGTTACCACGGGTTCTCTCCACCACACTATCCACAATTTAGAGCCACAAAAACAAGACTGAAGGAGTGGCAAGGCCGTGCTTATAGACCAGTTTCAACACAACAAAAAGCATGAATTGACCCAACCCCCTTGAGGTCATGAAGCCGTTCTCAATGGTATACCCACCCACGGACTGGTGTTTGCATGTAGTTTGACTGCCACGTTACGAGCTGTCTCTACACCAAAACTCATTACGAAGGTAGTGAGGATGGCCGTCGCGAGTGCCACAAGGATCAGATGTTCAAGACCGTAACGATTGGCGTTCTGGTAATGTGAAGGCGCACGGGGCCCAACCATCTTCTTGGAAGGCTGGATCTTCTCTTGAAACATGGTCTTCTGGGCCACGTGAAGTGCCGGGAGGCCGTCCATCGACCATGAGTTTTTCTGGGCCCAGTACCTGTTCGGCGTCAGCCTTCGGTGTCCGCTAAGTATATCTTGACTGTTCAGCAAGAAGGAGGGCATCAGCTCACCTTGGCATGCTCTCCTTCTCGTTTCCCGCCCTGAACTTGGCGTCCTTTTTCTCGAAATACTGATTCAGAGTATTCCGATGCTCCCTGTACTCGTAGAACGGAACCGAGAACCCACAGCTCGTGCCGACCTGGTGGATGTGCACAAGCACAATAGCCCTCGTGCCGCATTGGGTCTTAACATCGTGTTTCTTGACAAATTCCGCAAAGGGGCCTGTGCCGTTTTCGAGAACCTCCCCGTGGCCGAATAGTCGCAGGATCCTCGGTGGACCCTCAAAGGCGTTGAACAGCACCGTGATCCGACCGTTGCCCTTCTCGTACAGATGTGCAATGGTTTCCGAGCCCGAGCCCGTCAGGTCCATGTACCAGAACGTCTCGTCGTCATCCACGCCAAAATATGAACCGCCCTTGGGCGAGATGTTGACATGCCCGGATCCAGATAGTGGCGCCGTGGCGACCCAGAAGATCTTCTGTGCCAGGATCCACTGGAAAAGGGATCGGGGAATTGTTTCGTAAAAGGAACCCATGTTTGCTTGTTGAGGACTTTGCTACCTTCGGGGTGTGGAGAGTGTGGAATGGCATATACAATACTATGCGCGATATTGTGATAAAGACGTGGTTAAAAGATGGGAAAGGCCAGCCACAGTTGTTGTTTGTTCTAGCGCTGATAGGTGACGTCGCTGGCACGGAGTGACTCAGGGTGACAACATCTTTGTGGAACGGGAAACGGCGTTGTGACCGGCGGCTGTTGCGTTGGCAGCGAAATCGGCCGGGATTTGGCGTTGAGACCCCACATATTCCCGTAGCAAGGGAGAGGAGGAGCAAAGGAGGGGTATAGGAGGTGGAACAAAATCGAAGGAGCTTTACACACTTATTCACTCGTAGTGTTCCCCAGGGGCGTGATCTGTCCAGGACATTGACTGTCCAAATAAAGACTGTCATCTAAACAAGTATATCCACCCCGAGGCAACAATGTCGTCCCAACCTGTACCTATTGCAATCATAGGAGGCGGCATCTTCGTGAAAGAGCAACACTTGGTTCGTCACTCATTGCTGTGTCCCATTCATTCGCGTAGTCGATATTCACTAACGTCGCTCTCAGCCCGCTGTCCTCGCCACGTCCCTCCTTCACCTTAAGGTCATCTACTCCCGAAGCCTCGCCTCAGCCAAAGAGACGCACAGTCTCCTGCCGTCCGGCCATAGTCCGGTTGAGGTGTACTCAGAGGACTCCGAGCCTGACAGGACCTTTGCAGATGTTTTGGCGCGAGAAGACATCGTTGGCGTGATAATCGCACTCCCTATCGCGAGCCAACCTTCATATGTGGAGGCGGCGCTAAAGGCCGGCAAGCATGTTCTGTCCGAGAAGCCGGTGGGGCCCGACGTCGAAGGCGCAAAGAAGCTTGTAATGGCGTACCGGGCCGTCGTGAAGGAGCAGGGCGCGTCGGCGCCGATGTGGAGTGTCGCAGAGCAGTTCAGGTTCCTTCCCAAATTCGTGTGGGCAGCGGAGCAGGCAAGAGGGCTGGGCAAAGTGACCGGCTTCCACTTTAAGGTTTTCCAGTTCTGTAAAGAGGGTAAGTGTAGAGATAACTATGTCTCCGACCTGTGGGTGAATGCTGGCTAATGAGAGACGTGGCGACAAGATAACAAGTACTTCCAGACTGCATGGAGGAAGAACCCCACACATAGCTACGGCTTTCTGCTTGACGGTGGTGTGCACAGTACTGCCGCCATTCGCATGTTCTTGGGTGACGAAAAGCCTGCGAGTGTGGTTGGCTACAGTTTTCTTGCGCAGAAACACCTTGCACCGGTCGATACGCTGGGAGCAGTCATCAAGACCAAATCAGGTGCTGTTGGCTCCTTCAGCTGCAGCTGGGGAACGACGATACCCCGGCAAGCTGAGTACCAGGTGGCCTGCGAGAATGGCAGCGTAACAATCGACGGCGACAAGGGCTGGATAGTATACAAGGATGGCCGGAAGGAGGAGAAGGACTTTCCGTTCACGGTTGGGGCTGGCGTCAGGGAGGAGGTGCATGCCTGGGGGCTTGCTATGGCCGAGGGCAAGGAGGACCCGCTGCTCACGCCAGAGGTCACTCTAGGCGACTTGGAGTTGCTGGAGCAGATGTTGAAGAGCGCCGACGAAGACGGCGCGGCGAAGACGTTGCAGCTTCAGTAAGCTCGCCCCACGAGCTATATTCCGTCGACATATCGACTACCACACCATGAAGCGCCAAGTACGTTCCGAGGGACTCGAGGTGTTGAGCTTTGAAATTCGAAAGCCGAAAGAGAAGTCTATAGCTTGCTCGGACCCACCCTTGTAGCGATGCGCTCCAGACCCTTCCTCATGGTCTCGTTCATCCCATTGACATTGGGCCTGCTGGTCGAGCGATCGACGAGGACCTGTACAAACTCTCCCACAGCCCGAACTTTGTCGAACCCCTTCTCGAACACGGCAATCTCGTACGTGACGGACGATTTGCCCAGTTTGTTTACCCTCATGGCAAGCTCAGCCACAGCCGGAAAAGAGAGGGATGCGAAGTAGTCGGTGTGAGAATGTACTAGGGAGGACGTGCATCTGTCTCAATAACAAGGCTGATTGATACAAGCGCGGGTCAGACGCCAGAGAATTGTGGTCTCACTCACCGACCATGCCATACTGCTCTCCATCTGTAGGGCGTAACCCGCAATGCTGAATTAGATACGTGTTGACGACGGCATCGAACAGCTGTATATAAATCGTGTTGTTCATATGCGCATACCTACATCACCTACACGTTAGACGCGGCACTTGATGCCTCCGGGAGAGCAGCACTCACTGGTCGTTGTCTGACCATCTTGTCCGGTAGTCCAGGATGAAGGGATAGTCCTTCCGCTGGCGGGTCTTGAGCTGTTCGTACTTGGCCATCTGTGAAACAGAGCAACCTGTTTCTTGCTGGGTGAAAGAGAAAACGAGATAGGAAGGGGGCCTATGTCGGTGTCGCCCGTGATGGGGATTTCCGGCAAGATCCGCGTCGAGGGAGATCAAGTGCCGGCGGAAGGGTTCTTTTTCTTTTTTCCTCCGTGGATCCTGGTCCAGACAGCCGGGTCCTTCGCCAAGACAGAGCGGGCGTTCGTTCTGTGCGTTACTGTGTTTTCCTAACGAGGCAGACAACCCTCAAGGGATACACTGGGAATAGGCCGGAGATTGTGTTTGGGCGGCTCGCGATGATGGGTGCGACTCGTGTCAAGAGGGGCCTGGCAGGGCTGTAGGAGGACGTCTCGTGGGTCTTGTTCGTCGTGGGTAGGGGGAGCTGGGAACTTGACTCAGCTTCCCGCTTCCTTAAAGCTGATGAATGAGCTTTCCCCGGATTCTAGATCCAGATCTGTGGCACCAGATCTGCTCGAGGCGATTGTGATGGGGGAAACGGTTCTCCTAGGCTGATAGATGCCAGATGTTCCCGAGGCCAATTCCGTGCCGAGGCGATATGCTCCTTGGCAATTGGTGATGTTCCCAGAGCCTGGCCTGGCCTAGTGCCGCCGCCCCACTACAACAGCAGCAGAATAACACCCTGTGCGCCAATCAGTGCCGCTGCTGCTACCCGACATCTGGGCCTAACCAGCATTACAACCACCTGAATCTCACTCCCTGGACTGTCCACTCACGCGCTGCCCGCACAAAGCTGTAGTGCCTTAGGTAATCACCCAGGTCAAAATTCAACGACTTTCTTCACTGACTTGAAGAATTTCGACCTTGCCTCTCTTCCTCGCTTTTTCAGAGCTCAGAGGAGTCGCCTCTTTTGAAATCGCAAGAAGCAATCTCGAGATTCCCTCACCAGGAGTTCTTGGGCGCTCCTCTGTCGACGCTGGCGCGGATTCGCATTTCTGCGCTGTTCACCCAGCGCGTGAGCCGCGCCATGACCACGACCACCAGCAACAGACGAATGAGCCTCGTTGCGATTTCTTCTCCTCCCTCATTTTCCGTTCATCCTTCTGGGACGACGGCCGACGAGAAAGTGTGCTTCGAGAGAACCCATGGTCACGTGGTCGACAGCGAGCTCCCCGTCCAAGGATCACCAAAGCAAGCAAACAAACGATCTGAGAAGGAAGAGCCTTCCCTACCCGAAGTCATGATAACGCCCGCCGACCCGTGGCCCAGGCCATACTACCTAGAGGACGGCCTTCGGAGGGTGGCTCCGTACCACTTCACCTACACCACCTGGTGCAAGGAACGCTGGCGAGGGAGGCAGCTTATCGATATTTTCGACTCCGAGTTCCGGGACCGCCCACTCGAGTACTACCGGCGTGCTATGGAAGGTGGGGAAGTGGCAGTGAACGCCAAAACCGTCGGCCCCCACTACGTGTTGAAGAACGGAGACTGCATCACCCATACACTTCACCGACACGAGCCTCCGGTTACGGCTGACCCCATTGGCATCCTGCATGAGGACGACGACATGATTGTCCTCAACAAACCCTCGGGCGTACCCGTTCACCCCTCAGGGCGCTACAACTACAACTCAGTGACGGAGATCATGAAATCGGAGCGGGGCCCCTCCTGGCTCGCCTACCNNAGGCTCACCAGCGGCATCATGTTCATCGCCAAGAACCCCAAGGCTGCCGTGAAGCTGGGCAGCCAGATCGCAGACCGGACTGTGCGGAAAGAGTACATAGCCCGTGTGAAGGGCAGGTTTCCAGACGGAGAGGTGGTGTGCAACCAGCCGATTCTGGCAATCTCGCCTAAGCTTGGCCTGAATCGCGTCAGGGCCAACGGGAAACACGCCCGCACTGTCTTCCAACGCTTGGCATATTACCCGCCCCGCGAGCAGGAAGACGTGCCCACCGCTAAGGGCGAGGCAGACTTGTCTGCAGGGACCCCAAGTGGGGACGGGCGCCCGTCGCAGCGAAAGGAGGGGTATTCCATCGTCCGGTGCATGCCGGTCACGGGGCGCACGCATCAATTGCGTGTCCACCTCCAATTCCTGGGCCACCCTATCCAGAACGACCCAATTTATGCCAATCAGAAGGTTTGGGGATTTGATCTCGGCTGTAACGACGCCGACGCCAGCCTCAACAGCGACGAGGATATCATCAGCCGGCTGTCCCGAATGGGAAAGGAGGATGTGGCCTCAGCCGTTGCATATTATGACGAGATGGTGAATGATTACGAAAAGCGTCGGGCCGAAAAGATGTCTGGGGATATCTGTGACATATGTCAGACTCCACTGTACACCGATCCGGGCACTCATGAACTCTCCCTGTGGCTGCATAGTCTAAGATATGAAGATAAGGATGGCGCCTGGAGGTATGTGAGCCCCCTGCCCACGTGGGCTCTCCCTCCCGAAGGATTCAGCGGACCGACAGAGGTTGGGGATATGGGGGCTCTGGTGGAAGCAGCTGTCAAGGACGTCGACCCCGAGGATGAAGGGGCAGGACAGTGATCGACGCGGGGTGTTGCGACATCTCCATCTACCGATCAAACATTCGTGATGCTACATAGGATCGATCGCGTGGGAAACCGAGCCGTATTCGCAGCAGCGTATTCGCACGCTTTCAGCGCGCAAGCTGCAGGCAGCGCCTCGTCGGCGCATACACCAAGCTCGCTTCTGTTGAGCTAGATAGACAGATCACAAAAGAGGGAAGGAAGAAGGTTTGTTGAACCGATCATCGATCTAACGCTGTTTGCGTTCTGATGCCCACAGTGCCTGTCACAATCGACCAAGAAACAGACGATCCCTTCGTGCACTCATCCCTGGCATCGCTAGAAACAGGGTCTGCACCCCCCCCCCC